>CM077160.1:111020684-111418294 GCA_039583875.1 Platanthera guangdongensis | reverse complement strand
CCTCCAGTTCTAGCTAGATGCAGAGGCAACAACAGTAGATGATACAGATTACTTGATTTCATTAATTTTATTGATACTGACATGGACATAGAAGAATCAGTTACTGAGGACATTATTACTGCTGGTGATTTCATTTTAAATCCCACAGTAGATATAGTTAATTTGTTGAGCATTTTTAATACTGCATATTTGAGATTCCTCCAGCCGAGTATACTAAGCCATCCTTGGCTATTGTCCCTATACTTCTCCTATTAGTGCAAAGTTGCTAAGCAACTCAGTGACAGCTTGTTGTTCCAGAACCAATAGCCATTCCATCTTCTCCAGCAATTTCTTCTGCACCTAGTTTTGTCATGGATGACTCTCCAATTCCAGATCTGGATGACTTGATCTTGGCTGACATTGAAGAAGAGAAAAAGCCAGCTGCTGAAAGCACTGTCATAATTAGCTCTCCAGCTTCTCCTCCAGCTCCTGTTGAAGTTCCTGCTCCAGCTCCCTCTCTACCTGAAAAGCTTATCATTTCTACCGAGGCTCTAAAAGCTTTAAATTTATATGATAACCCTCAGAGATCTGATGATGATAATGAGGATGAGGATGATGATTCTGATGCTGAGCCCAAGAATAAGCCAGTTTCCAAGAAAAGAAAATCTCCTCCTCCTCCTGCTCCAAAGCCAAATCCAAACAATGACACTCCCTATTATATCCTCCAGAACATAAATCCATACAAAGGGATGCTATCTTGGATGTGGATGTCCAAAAATCAGCAGAAGGAGAGGAAGAAAAGCAGAAGGTACTCTCCTCCTCCAGTTCAAAGATTCAGAAAAGATCCACCTCCTCCACCACCTCCAGCTGATGATGCTTCAGGTTCTAGTTCTCAAAGATCTGCCCCTGTTCAAACATATCAGAGACACCATGGGAGATCATCTTCTGGAAGCAGCCTGCATAGGCAGCATCATTCCTCAGGTAAGAAGCAACAACAACAACATCAACCACAGCAGCAAACATTCTCTGCAGATCAGAAAGCTGAAAGTTCTAAAAGACCATCTTCTCCCCCTATTCCTTTTGAAGATCCAGAAATAGCTACTACTGCTAGAATGACCAGGTTCCAGGAACTAGTAGGCCTTTCTATGATTAACAGAGCCAAAGCTGAAGGAAAGGATCCTTCTGAATATTCAACAATGTCAAAGTACGGAAAGAGGAACTTAATAGATTTGAGAAAGCAAACAAAGTTTTCAATGTAGATGACTACATGAAGTTGCACCCAGAAGCAGTTATCCCCAGAGCCACATCTTTGAAGATTATAGGGGCTGCTGATATGACCATGACAAAAGTACAAGCTTCAGATCAAAATAGAGAGATTGTGTTTACAAAGCCTGGAGAGAAGGGCAAGGAAGAAATGCCAAAGGAAAAGAAACAGAAGAAGTAAATTTTGAACTCTTTTATTTTCTACAATTATCTATAACTGCTCTATATTCTGAACAAATGTATATATATCATATATATATATATATATATATATATGATATATGTATATATTATATCTTATATATATATATTATTTGTTGCATGTGTTTGATTCTTATGTTTTTCTTTGTTATTTTCTATTTGAGTATGAGACTGTAATTAGTGACCTCACCCAAATAGGGGGAGATTGTTGGATCCCTAGTTTGATTGGGCTAGGTTCACTAACTTAGGATCATATGACCCACAATATATAGCCAGGGTCATGGTTGTGTCCTAGAGTCTAGGCCAAGTCCTCAGTAGCAACATCATATGGACCAGCCATCATCAGACTGCCAGAGACTCAAAGACTTAGAGATTTTCCAGAGACCAAGTAAAATGAGTTCGACGTTCGTCGAACTCAGATCGACAATAGTCATGCTCAGCTCGACAATCACAGAGAAAAATTCTCTGAGCTGAGCTCGACGAACTTCATTCCCAGGTCGACGATCTTTGGACTCAACCTTCAGCATTCCAAGTTTAGTTGTTCTCTAGACTCAGGTCGACGAACTTAGTTCTCTAGTCTATGATTTCTGGATCCTTTAATTCAACCAAAAGCTTCTCAATTTTTCTAAGTCCAGAATCGTCTCCAGTCGACGAACTCAGGATTCTCAGCTCGACGAACTTTGATCACAATAGCTAAAGTTATCCAACAGCAGTTAGTGGTCCTCAGCTCGACGAAACAAATTCTTAGATCGATGAATTCTGGATACTTCACTTCAACACTTTCATCCAGAAGCATCTGAAATTATTCCAAGTCCAGAATCATCTCCAGTCGACGAAGTTACAATCTCAACTCGACGAACTTGAGACACAGAATAAGCAAGTCTGGATAATGTAGTTTTCTGTTTTAGCTAGATGATCTTGGAACTCAGCTCGACGAACAGAAGTCATCTGGTCGACGAACTCAGCAACTCAGCTCGACGAACTGTGGACTCAGCTCGATGATTTCTGCTATCAGTTCAACGAATCCATACTTAGTCATTTTTTCCATCCTTCTATCCCCATTCTACTGCAATAATTCCTGAGTAATTAGTGCTCTAATATTCTCTGAATATAACCGTTAGAAGAGCAGTGATTATGGTATTCTCCATGATTATTGCCTGCGATTTTTCCATGGGACAGTTGGGGAAATAATTCAATGTTGTTTATTCTCTAAGCCGTTAGCATTGATTATAGAAGATTTCAAATTTCGAAAGACAATTTTGACAGAAAATATAAAAGAGATTTTCTCTTTTTCCCTGAAGATAGAATATAGAAGAACAGAGAGAGAGAGACACATAGAAAAAAGACAATCAGTCTGAAAAATAAGGATCTCTCTGTCTCTGCTCCTTCTTACAAAGAACTCTGCTTACAGAAAACAAGCCCAAGACCAGAAGAACATTTGCTTCCTGAAAAAATAAGAACAATCAATCAAATATCAAGAGTCTTCCTTCTTCATCTCTGCAGGACACTTCAAAGGACAATAAGAAATCCGTCTATCAAGAAGTTCCTGGAGTTTCTCTGGTCAAGGCTGCAGATTGAAGGCCTACTCACCATGTGCAAAGCTTCCCAACCTGAACCCTTTTACATCTCAGGGGGAGCTTTGACAACATCACTGAATCCACATAGTCTTCTCATTGTGATTGAGAAAATAAGACTTTCATCACTCTCTCATCCCCACCTCTGTACAGGTGTGGAAACCACCCGTCACCACACATCTTCCCAAAACCCCGAGGTGATGGTAAGGGGGGACGGGGGTACATGAACACAAAGGATCGCATACTGCAGGCGATGTGGGACTAACCCCAACCACAGGACCACGGGGATATTCCGCCACAAGGGGGCCCACCGGGGTCAACACCCAGACCTGGAACGCGATGGGGAAAGCCCAAACATGCGGTCCCACACACACGTGTCCTGCTGGCTAATATAGTCTCAACACACCCCCGCAGCAGGACAACCTGCCTCTGATACCATGTGGAAACCACCCGTCACCACACATCTTCCCAAAACCCCGAGGTGATGGTAAGGGGGGACGGGGGTACATGAACACAAAGGATCGCCTACTGCAGGCGATGTGGGACTAACCCCAACCACAGGACCGCGAGGATATTCCGCCACAAGGGGCCCACCGGGGTCAACACCCAGACCTGGAACGCGATGGGGAAAGCCCAAACATGCGGTCCCACACACACGTGTCCTGCTGGCTAATATAGTCTCAACAACAGGGTTTTAATTACCTTCATAATTATTCTAGTTCACAAGTCTCCTTCCAAAAGACTTGAGGTTTGGTTTTTGAGCACCTGATCAAAAGCTTATTGGTGTCAGACACCTGATCAAAAATCTGAGTGGATTCCTACCAGGGTGGTAGAAGAGTGGATGTACCCAGGTTGGGGAACCACTATAAATTCTTGTGTTGTATGGATGCCCATTTATTTTGTGTTCTTGTTGTAGCTATGATTATTAGGACTGCATTTTATATTTAGTTAGTTTTATTCTGCACTTCTTAAATTGCAGCAAATGCTGTAAAGATTTTTTAGGAATTAAGAATACTCTATTCACCCCCCCCCCCCTCTAGTGTATTTCTGATCTAACAGCTCACTTTCAGAATCCACTACAGGTTTTTTATCAGGTGACTGCCACCATAAGATCTATTTACAGGGAGATCTCACAACCCTTTGAGCTTTTGATCAGGTGCCCAAAAACCAAACCAAGTCTTTTGATCAGGAGACTTGACAACCAAAGGGGTTAACTTTTGAAGGGAGTTATAACCCTATACACAGGAAAGGGAAAAGAAGTGATGTTGTCTTCTATGTCTCAAATCACTGAGAGAAAACTAGTGGATGTTGATGATGTCAAAGCTCCCTCTGAGATGTAGAATGGTTCAGGAAGATGAGAGCTTTGCTCATGGTATAAGCCTTCAAATTGTAGAAGATCTTCAGAAGCTTCTTGGACTGATGTTGATGAGTTGTCCCTTTGAAGCCTGGAGCAGATGATGAAGATCTTTGTATATGAGCTATTTGTTCTTCACTGAATCACTTTGAAGAAGAACTATAGAAGCAGATTTTGCCTCTCTGTTCTCTCTCTGCTTTTTTATCTGTAGGAGCCAATCTATATATGTATTGTCTTTTCTGTTATGCTCTCTATCAAATTCAAATATTTGAATTCATTTATCTTGATAATTGCTGAAGCATTCCCGAGAGAGTAGAAGATTCCTTGAGAATTATTCAAAATTAACTTCTGAAACAACCCACATTTAATGTTGCATTTGAATGGCTATTTCCATTAAATATGAGAGTTATAATCCCCTTAATTAATTCTGCCAGCTGTAAAACAACAACCTAAAAACTGCACAGAATTCGTCGATCTGGGCTCATAGATCGTCGAGCTTAGATTCCATTTCGTCGAGCTGAGAATCTATCTTGAGTCCAGTGATCGTCGACCTGAGCTCGAAGTTCATCGAGCTCAACTGGATTTCATCAAGCTGAACTTCTTGCTTGAGATCAGAGTTCGTTGACCTGAACTCAGAGAAGGAACTCTGAGTTCGTCGACCTGAGTTCGACATTCGTCGAACTGAGTTCCTGACTTTGTCACAACTGCATTTCTTGGAATTCTTTCAGCAATTTTGGAGTCCTTCTGAGGCAAATCTGGAAATAAACCTATGACCCATGACTATACATTTTGGGTCAATCTAAACATTCTAATAGTGATTCTTGCCCCAAATCATAACAAGGGTTCCAACAATCTCCCCCTATTTGGGTGAGGACACTATTTACACAAAATAAATAAAATACAAAGCAAAATAATCTGCCTGAATTATAAATTTTACAGCAGATGTACAAGGATGCTTTGAGAAAATTCATAAACTACTAAGATTCAAAGATATAAACAAAAATAACGAAACTTTCTGAGGAGTTGCAGATGGAAGACTGAAAATGATTTGCTGAGAGAAAGTTCTCTGGTAGAATCTTCAGCTTCCCTTTTTGCTTAGCTTTCCTTTTTCCTGAAAAGAAAGGTTAGGTGTTCTCGACCCAGATAACCTTGGGTCCTAATTTTCTTTCATAATAATAATTTGAAATATAAGAACACTCTGTTTGATCTTTATAACCTAATGGATGATATCTCCTAGGAGGAATTATCCATTGAGCAAAAGGATTCATGAATTTTTGTGTTTGATTATATTTTTGAAATGAATTAAAATTTTTGTTTTGAAAATTTGAGTTCGACGAATCATATTGATTTCGTCGATCTGAGTTCGACGAATGGAAGTGGATTCGTTGAGCTCCATTCACAGAATGATAGTAGTTGTTTCTATGTTCCACGTTCGTCGATCTCGGTTCGACAAATCATATGGATTTCGTCGATCATGGTTTCTTTGATAATTGAACTGAGATCTAGCATTCATAGTTCGTCGATCGGAGTTCGACGAATGATGCTGAATTCATCTATCTAGGTTCGAAGAATTATTTTGAACATAATTTTTCTGAAATTTCTTAATTGGTTTGGTTTAATATTATGTAAAGCTTCAGTTACTTTATCTAAATCTATTTACTTTTCTTTGCCTTTAACTGATTCTAATAAGACTATTTGTTTAGAAGTATTCTTTAAATCTTCTTTGAGTTTTATGTTTTCAGAAGATAAATTATTTACTTTCTCTCTGAGAAGTTTTATTTCCTTCTCAGATCGAATTAAATATTTACATAGGATTTTAAAATCTTCTTTAAAATGTTCTGAAGAGAAATCAAAGGAAGAGATTACCAGATCCTCTTCTGATTCACATTTCGATTCTTCATCAAAGTCTGATTCTTCATCAGGGTTGATGCAAGAGGCATTTATTGCCATTAGGCAAAATTCTCTTGCTCTTGACTCTTCTTCATCTTCAGTTGTACAGGATGAGGCTTTAGAGTCACTCCAAGTTTCAACTTCAAAGTTTCTTTCTTTAGCTGATCCAGCAATCATTGTTGTGATGGAGTCCTACATATCTTTTGCTGATGAATATTCAGCAATTTTCTGAAAAATGTCATCAAACATTGATTGTGCTAAGATGTTCATTGCTTGAGCATCAACATCTTTAGCCTTTTCTAGGCTTCTGTTCACTGAGGTGATGGAACAACATTGATACTTGTTGTTTCCAATATTTGATAAGGTCCTGTCAAAATGGAGTTGTAAATGGCTTCATCAATAGAATTCATAAAAGCCTAATCCTTGCTTTTCATAGTGCAGGCTTATCTAGATTGCACATAGGAGGTCTGGTGCTCGAAAATTCTTCATTTTGTGTCATGATAAACTCTTAAGAAATATAAGATCTATCAAATCATTTTGGTTCAGGTGTTAGCCTGTACAACCAAAGAAACCTTAAGCTATGATACCAATTGAAAGACAGGATAGATCTTAACTTTATACTAGAAATATATATATATGTATATATTAGGAAAAGAAAATCACAACACTTAAAATAAAGAAGGCAAAGTAAGCAATCCAGATGAAACAAGATTTATAGTGGTTCCCCTAAATCTGGGTACATCCACTTTTCTACGACTCTGGTAGGAATCCACTACATGTTTTTGATCAGGTGACTGCCACCATAAGATCTATTTATAAGGAGATCTCACAACCCTTTAAGCTATTGATCAGATGCCCAAAAACCAAACCAAGTCTTTTGATCAGGAGACTTGACAACCAAAGGGGTTAACTTTTGAAGGGAGTTATAACCCTGTACACAGGAAAGGGAAAATAAGTGATGTTATCTTCTCTATCTCAAATCATTGAGAGAAGGCTAGTGGATGTTGATGATGTCGAAGCTCCCCCTGAGATGTAGAATTGTTCAGGAAGATGAGAGCTTTGCTTAGGGTGTAGGCCTTCAAATTGTAGAAGATCTTCAGAAGCTTCTTGGACTGATGTTGATGAGTTTTCCCTTTAAAGCCTGGAGCAGATGACGAAGATCTTTGTATATGAGCTACTTGTTCTTCACTGAATCACTTTGAAGAAGAACTACAGAAGCAGATTTTGTCTTCTATTCTCTTTCTGCTTTTTTTCTATGTAGGAGCCAATATGTATAAGTATTATCTTTTCTGTTATGCTCTCTATCGAATTCAAACATTTGAATTCATTTATATTGATAATGGCTGAAGCATTCATGAGAGAGTAGAAGATGCCTTGGGAATTAATTCAGAATTAACTTCTGAAACAACCCACATTTAATGTTGCCTTTGAACGACCATTTCCATTAAATATTAGAGTTATAATCCCCTTAATTAATTCTGCCAGCTGTAAAACATCTGCCTGAAAACTGCATAGAATTCGTCGATCTGGGCTCGTAGATCGTCGAGCTCAGTTTCCATTTCGTCGAGCTGAGAATTTGTCTTGAGTCTAGTGATCGTCGACCTGAGCTCGGAGTTCGTCGAGCTCAGCTGGATTTCGTCGAGCTGAACTTCTTGCTTGAGATCAAGTTCATCGACCTGAACTTAGAGAAGGAACTCTGAGTTCGTCGACTTGAGTTTGATGTTCGTCGAATTGAGTTCCTAACTTTGTCACAACTGTATTTCTTGGAATTCTTTCAGCAATTCTGGAGAGTCCTTCTGAGGCAAATCTGGAAATAAACCTATGACCAATGACTATACATTTTGGGTCAATCTAAACATCCTAATAGTGATCCTTGCCCAAATCAGAATAAGGGTTCCAACATCCTTGTTTAGGGATCTCAAGAACTTGTCATTTAGATCATAATTTATGAACTGTCTGTCATAGGTCATCAGACTGTTCACTATCATGAAGAACTTTTCATAGCATTCAACTATGGAATCTTTCTTGCCTTGCTTGAGGGCCTCATATTGCTAATCAGGAGGGATTTTCTGTCATCCCTTACCTCCTCTGTCCCTTCAATATATACTATAAGAGAATCCCACATCTCTTTAGCAGTCATGCAGTATGCCAGATTTTGGAATGGTCATCTATTGCACTAACAATGATGTTTTGAGCCCTTTTATCCATGGTTACCAAAATGACTTCATCCTTGGTCATCTCAATATTCTTCTTTGGATTCTGGACATTGGCATAAATGATAAAGACCTTCATGGGAATGAATGGTCCCTTTTGAACTGTTATTAATATCCTTGGGTCTTAGGCTTCCATAAATAGCCTCACACTTTCTTTCCAAATCCCAAAGTTCTCTTTCATACACATAGAAAGCTTCATAAAGCTCAACTCCTTGTGTTTCTCACCTAAAACTATGGAGATAATCTTCAGCCACTCTTGGAGATCTATTCAGACTGTTAAGTCCTATTTAAACAACCTCTCTCTGATACTACTTAAAAGTCTTTGTTCAAGAGTAGCTACACACCTAGTGGGGTGGGGGGTGGGGGGTGGGGGTGGGGTGAATAGGTTTTCAGGTCTTTTGAACAACTTTTTAATTTGGTTGAGTTGTGAGTTAGATTATAATATTAGATTTCAAGAACCATAATAACACACCAGATTTTATAGTGGTTTCCCTATCTAGGGTACATCCACCTTCCCCCTTCACCTATCTAGCAGTGAGCTAGATTCGGCTAACTCCTCCTTTATCTCGGCTCCTTGAGCTCTCAGCTCAGATCGCATAGGATCCTACACCTCAGAGTGAAACACACTCCAATAAATCAGAAGTATAACAACTCCTACCTCATGCTAGATATCCCTATACTCAGAGATATCAAATCTCCTACCTCAGGCAAGATAGACCTACACTCAGAGATATCAAATCTCCTGCCCTCAGATCTATACAAAGATCCTACCTCAGAGTCACGACTCCTACACTCAGCTTTTATAGTATAGGATTACAACTCAGATCAAGTGATGATCTCACAGATTTAGTAAGGGTTTGATGATGATTGACTTCAGAGAAATATTTCTCTGAGCCTCCTTCTAGAACAGAGAAAACCCTGTCCTATCTTCTTCATATCAATAAGAATATTGATCTTCAGTATTTCTACTTGTGCTGAGAAGACACCTATAGAGCTCTGTTTATTCAAGCCTTTTATGTAACAGTGTTGAGTGCAATGACCTTGAAGATGAACAATAACTTTTGAATGCTCTGCTTCTCCTTCTTCTCTTACAAAAAAAGAGTTTTTTGTTCTTGTTGTAGAAGACCCAGATGATTTTAGTTCTTGATTTCTTCAATCAGCAAGCTTCATGTTTCAGAAAACTTCTATAAATCTGAGTGTAATGGATTTACTAACTTGATGGAGAAGATGACTCTAGCCCCCAAAGAGAAGAAGACCTTTAACTTTACTGTAACAGTCCTTTTATGTCCCGCCGTCCAACAACTCTTCTCTCTGTATGGGCAAGCCGAAATTGGTGACTGCAAAGTAGTTTTAGCTTTAATTGTTGTACAAAAGGCATATGACGCCATTTATCTTCTAGCGCTCAAGTCCAGCAATAATTTAATTTTGGGGTATGTCAGCATGACATTACTTGAGGACTTAGCAGTTTTCAGTCATAGGAGTTGAGTGCAGTCAAGTGACTCAGCGCAAAAACACTTAGTAAACAAATCTTCTTCCTGAGACATTGAGTGAGTCTTCATCACTCAACCTATTCTGACTTCTACAACCCAACTGATAAGGCATTGAGTGAGCCTTCATCACTCAATGCTTTTGGACTTGGTAGAATTCTTCTTGTTGAAGGTATTGAGTAAAGCTTCTACACTCAATGCTTATGGACTTTGCTGAATAACTGATGTGGTGTTGAGTGATCCTTCTTCACTCAACGTTTCTGTACTTAGATAGATTTCTTTCTGAGTAGGCATTGAGTGAACTGCCTTCACTCAACACTTCTATCCTTAGATAGATTTCAATTTAGCAACACTGAGGCTTTGACTGCTGGATCTCCTGTCAACGGTTTTAGACACCTGGTGTTGAGTGAAGTGCACTCACTCAATGCTTTTAGACTTAGCCTATTTTTTGCTTTTCCAGTAACCTATCATGAGTCCAACTAACATTGTGACCCTGATAACCTGTCTAATCAATGAATAATAGACAACCTGCATACAATGAACTTTGAACATATATCAGATACAATCTTGTGTATACCATTGACCTGCGACCCTTCTTTTAATCTAGGACATTGCGATCAATGGACCCAACAATAAGCTTAGCAACCGCCTGAATGGAAAACCATTTGGTGTATTTTGTGTTCTCGACTGGGGAGTACTTGCAGCCTTTGAAGTCGCAATCTTGTTCAAGGATTTCTCTCCACCCCTAGGTGGAATGCCTTCTTTGCCATCGCCGAAACTGATTTTCTTGAAATTTTAGTGTAATTTCTCTCTTCATTCGAGCTTCGAGGGACTCATGCAAAAACATACTTAACTTTTCGCATGGATGGTGTTCAGCACGAACTATCATTACACCAATTAAAAGTGTTGATGGGATTCTTCGATGAAAACTTTGTTCACTCTCCTGCTTATGAGGAGATTAGCAAAAAAAATATATGTGCAATTCTTCAACTCTGCTAAGTTTTGGTCAGAAATCAGTTCTGACCCCGCACCCTACAATCCTAAGAAGTCAAAAGGACATTTTATCACCTTTCTCGGTCTTCGCATTCTTCACAATATTTTGAATTATTCACACAGCGGTCGAGGGGATCTCAAGGGAATCATCACCCAATACGACCTTTTCTATCTTTATATCTTGATCCATCAGACTCCAATCAATTTAGTTTAAGAGATCTCTCTTCTGCTTTCAAGCAAAAAATTCTTACCTCGGTGTAGTACACGATGGTAATTTTATCACCCACTTAGCCAAGTGGTTGGGATTTTGGGATGCCCTTCCGGTTCTTCATTTTATTCAAACACCTCTTCCACTTATAGCTGTAAATATTCAGCCCCTTGGCGTGTCGCACCGTGTTGATGGTGAATTTGTGACCGCCCCTCCGGATGATGAAAATGATATAGATCTCAGTGGTATTCGCCAACCTCCTCCTACTCCGCCAGCGCGGCCGCAACAATCACCCCCAGCTCCAGGACCATTTACTCATTGGAATGTTCGTTTCAATTCAATCAGCCCACAAATTGAGGAAATGGAGATTCGCCTCCGTGCTCGAATCAACGATCATTTTGATAACTTGGAGCGGCGCCACAAGACTGCTATAGGACATATCAGGCGAGAATTCACCGCGCTCCGTGCTTATATTCAGAAGAATGGGAGTGATAGTTATGAAGATTAGGCTAACTTTGATTACACGCATTTGTTTTTCTTTCTAGTATTTGTTTCAGCATTAATTTGTATCCATTTTATTTTATCATGTATCCGTTCATATCATTGTACCTGTTTTTTTAATGAACTGTCATGTTTTGTTTTTAAAATCTTGCTATCAATTTGTTTTTAAGCTGTTTTACAGATCGCTTTGGTGCTCCGTTCGCCTCCTCTTCAGGGAAGTTTTCTTACTTCTACTCTTCTCAAATATTGGGGATAATGTTTTATTTAAATATGGGGGGATACTATGAGTATTATGGGCACTTCTTCTCAAAAACAATTGTTTAATTATCTTATTAATAACAATTTATATTAAGAAAAAAATATATATTTTTAAGATAAATATATATTATTAATTCATCATATATATTTATTTATAAAAAATTTTTAAAATATTTTTATCATTTTATTTTGAGAAATCATTATTTTCATGCCTACTCGTTTACAAAATTCTTAGTCAAAATAACTTTCTTCTCAGTGTTTAGATAATTTTCATGCTTTATTGGATTTTCTTGCATTTTGGAGTAAAACAGTTGGTTATGTTGTGTTTTTAGTCAAGCGCACGTGTTAGTAAAATTGTGTAGAACTAATTATTCAATATACTATCAAATTTATCTTTTCCTTAGTACATAAATACGATTTATTCTACTTAAAATTTGAAACCGGTCAAATCCAAAATTGCTTAAATGAATTTTTAGAAGTTTACTTGAGAAATATTAGGCGCGTCCAAAACGTGATTTATTCTTTCTTGATATCTAGAACTTACCCCAAGTGACTCTCAAGACATTTGCATAAGTTAATTCATTGGCATGAAAAGGATATAGACAATTCTTTTGGCTTGTTTGATCTTTTCTTATCCGCACCCCAATATTTTACATTTGCTTAGCCACTTTGAGCTTACCCTTTCTTTTATTTTAGCCCCACCATAATAATTTAACGAAGGCCTGAAAAGCTTCATATTTGCACACTTTTTTTAAAAGAGCTTAAAAGTTTAGTAATGTGTATTGCTTACGAATCATGGTTATAATGATATTTGATATTCTTCATTTTGCATGAAAAAAATGAATTGTGAAAAAACATCTTGGAAAAAAGAAAAAAAAAGGAAAAAAATCAAGCATGAGTAAAGAATATGAAAAAAGTATGTATGCGATGTTCAAAAAAAAAGAGAAAGTAAAAGAGTTTGTACTACGCATTGATCTACTTAAAAGTTTGATGTTGGTTTATTGCGTGCTAGTCATCATGTTTATCTTTGTTTATCTTACCCTTATCCCAAGCCTAACATTTCAACCTAAGTAAGCCCTATTAATTTTATTTATGAGTTATACTAGTGTCATGGTGAGAGTGTGAAAGGGCAAGCCTATGACCATCATCATTGATATATTTCTTTGGATGATATCTCGATTTTAGATTTTGTGTAATATTGATTGTAGAAAACATACTACTCTCTCTTTAAATTCAATCTTTGGATTTATCAATTTTCTTTTTGAAAGTGCAAATAATAAGTAGAAATATGTTTTTGAAATTTATAAGATAATTTGTATGCTGAGTAGGTCTTTCTTCTGAAATCACTACGCGCATATAGGCGTAAGACTTCGCATTTTACTCAGGTTCAAAAATTGTTTTATTGTTTTGAATATTGTCTACTCCTTATAAGAGGTTGTTTGCTCAGGACTAGCAAACAGTTAAGTATGGAGGTATTTGATAACTCATATTTTATCTTATTTTTACTATAGTTTTATCTTATATTTTATCGAATTTTGTTTATCTTTCTCTAATTTAAGTACTTAATTATCTTCTTTTTGAAATTCAGGAAATTATGGGTTGCTAATATAAATTTGGAGCTCATTGATATAAATCGGGCAAAATTTTAAAGGTTTTCTGAGAACTCAACACGCTTTGGTCACGGGTGTGACCCGGGGGCATGACCTCGGTTACGGACTGTGTACCGCCTCCACTGTAGAAAGATGTTTCTACGTCAGATAAATATTACATGCCCTGATCACGAGCTTAACCAGAGGGTGTGTCTGCTATTTAGAATGAAGTCCCATGTCATTTAAAGTTACACGACCCTATGACGGGCATGACATGGAATGCGTAACATCCAGGCCCCAGGTGTGATCTAGAGTTTTGATAGCCAGTTTCAGCCGACAACCGTTTCGAGCAGTCATACCTAGGTCATGGACGTGACCCCCTTGTGTGACTTCATCAGTAACTGCCACCATCACTCCAGATCGAGTCGTTGTTCCTGCCATTTTCAGTACCGTACCCTACATGCCCTAATTAGCTGTGTGACTAAGGTTTGTGACCAATAAAGAAATGACCCTTGGCGGTTTGGCTCCCAGTATTTCCCAGATTTTTATGACGACAATTTCGTACCTTACACGCACTATGGTCACGGGCGTGACCAAGGGGCATAACTCTCATGCAATTTTTCCTATAAATACCAGTCTTCTCCTTGAGCTAAGGAGGGAGATTTGGTGGAGAAAATATGTAATTTTGTACTATCTTTCCTTATTTTTCATTTCTAGCTCATAGTTTAACTTAGTTTAATTTCTATTCCAAGTTGTAATTTAGCTTAGTAGTTTGGTATTTCAAGCTCTCTCTTTTGTAATCATGTATTTCTCAATCATGTTTTGTAGTTTCTTCATCGTGATGAGTATCTAAACTTCATTTAGCACTTAATCATGATGAACTTTTAAATGAAATGAACTTTGATTTTTTTTAATTATCTAACAAGCTCTCTACTTTAATTTGTTTCGGGTTGTCTTTGATTATAATTTGTTCGAATTCTAGTGTAGTGAGTCAGATTCTTGATCTGCATCATAGATTTTACCGAGAGGTTGTGGATACGGGGAGATCTCTAAATATATCGCTACCTAGTCTTTGATCCTAGATCTGTATCCTATATTTTACCCAGAGGTTGTGGATACAGGAAGATCACTCAAGGATAAAAGAAGTTGTCATACAATCCTCAATAGAGGACAGACCAAATCTTCTAGATTGTGGTCAAACCCAATAGAGGGGTTCACCGCCTAAAGCATGCTTAGACGGTTCAACTAGCTGAGGGTTTTTAATCATGCCACCTAAGGTTAGACGTTACCAGTATTCCCGAGAGTGGCGTTAACATAATTTGAGAACCTCCACAGTCGAAGACAAATTATTGGAACTTGGACTTTAATCTTTTAATCAATGTCCATTTTATCCAAAAAGATTCTAAATTAAGTGTTAGAATTTCTCTCCTATAATTTCTCTCAATTAGTTTAATTGCATTTTGTCTTTTATTTTTGCAAATCACAAACTATTTTGTTAAGATAGTATAATAGTTCTTGCTTGTGAGTATGTTTACGCGACATACCTGGAAAATATGATACTTGATTCTATACTCTATAACGATAGGTGCACTTGCCTTCCCAATGCGTAATTAATTACATCACATCATCACATTTTACTTATATTATATATCAATCATCTCATGTTACAAAATCTACACATCACGGAAAAAGGTCTGTTTGTACCTCCTTAGGGACATGGACAATGGTTCATCAGCACGTTCACTTAGACGAACCCTGGTTCTTCTGAGGCACGAATGAATAGTGGTTCTTTGTCACCTCCACTCGGACGGACCCCAGTCATCCCAAGCGAGATGGCAAAGTTTCATCTGCACCTTCACCCAAATGGACCCCGGTCCACCCAGGCGAGATGGGCAAAGGTTCATTTGCACCTTCACCCAGACAGACACTGTTCCACCCAAGAGAGATGGGCAAAGGTTAATCTGCACATTCACTTGGATGAACCCAGGTTCTCCTAAGACCAGAACGAACAAAGGTTCTTCACCGCCTCCACTTGGAAAACCACGATTCTCCCAAAGCGTGATCAAACAAAGGTTCTTCACCGCCTACTCTTGGATGAACCCCGATTCTCCCAAAGCACGATCGAACAAAGGTTCCTCGCCCACTCCTTTAGGACGAACCTTGGTTCTTTCAAAGCATGATCGAATAAATGTGACTCACCCACTCCTTTTGGATGAACCCTGGTTCTCCCAAAGCACGATCTAATAAAGGTTCTTCGCCGATTTCTTTTGGACATACCCCAGTTCTCCTAAAGCACGATCGAACAAAGGTTCCTCACCCACTCCTTTTGGACGAACCCCAGTTCTTCCAAAGCACTATTGAAAAATGGTTCTTCGCCGACACCTCTACGATGAACTATGGTTCTTCCAATGCACGATCGAACAAGGGTTCTTTGTCTCCTCCTCTTAGACGAACCCCAGTTCTCTCAAAGCATGACCGAACGGAGGCTTCTCATCACTACCAGACGAACAAACTCTAGCCCTCCCTAGGAAAAAGCGAGCAAAGTTTCTATGCCAAATCCTAGGCGCGCATAAGCCAAGGTTCATCACCGCCTCGTGAAACAAACAGATCTCTGAGTCCATCCGCACTACTAGGATAAGGGGCAAGGGTCCTCCCCATCGCACTTAAGAAACGAGCCCTTTCCACTAATGCTCAGGCATAGTTGCCCGTGATGATGCCTGATAAATAGGGAGCATAAGAGCACCGGGAGATACTGGGCCTCCAGACCACGCATCGCGATACCAAGTCATTGCAACAAGCACAACCGCGGGGAACAGTTCAGTAACTACTGAGATCCCCTGCCTGATGATGACGGCGGTATCTTCACCATGAAAGACCGATGCCCTGGAGAAGCAGCAAGACCAATACATCGCGCAAAAACTCGCGCGTCAAAGGAAGGGAAGTGGCAATGGACTTACTCGAGCCAACTATGGCAGACTGGCATACGACACAGATGCGGTCAACTACTTCCCAATCACCAGCACCATCTTTCAAGACAATGCATACCCAGGGGATGGAATGCCCCCAGCCTTCGCGACACGCTAAGCCCCAGCCAAGTACAAGGAAAAGTTGAACTGCACGCAACCATAATGAGCCTACCTTTATAGCCATTGTCTCAAGGTTCGCTCAGCTGTCCAACCTCGCTCCATTACAAGGCCTAGGACTCCTGGTGTTTTACGAATGCAAAAGCTTGTAACATTAAACATCCCAAGAAACGGATGCCATCGATAGCCTCTAACTTCGGAATCTTCGTCCCAGCTCTTGATAGTTATGGATACTGAATCACACCAAGTTACAGTGTGGAAATGGATAACATGTCCTTCCATATCTTCTAGTAGCGGCAAGCCCGTCGGCCCTTCCGTGACGTCAATACAAGGTGGAAGAACATCGCTCCACGTCACAAGAATTCACCGTCAATGCAAAATTTCTGCAATAACCGCGCAAGCCCTCTACCGCAGGCATCGTCGTTCAGGCATCCTCGCTAAACCTTCAACCCACAAGACAAACATGAGTAGATCTAAGGCATCACCACTATCATCAAAGCCCAACTAAGGGGATATTTCACGCCGCAAACTAGAGTAACTGGTGACTCGCACATGCTGAAATGACTTTAAGTCCACAATACCGAAATAAAGTCATCAATCTTAGAAATTTTCGGGTTCGCTGCTTCGCGGTTCACGACCTACAAAAATTTGGGCGTATTTGATGGGGTTCTCCCTAAATTTTCTCAGTCAAACCAGGGAGGTTCAGTCGAAGGACACGCGGGGAAAACTTAATTTAGGACTGATCTTGCTCAACCCCGGGACCCAGATAGGGTTATAGCAGGTATACTAGCAACTTATTTATTTTCCTTCTTTTCCCCTAAATCATAGAACTGATATTAAACTTGTAGAACTACAGAGAAAACTATACAACTACACTACACTACCCACCTAAGATCATTTAATAAACCCAGGAATAGTAATGGTGTGTGACAAGCCTGCTTATACCTTATTCAACACGGGGACATCACATAACTTTATCGTAGAGGATTTTGTCAAAGACTTAGACCAGATCCGACACTATATAAGAGTCACCAGGAGAGTGCATCTTCCCAATGGGACAGAGATAGTATCTACAACAAAATGCCTTCTAAAGGTGACCATCGACGGCCTAACACTCGAGGCTTCGACGACGATCCTAAAGATGTCAGACTTTGATCTTATCTTGGGAATGACATGGCTCACCTAGAATCATATGCACAAATTGATTGCCCGACAAGGAAGGTCGTGCTGAGATACGACAACACCTACACGACCTTCGAAGGTACTATCCCGGTCGTTATCTACTTTCTTATATCTAGGCCATCAAGGCCCACCTACAGGGGAACGAGGTTTATCAGGTGTTATTCGAGATGATCGAGGAGAAGAACTCTATCCCCAACATCCCAGTTGTGCGGGATTTCACTGATGTTTTCCCAGAGAAGCTGCCAGGGCTGCCACCGCACCGTGATAAGGACTTTCGGATCCAGCTAGTGTCAGGGGCTAAGCCAGTATCTAGGGCTCCATATTGAATGGCCCCCAAAGGAGCTAGTGGAATTTCAGAGTCAGCTACAGGAGTTGGTTGAAGATGGGTTTGTCAGACCAAGCTTCTCGGCGTGGGGATCCCTAAGTTTGTTTGTAAAGAAGAAGGATGACACTCTCAGACCATGCATTGACTACAAAGGACTGAATAAGCTGACAGTATGAAACATGTACCCTTTACCGAATAGACGAGCTGTTTGATTAGCTAGAGGGAGCTCATTGGTTATCAAAAATAGATATGAGATCAGGATATTATCAGCTACGGATCCAAGAGGAGAACATCATGAAGACCACATTTAGTTGCCGATATGGCCTCTATGAGTTCACAGTAATGCCATTCAGACTCACGAGTGCACCGTCTACATTCATGAGTCTGATGAACCAAGTATTCAAGGCCTACCTCGATATCTTTGTCATTGTATTTATAGACGACATCCTCATCTACTCGAGGACGGAGGAGGAGGATGCACGACACTTGGCATTTACTCTGGAGAAACTCCGGGAGCATATCCTATATACAAAGTTTAGTAAATGTCAGTTCTGGTTAAAGGATGTGGCTTTCTTAGGTCATATTATTAGTGGAGCTGTACTAGCTGTGGATCCAACAAAGATCCAAGCAGTGCGAGATTGGCCGCCACTGAAAATGGCATATGCATACGAAGTTTCCTAGGACTCGCCGGATACTACCGAAAGTTCGTAGAGCGAATTTCCCAGATTGCCCTCCCACTTACAGCTCGAACAAAGAATGATACGTTGTTCATATGGACACCACAATGCAAATCTACCTTCCAAGAGCTGAAGGATATGCTTACTATGGCTCCCATCCTTGCCCTTCCCTCTGGGAAGGAAGGATTCTAAGTTTACACTGACACGTCCTATTAGGGGATGGGTGTTATACTAATGCAGCACAAACACGCAATAGCTTATGCTTTCCGCCAGCTGAAGAAGCACGAACAAAACTACCGGTACATGATCTAGAGATGGGTGAGGTTATCTTTGCCTTGAAGATCTGGCGGCATTACCTCTATGGAGTCCGCTGTGAGAGTTATCTGATCACAAAAATCTCAAGTACTTGGACACACAGAAGGAGTTAAACATGCAACAGAGGCGATGGGTGGAGTTTCTTTCTAATTATCAGTACATGATGCACTACCACCCAGGGAAGGCGAACGTAGTAGTAGATGCTCTTAGCAGGAGAGATACCATATCGAGGGCAGAAACTCGGGTGATGGCTATGGAGCTGGTATGTGTGTTGGAGGACATGCAGATATCCTTGGTGTCCAGGGCGGATCCCAAACATTATGAGGAGTATTTAACATCGATGTGTGCTACCAGTGACATACGGGATCGCATCAGAGATGAGAAAAAGCAGGATGCTAAATTAGAGCAATATTTAGGGCTTTAGATATAGGCGTGGGTGGGGATTATACACTGAAGGATAGCCTACTATATTTCAGAGGCAGGGTATTTGTACCAGTGAGAGGCCAGATTCAGGAAGATATTTTGACTGAAGCACACAATATTAAGTACTCAGTGCACCCTGGGATCACGAAGATGACAAACGATCTGAAGAAGACCATGTACTGGCTGGGTATGAATAAGGAGATCACCTACTTCGTGACACATTGCAAGACTTGCCAACTCGTGAAGGCTGAATGCAAGAGCCCGGCAGGATTACTGGAGCCACTACCAGTGTCAAAGTAGAAGTTTGATGATATCACAATGGACTTCATACATGGACTTCCTCATTACCATGCAGGAAATGATTCGATATGGGTGATTGTTGACAGGCTGACGAAGGTTTCCCGATTCATTCCAGTCAGGAAAGACGCTCTGGTCGGTGTTTTAGTATGGAGATTTGTGGATCAGTTTGTCCGCTATCATGACATGCCCAGAATGATCGTATCAGATCGGGATGGTCGGTTTATGTATAAGGAGTGGAGAGCAATCCAGGATTAGCATGGCTCTCATTTGACTTTCAACACTGCATTCCACCCCCAGACAAATGGGAAAATGTAGTGTAACAACCAGACGTTGGAGGACCTCTTACGCCTATGTATCCTGGATCACGAGGAGTCGTAGGAAAGACTGTTGCCACTTATTGAATTTTCTTATAACAACAATCATCAGTCCAGTATAGGCATGACCCCCTATGAGACATTGTATGGGCAGAGGTGCAAGACTCCACTATCTTGGATCCAGGATGAGGACCCAAAGGTGCTTGGCTCAGAGTTTGTGGAGAAAATGCTCAGGTACGGCTGATTCGAGACAGAATGCTAAAGGCCCAGAGTAGACATGCCAAATACTACGACGCGTGAAACCGTCAGGTAGAGTTTCAGGTAGGAGATCGGGTATTCTTGAAGATATGTCTGATGCATGGAGTCTCGCAGGTACGCGGGCGATAGAAGCTCAGTCTGAGATATATGGGGCCCTACAAGATTGTGGAGCGAATCAGCCCCTTGTCCTATAGACTGGAGCTACCGCCTTAGTTGGCGGGCTTGCATGACTTCTTCCACGTCTCTTCTCTTAGGAGTGCTCTCCTACGGCCAAAGCAACGGATTTCTACCATGGCTAGCCCAATAGCATTTGACCGATTAGTTTGTCTGAAGCTTATCAGGATAGACAATACAGAGGTATGAGTCTTGCAGAGAAAGAAGGTTCTGCTAGTCAAGGTCCTGTGGTCGAATCACGGATAGGAGGAGGACACATGGGAGCCTCTATAACTTATGCATCTGAAGTACCTGAAACTCTTCATGACATGTATAACTTTAATTACTCAAGAATTTCACATTCAGTTTTTTTTAATGCAAACCTAGGCCTAACCTTATTTCATGGACAAAATTTTTATTTTTATGTATTGGTATTTGTAACATCCCATAAATAACCAGACCTTTGGGAAGTTTTGCATTGACTAGGTTATGACAAAGCCCTAAGAAGACCAAGAGGACGATGAGTGCCTAGGCAAATAGATGAAATCACCTTGGTCTGCAAATAGAAATTTCTGGTTACCTAGCCTAGGATTTGGCTTTTGGGTCCAAACTTGACTATTTCACCCAACCATAACACTTCCGATCTTATAAGGGGCCTTTAGAGCTCTAACAAGGCATTGTGGTTCAACCAAGGAGGTCAAATTAACCACAGTTAACTCTAACCCTAGTTATGTCAAATTGCCCTAATTTGACCCAAATTGATTACACGAAGTCACAACTAGACTTGAGTGGTGTCAAGGGACCCATGAACTATCAATTGGGTCAATCACATCACCAATCTTGACCTAGTGTGGGTTGGAGCCTAATTAACTAAGGTTAGTTAAGCCCAAAATGGGGAGAAAAGTCAAACCCAACTTCAATCCAATTGGGCTAGGCCCAATTATGATGACCCATTAGCTACAAATAAAGATAAATTACCTAAAGAGCTACTCAATTTTTGGAGGAGGTGACTAGGAGAGAGAAAATGGAGGTTCCACCCAAAAGGAGGAAAGAAAGAGGAACATTCAAGGCTTTGGAAGGCCATGGAGCACTCAACACCCCCTTTAATGGCCTCATTCATCCACCTTGATCAATTAGGAGGAGATGGAAGGGTTTTCCCGGCCTCCTAGGGGTAGAATTGCAGGAGCTTGGTGGTGGCCGAAAGCTCAATTCAAGACCATTAATGTCCATTCATGGCTCGACTCTCCCACTCCCCAATTTGACCCATCTATCATCTTTAAAAGCTCCTAAGCAATGAAAACGAGCTTTTACATCACTACTTTAGGTGATGGATTGAGAAAATGGCAAGGAGGAGCTTGGAGGTCATCGACCATGGCACACCACCACCACACACGCCGTCAAAACCGCCTGCAGGTTTAGTTCTCTTCCCCTTCCTCTGTGCTAGATTTGTAGATCGCTAGGTGGAGAAATCGGGCTCAATTGAGGCCGATCAGTGCGGAGAAATCTAGCAGGACTTCCCTGGGCTGCTTCCCGGAAGAAGTTTTGGCGAGCAACAAACTCTTCATCTTGAGGTCACAAAGGAGCTGCAGGACCTTGCGGGAAGGTTGTTGTAAAAGGAGGATAGACCGGCGGGCAAGCTGGAGGACAAGCTTGTTGATGCTCCAATGTTGGGGCTGGATTGATTGGAGCAGCTGAAGCAACTGGAGCTGCTGCAGGTTGAGAGTCTAACTGCTGCGTGATCATAGCGAGCATTTGGTTGATTTCTTGGAACTACTGAGCATTCTCACGATGCGATTGCTCAAAGGCCTCCAAGAGAGGATCATCTCTAGGACTTGATTGAGCAAGGTTCTTGGCTGGCTGACGATCTGACATGGCTAACTGTCACTGTTCACCGTTTGTTCAGATCTGAAGGTCGCGTGTTAACTGTTGATGCGCGAAAACGACATCGCCTAGTTAACACGGAGGGAGTGTTCGTTCTCACAGGCTAGGAGAGGAGGAGGATGAAGGTTGCGGGAAAAGTGGAAGCTTCTGAGTGCTCGAGAGTGGAGCAAGCGCTTGTCAAAGGGGTTGCGGGGATAAAGGAGAGGTTTACTGAGAGCAGCCGGAGGAGGCTGACGAGAAGAGGAGGTTGATCTGGAGCTGTCGAGCAGGCTGTTACTTGGATGGTTTATGCCGAGAGGGAGCCGGGCTGAGCTAAGAAGAAGAAGAGAGAGGGCCTCTAGCAGCGGCAACAGCAGACTTCGCCCGTCGCGGCTTAAATGTCACTCTTGCGACGAGCTTTCCTTTGATTAATATCGAGAGTTAGAACTTGCTAATACAGTACCTTTACAAGAAAGCAATAAAGGGGTACAGAGAGGAAGCTGGCGGCTAAGGAAGGAGTGCCAGAAGAGGCCGCACGGACTGAAGAGCCAGGTCGGCAGGCCGCACGGTTAAGGGAAAAATGGAGACCACGCGGACTGGGAATGGAGGCTGACAAGCCGCGCGACTAAAGGCAGAGAGAAGGGTGCAGACTGGAAAATGGAGTCCGCAGGAAGTTGCTGGCTTGAGCTTGCTGTGGGATGACTTCGAGCGTGAGCACCTTGTCGATGATCCAAAGCTGAAGCTGACCTCCATGAGAGGTATGGGGGTTTATTTATAGCCCGAGGAGGTAACGGCTTGCGGTGACGTTACCCTCGGTGAGACGATAACTTGAGCGAGAAAAAGATGGAGTCCAGCGAGTCCGCAATAGGCCGCGCGGACTGGGGATTGCTTCTGGAGCTGGTGCTACTGATAGTGAACTGGGAGAGTGAATGGCGGACTCCTAGGCAACTCCGTGGAGTCCGCTGCTGATTTGAGGTTATCCGCCTGCTGCTGGGGAGGTGGACGCTGGAGGCTAAGTGGTGGACTGTGAAGGGAATCCGTGGAGTCCGCCGCTGCTGAACTGGGCACGCGCAAAGGGCGCGAGCTGAGGAGTGTCCGCTGAGACCGCAGAGTTCGCAAGAGGCTGCGCGGTCTGGGACTGCCTTGAGGATGTTCTGCTGCTTGGTGAATTGCAGGGAGAATCCGCGGAGTCCGCCTCTACTGATCGAGCCAGGGCCAAGCCTGCGGGCTGAGGAGAAGTTAACCCTGCTGCTGCCGAGAAGCGGGTGCTGGCTAAGGAATGGCGGGCTGCACAGCGAGTCTGCTGAGTCCGCCGAGTCCGTGCCTGCTGCTAAGCTGAGTCCGCTTATGTTGGAATGGAGAGTCTGGCTGTTGAAGCTGTTGGGGTTCACCAATGAAGGCGGACTGGAAATCTTGATCGCATTTCGAGTCTGCCGAGCTCGCGAGGAACTGGGTATTGCTGCTGATCTTCGTGGGTAGCCGGAGAGCGAGTGTCTATTCTCTACAGGCGGACTGGAGGAGTTCTCTTCCCATGCTGCTGGTGGCCAAGGGCTGAGCGACCTGCCAGACTGACGAGGCAGGCCGCGCGTGTTGGAGAGGTGGAAGCTGAGGTAGCTAGCTGGCGACTTGGGGGCAGGTCGCCACTCTTGTTTGGAGGTTTGAGCGGTCTGGTGTTCTTGAAGAGCGACCTGCAGGAGCGGGCTGGAAGAGTCCAATTCTTGCAAGGAATGCGACCTATTGCCGACCTAGGCGGACAGGGAACCGAGTCCGGTAAAGAGACACCTGCGGAGACAAGCTTGGGGTTAAGCTGAAAAGGAGCGCGACCTGTAGAGGCGGACTGCAGGAGCAGTCCGCGGCCCCTGCCGACCAAGGGAAGGTGCGCGTCCTGGGCGATCAAACCGCTGAGACCGCCTAAGCCGTGCGGCCTGAGCGGACAAAGAATTCTGCCCACCCACACTAAGGCGTCGCGACCTCCAGGAGGAACCAGGGGCAGGCCGCGACGAGCGAGCTGGCTACCTTGGTAAGGATCGCCGATTTTGGAATTAACAGCCCAGTTGTGGTGGTCGTGAGAGCCATCCTTATTACATAACATTGGTTATGTATGCGATAACGAGAAAGGGGAGGCTGACCCGCATCATGCGTAGTACAAATGGCGATATGAGCACTGGGTTGTGGCTGAAGTGTACACACATTATCATTCAGGCGAGATTCCTAAGGTACTTGGAATCTTTGTTGGCATAGTAAGAGTCATGGATATGCGCCTACCGAGTAAATTCGCAATGTTGACCATCGGTCTGGGACTGTGGATGGTGGTGGGACATGGAAAGTCTAGTACACCAATAATGTACTATTAGTGCACGAGACGCGTGGCCTTCAATGCCAGCGTCTATGGTTATTGAGATATAGATATATATTGTCATTCCGCTTGCTTGCAAGGAAGGAGCATCGTCGCCCAGAGTGAGGGGTGAGGTTGTTATAAATTAGTCAGCTAAAGTTGACTGTTGCTTTGTTTGTCACGTCTTGGTGGATTGTCCCTTTGCAGGTACTGGGGAGCCGAGCAGGGAAGTAGCGGGCTGAAACCCTATTTGCTATGCTAGCTAGCCCTCGAAGACCCAAGTGCGAAACATTTACTATTTTCATGTATGGTTGGCCTATGTGTCGATGTATATAAGATATATATGTGAAGAAAATAGTTTGTAAGTCCTTAAGGCCAAACTCTTTGTGTATTTTTATGTCATTTCTTTGTTAATTACTGGACATTCCTCGTGTTGGGTTCTTTTGTAATTAAAATGCTTATACTATAATGCAATACTGAGTTAAGAAACGTGAATGTTTTGGTTTCAATGCGTAACTCCACTGACTGTTTGTGGAATATGGTGTGGGGCACCGGTCGGACCTTCTGTTATATTCTACGTGACGAATGACGGTGTTATAAGCAACTCCAGAGACAAGAGAGAGATCTGAGGTCTTCTGGCGAGATCGTGGACATAGGCTAATTCTCCGCTCAGGAATTCGCTCTACTCTTCTCCTTACGCCACAGACTCCTCATGCCTCAAGTGACGTCAACTTCCTCCACGAGGGTGCTCCCATCTAGGCTTCACATCAACGAGAGCATAATGTCCTGAAGCCCTATGGACTTAGAAGATTTTCCAACTGGAACGTTCCCACCAAGGTTTCGTGAGCTCGACGTCATCTCAAGTCCGGAGTGCTTCCATCGAGGATCTGAGGACTTAGCCATTTTTCCTTTTTTCTGTACTTGTAACGGAGTAGCGGTCTGTCACCCTCCGAGATCAAACCAATTTCTGTAACACTCCAAGGAGCTAGTGGATTTTAGCTCAGCACAGTTTCATCCACGTGATTCTTCACCCTTTTTGGATTTTTCATGTCAAAATTGTCTCTTGTCCATTGATGTAGTTTTATTTAACCGATTGTGCGCCCATCTTGAGTCCAAGCTAAGGCGGTCTGATTCTCCGGACTGGGAAAAAGGCCAGGTGACCCGCAACATTTACCATAATCATAAGAGATAAAGAAGTAACAAGACATCAGATATAAAGTTTTTGACGCCCAATTGGGTCCTACTCACTTGCTAAGTGACCTCCAAATCACCTAGCAACACGGCTAAAATCCACTATAATCCCGCTGATTACAGATCTTATTGCAGGTCAAGAGCAACCTTCACAAATCTTATTCACAAGTCAAGAGCAACCTAAAGTAATTAGATTCTTTCAAATAAAAGCAAGAGAGGTTGTGTAATACAAAGAATAATTCTTACAATGAAAAACTATTTCATTTGAAATGATAAACAAGGTAAGCCAATAATAATTTTGCTCAAATCTGAATGATAATGATGAAGATAATAGGTATAAAAGATTTTGTTGATGATTTTGATGATAATAGTAATTATGATTTTAATAATAATAAAATGATAGTAATATAAGTTTACAATATTTTGTTTTAAAATATGGCTTAATAGAATATGAAAATTACGATGATAATTTAATTAAGATATAAAAAACAAAATAAGAGTCTAAAAGAAATATAGATTCGAATTAATTTCAAATAAGAAAAATGCAAAATAAGTAGTTGAAAATTAAACAATGTGAGAAATAAAAATTACAAATAAAATTAGATTATACAATTGAAAGCGAAGCACCAAAACTTGAAGAACACTTAGAGGTATTGCAAGAGAGAGTGAGTTTTCTTGTGTCTTGTAAGGAGGAAGGTGTATGGTATTTATAGAGTGAGAAGAAGGGAATAAGATGCAGCACAAATGAGGTTTGAAAGATGTGTGAATGTTGCTAAATATGAAGTCAAAAGTGGAGGCATAGAGAGTCAACAATGGTGGATTTAAATACAAAAAATGTCAGGCCAAATTGAATGTCTAGATGGCACTACAAGAAAAACTATAATTAGCAAAGAACTAAATACTTTGCTAATTAGTTAAATTCATTGTTAATTTTAGTTAGCAAACGAAACCAAAAAAACGGATCATGCAAGGTGGTGTTGGAGCCGGAATGCGGTTGGCCACGCACTTGATGGCTAGGGGACTCGCTCTCTTGTGGACTTAGACAAATTGTTGGAGGCGTGATGGAATCTCGTAGGAGAATTATTGGTGGAGGAGCGGTGGCTCGCCGGCAGAGCTCTCGCCTGAGGAAGAAGAAGACACAGAGAGAAAAGGTGAGAAATAAGTAGGCTTTGGGCTCCTTTTATAGCCTTCAGGTGGTGGTTATGGTGGTTATGCAGCTATCCGCACACCACAACCACTATTATAAATATTTTCGCTATAGTTTAGGGGCGCATATTAGGATATAAATTCCGCTATTTGAAGACCATTTAAATTAATAATAGAATTTCTCTCACTAACCCGACGATTAGTGTGTGTCTACATGCGAATCGGAAAACCCGAAACGGCCCGGGATAATCGGACGATGAGGACGAATTACTACGTGCGGCCGACGAACTTGTCGCCGCCCATGACGACGGCGAGGGAGGTCTCCGACGGCGGAGGAGGGGTGGCTGGCTCGGCCACCCCTTGGCGGCAAGGTGGAGGAGGGGAGGCCGGCTCGGTCGCCCACTCGGCCGCTTGCCGGCAGCCAAGAATGGGGACGGCGAGCAGACGCTCCCTTGGCTGTCTGCCGGCGGCCAAGGAGAGGCGGTCGGCCCAGGTCGCCCCTTGGTCGCTTGCTGGCGGCCGGGAAAGGGGGTGATCGAGGTCGCTTCCTTGGCCACACGCCGGCGGCCGCTCCCTTGGCCGCACGCCGGCGGCCGGCTCATGACTCTTGAAAGTGAATATCGCTCGCAAGGGCCGCCCTGATAGTGGAACCCTTCAACAAAAAATTACGTATGCTAGCTCCACTTTCTGAAATCATTGAAGAAGAGAGTACCAAATTTATAGGTCATGCAAGGAGGGGCGGCTGGCCCAGGCCGACCTTGGCCGTACTTCGACGACCGAGAAAGGGGGCGGTTGGCGACCGTTCCCTTTGGCCGCACGTCGGCGACCGGGGAGGGGCAGCCAGCCTGGACCTCACTCGAGCGGCCAAGAGAGAGAGGCGGTTGGCGGCCGGCGAACGGCGGTGCGACACTCGTGGCGATTTAACCGCCGTATGAGATGAGATTAGCGTGCGGGGGATCGGGCGTGGTGCTCGTGTGTGCGGTCAAACTCATGATCCCACTCCTTTTAGGTGGAGATCATTGGGGGTGTGGTTATATGCACACCATCTCTTTTATAAGAGGGGTCACATCGCCATCATTTGCCCCCACCCCCCCCCCCACCCCCCGAGATTCCGCATTGTTGGAGATTGGTACGGGGGAGAGAACAAGGATCTCTTTCTTTTTAATGACAGCGGTGACGATGAGTGTTGGAAAGCCGGAGACAGTGGATGGCGGCGCCATGCAAGCTCGGGTAAAATGTTAGAGTATGCTAAGTAGTAGAAGGAGAGGCGGCAGCACGTGCTTGCGCTAGCTGATTCCGTGTTATTCGCGTATGGCCGCGAACGAGAGCGGTTATGTCTGTCAAAGAAGGGGTAGCGCCGGCAGATATGCGTGCGCAAGTGTGTGCGTGGGCGCAAATGCGCAAGCGGGTGCGTGTGTCGGTGTGAGTGCACACACACACTAGGTCGTGCGTGTGAATGTACACCCAGGCGCGCACGAGCTGATCGCACGCAGGTGCGCGCGCCTGATTACATATGGGCAAGCGCACACGAGCGCGCGTGTGCATGTGAGGGCACGCGCCTGATCGCGCGCGGGCGTGCCCGCGCGCCTGATCCCGCATGTGCCTGATTGTGTGTGGGCACGTGCTATGATGCGCGAGCGTGTGCGCTTGTAGTTGTGTGCATGCGTGCCCCTGGGTTGCGCGCCAACCGACTCATGTGTGCACGCGCTCAAGATCGCTTATATGTGTCTGCTTAGGCGTATCGTACTAGGACATGTATGGTTTGGTTTTGCTGCATGACGCGCCTTCGTGCGCATTTGGGGGAGAAAGGTTTTTTTATTTTAGATCGTTTTACCTAAGACCGATCTTGATTTTTTATGCTAGGGCTCGAAGCGTACTGCAAGACCGATGTGTATGCGTTCCTCCCTCACCGACGATCAGATCATGATTTTGAGGTGGAGGTTTGGGTTTCTTGCCGATCTTGAAGTGAAGATTTTGTGTGTTGAGGAGAGGGTTCAAAATACTCCTTGAGGTTGGTTGACGATCTGTCAGACTGCTCTGAGATCAGTCTTTTGATTTTCACCATGCGAAGAAGCGATCAAGATTCTGAAATTGTGTGGCGTGCCGATTTCCTATTTTACTCCTCTAGGAGTAGTGCGCCTGATGGGATTGATTGTCTTCTTTTGTGAACATGGCAGAAAACTCTCTTTAGACTGCTTCAGGGATTGGTGCGACATTTGTTATGATGGTGGTGAACGTGTTGAAATCCATAGCGACAAGGGCTGCCTTGATTTTGATACTCAGACGGACCGCCGTCATGGTAATACTTTATTTGGTTATGTGAAGAATTCTTGGGATTTTCCCCGTGTTGGGATTCTCAGAGCCTCATGAGTTAGCGAACCGGGTGTTTTGCATTTCCTTATTTGTGGAGTAGAAAGGTTTGTTGCGGCGCGACAATTCTTCAGATCCTGGACGGGTTGCCGAGACATCTTCGGATTGTGGTCGGAAGAGGAAGGACATTGCAATGCGTCGTGATGGCGAAGGTTCGGTGCATCGTTCGAGTTCTCAGCGCAAGACTATTTATACTGATGATCGAGGCGAGACTATTCCCGAGGTACAGGTGCTTGAATGTTCTGCCTCCCCCCCCCCCCAGTTTGACCATTTCGGATCTTCTGTTGTCGTTGTGTTATATTGACTTTTTTGTCCTTTTCTTACAGATCGAGGCCAAGGTTCAAATTGCCGCTACTTGGAATGATCACTACGTGAGCTTGAAAGATGGTTCTCTGGCTCTTTAGGAGAAGTTTTGGATAGTGGCGAGCTCGCTTACTGCTCTGAGAGATGATCATGAACGGGATGTTTCCTGGTTTTGTCGGATTAGACCGGAGCTTAAGATGGAACTGGAGGAGACTCGAGCATCCTTGGAAGTGGAAAAATCTCCGGTGGAGAGGACCGCACAGATGCCAAAGCATGCCCAGGAGGATACTTCCTGCTTAGAGACGGAGCTCCATGCGGTGAAGGTCCAAGTGGAGATGTTATCTTCTGATAGCCGTGTATCAGAGTTGAAGGCCATCGGACTTGCGGAGTACACGAAGTCTTTAAATTACATGCGGGATCACTGCTTGAATGGCGAGGAGATTCGCGAAGAGATTTGGACCAAGGAGGTGAATCCTCAACTGGAGGATGTTCGTGAGCTGGCGCTTAGGCGTGGAGATTTGAAGGCCTTTCAACTTGTTGGTCGAAGCTTGGGATGAGACATGTTCGGCTTTATTTTTGATGATATCTCAGATGATGAGAGCCTGAGTCTTGATCCTGACACGGTCACAGTTGATATGTAATAATGTGGTTTCTTTATGCTTATATTTGTGTGTTTGCATTCTTCTTTTTCTGGCTTTATATATTGTATGCTGCATTTATCGTTTGGCAGTTCTGGTTAGCGCATTTGCACATGTATTTGTATGTTGCTATGATGATGTTTTCTTTATTCCTTTTTGTCCGGATGCTATTTGACTTGCGATGTCGCTTGGTTCGGGCTACGATTGAGTCTTGGCTGGTCCATGGCTGGTTTGTGACCTAGTTTGCACGAGGATCACTCGCAGATTCATTTGCATTGGGATTGCCCGTGGCTTAACTTGCACGGGGATCACCCGCGGCTTAATTTGCAAGAGAATCGTCGGCGGCTTAATTTGCATGGGGATCGCCCGCGGCTTAGTTGTGAGGGGGGCAGGTCCTGACGATGTCGTGGCATAGAGAGGTAGGCTCGGTGAATGGATTTTGTATTCAAACCTCATGCGCAGTCTTACCTATTTCACATGAGGATCGCTCGCCGCTTAATTTGCACGTAGATCACCCGGGGCTTAATTTTGCACGGGGATCACCCGCGGCTTAATTTTGCACAGGGATCACCCGCAGCTTAATTTTGCACGGGGATTACCCGCGGCTTAATTTATATGGGGATCTCCCGCTGCTTAAATTTGCACGGAGATCGCCCGCGGCTTAATTTTGCACGGGGATCGCCCGCGGCTTAATTTGCTAGAACTGATGGAGCGTTGTTGAACAGGAAAACAAAATACTTTGAATAACAGATTGTCTACACACATCCAGGCTGGCGGTTCTTACATATTAGTTTAGTAGATGAATAAGAACTGGAAATAAAGAGTTATGATTTTTAGGAAATAAAGCGGCAGGAGTGGGCTTGATAGACATACACGAGTGATTGTTAGAGTATTGCAGTGTGATCAGAGTCAGCCTGGAGGACAAGGAATTGTATGTCGTAGGTTGCTTGCTAGTTCTTTTCCAAGAGTGACTGGAAGGATGATGGTGTCTATGACTAGTACCGAAGTGCCCCTTGGGATACGCATGTTAGTGGATTCTAGCTTGAGGCTGCCCGTAGTTAGTTTGAGATGGAGCAGTGTTGATAAGAACAATACATTCACTATAATACCCTCATCTACCAGGACTTGGTCTAGCTTTATGGGCGACTGGCAATGCCGACGGTCATGGTTCTCTCATTTAGGGCGGCAACTGCTTTTATTTTGATAGGAACTGATCGATCGCCCCCAGGCCAGCGAGTCACTGAATTTCTTCATTTAGTTGGTTGCATTCATCAGTGTTGTGGCCAAGCCCCTAGTTATATCGGCAGTATTTTGATGAATTTCCTCGACCTCGGGCGATTGACTTGGGCTTGTGCGATACTGGGTGATTGCGAATTGCTTGAAAAATCTTGTCTTGAGGGGTGTTGAGTGGCGCGTGTCCTCGGTGTTGGCGTGACTTTTTTGCGCGTCAGTTGCAGTTCTTTTTAGGATCTTGGTGTAGAATGCTCTCTTATTTCCCTTTTTGGAGCCCGTGATTCATTGCGTTTCTGATGACCTTGTCGTATTTCAGGTCACCGAGGTAGCGATCGTGTGTGTCTTGAGTTAGTGTTGCCGGTGTGGGGGAACTACTGGTGCTTGAAAATTCCTTTTCTATGTCGTACTCCTTGAATGAGGATGACTTGGTTGTAGCGGAGAGATCTCCTAGTGGCGGGGGGTTAGCTTGCTTGTTTTGTGTCGCGGAGGACGGCTTCACTTTTTGACAAATCATGAACATGGCTTGAAGTTCGTTCATTTGTGTGGTGTGTTTGGCGAATATACCCTCGAGCTTGCCTATGATTGCTGCTTGATCAATTTCGTTTATGCGGGAGGGGGCCGACTCGATGCCCCCTTAGAGACTATTCCTTTGATGGTTCAGGCGTTTCTCCTTTCCATTGTCTTTAGTCTTTAGTACTGCTGTGTAGTGGGTACAGTATTTGGAATCTTAGACGATGTTAGGAACTGGTTCCCACAAACGGCCCAAACTATTGCGGTCTAACTCAACATCCCGGTCAGACTGGAAAACCTGGACCGCCTTAGCTCTCGGAATGGTCAAGCATGCACACAGTCACTGGATGTCAGATGAAATGGACATGAGGATTTTAGCATGGAAAAATCTCTCAACTGGGTAAAAAACCACGTGATCGGATCTGTGTCAGTCAAATTCCACTATTTCGTTGTTGTCACGGCTTTGTTAGTCGAATTGAGGGCGACAGACCTCTCCACATTACACTTTTGGAGGTGAGAGAATGCGAGAACACTTTAAACTTGGTGGGTGACAGACCGCCACATGAAAAGGCGAATTTTGACTTCTTTGGCTGACGACGGACAATTGACTATGTCGGATGGATGGTGGTTCCAACTGCCGATCGTGCAAGGTGGTCTTAGAGCCAGAATGCGGTTGGGCGCGCACTTTGTGGCTAAGGGACTCGCTCTCTTGTGGACTTAGATAAATTGTTGGAGGCGTGATGGAATCCCGTAGGAGAATTCTTGGTGGAGGAGCGGTGGCTTACCGACAGAGCTCTGGCCTGAGGAAGAAGAAGACACATAGAGAAAAGGTGAGATATGAGGATGCATGAGGCTCCTTTTATAGCCTCTAGGTGGTGGTTATGATGGTTACACGGCTATCCGCACACCATAACCACTATTATAAATATTTTTGCTATAGTTTAGGGGTGCATGTTAGGATATTAATTCTGCTATTTGGAGACCATTTAAATTAATAATAGAATTTCCCCCACTAACCCAACGGTTAGTGGGTGGTTAAATGTGAATCATATGACTCGAAACGGCCCGGGATAATCGGATGACAGGGATGAATTACTACGGGCGGTCGACAAACTTGTCTCCCCCTTGACGGTGGTGAGGGAGGTCGCTAGTAGCGGAGGAGGGGTGGTCGGCTCAGCCAGCCCGTGGCGGTGAGGCGATGACAAAGGAGGTGCAGCTGGCTCGGCCGCCCACTCGGTCGCTTGACGACGACCAAGAATGGGGGTTGCGGGCGGCGGGCGGCCGCTTCCTTGGCTGTCTGCCGGCGGCCGAGGAGGGTCGGCCGGCCCAGACCACCCCTTGGCCGCATATTGGCAGCCAGGAAAGGGGGTGGCCGACGGTCGAACGCCGGCGGCTAAGGAGGGGCGGTCGGCTCGGGCCGCCCTTGGCCGTACTCCGATGGTCGAGAAAGGGGGCGACCTGCGACCGCTCCCTTTGGCCGCATGTCGGTGACCGATGAGGGGCACTCGGCCCGAGGTGCCTCTTGGCCTCACTCGAGCAGTCGAGGGAGAGAGGAGGCCGGCGGGGCGACACCCGCGGCGGTTTAACTGCTGTGTGAGATGGTATTGGCGTGCGGGGATCGGGTATGGTGCTCGTGTGTGCGGTTAAACCCATGATCCCTCTCCTTTTGGGTGGAGATCATGGGGGTGTGGCTATATGCACCCCATCTATTTTATAAGAGGGGTCACATCCCCATCATTTGCCCCCCAAGATTCCGCGTTGTTGGAGATTGGTACGAGCGAGAGAACAGGGATCTCTTTCTTCTTCATGGTGGCAGCGACGATAAGTAATGTAAGGCCGCAGATGGTGGATGGCAGCGCCCTGCAAGCTCAGGTAAAATGTTAGAGTATGTCAAGTAGTAGAAGGAGAGGCGGTGGGGTATTCTTGCGTGATCCAGTGCCGCCTTATTCGCATGCAACCATGAACGGGAGCGGTTGTGTCTGTGAAAGAAGGGGTTGTGATGGCAGACATGCGTGCGCGAGTGCATGCATGGGATAAAATGCGCGCTCGGCATCATGCATGGGCGAGAGTGCACGCGCGCACTATGCCGTGTGCATGAATGAGAACCCAGGCGCGCGGGGGCTGATCATACACAGGTGTGCGCGCCAGGTCGCGCGCGGGTGCACGTGCGCCTGATTTTGTGCTGGTGCGCGTTCGCGGTTGCGGGAGCGCGCCTGATCGTGCGTGTTCCTGATCGCGCTCGCGTGCATGATTGTGTGTGGGCGTACGTGCCAAGATTCACACATGAATGCTCTTGCGGTTGTGCGCGTGCGTGCTCCGGGTTGCACGCTAACCAACTCATATGCGTGCGCGCTCAAGATCGCTTGTGCACGTATGCTTAGTGAAAGTATCTAGCATCTACCTAAATCACCTAGAGGGGGTGAATAGGTGATGTTTGCGTTTTTTTGATGAATAAAATAATCTTAAATATCAAGCACACAAATGCAGTGATTTTATAGTGGTTCCCCATGTTGGGTGCGTCCACTGTCCCGCTTCACCTATCTCCCACGAAGGGCAGATTGGGCTACTTCACAGCTGAGAACAACATTAGTTGGAATTATTCTAAGTCCAGAAGAGTTGAGTGAAGCAGGTTCACTTAACGCTTCTAATGAAGAGGAAAGCGCTGAAACCAAGAATTGTCACAGCTGATAAATGAAAAAGAGCTGAGTCCGCTGAGACAAATCCATTGAGATAGTTAAAGTACAGAAACCGATGAGACAGTAGATAAGAGGAAAGCACTGAGACAAAGGCTTGTCTCAGCTAATAATGGAAAACCGCTGAGAACGCTGAGACCGCTGAGACAAAACTGCTGAGACAAAGCCAGGAAATTTTCTAAGTGCAGAAGCATTGAGAGCCAAGGCTGATGGCGTTGAGTGTCTCAACATCACTCAACGCTTGATAGGATTCATGAAATTTTCTAAGTCCAGATGTTGATGACCACTACTGACGTCATCAAAGTCAAATCTGTAGAAAGCCGTTGCGAGAAAGCTGTTACAGCGCCGAAAGATGTCCTGTCCCTTTATGATGGAGTTGGCGCTTACCAATCCTTGGTGGGCCCGCATACTATGTTGTCGTTGATTCAAATCAACGCATATAAAAGGGGAAACAATAAAGGGTTAGGGTTAACGAATCCAAGAAACAAAAAAAGAAACTGAAAGAGACGGCTGGACATTTATTCTGATCAAGCTTGAAAGCTGAAGTCCAGCCTAGATAGCCAAAAGGTAAGAAGATAGCTGGAGCACTTCCTGCTCAGCAAGTTGGTTTTATCAAGAACAAAGCAAGCTGGTTGATCCACTCAACAGCAGATAGTTGCTCACCTGTGCAGCAAGAGAGAAGATAGTTATAGAAAAAGACTCATCCCTTCTACAACAAGTTAGCTGGACTGATATCTGCTCAGTCCAGCAGAGCAAACTCAGAGATTTAATCTCTGAGTTATTTTTGTTTTCTTTTTCATCTTAAAACTTGTAATAATTTTACTGTAGGATTCAGGTTTCTTGGATCTGAGTTTCTGGAAGGCTTAATAGCCTGAGGATGGATAGTTTATCACTCTATGGTATGATCCAAGTGGATCTGAGTTGCTGGAAGGCTTAATAGCCTGAGACTGGAGAGTTTATCTCTGTGTGATAGGATCCAAGTGGATCTGAGTTGCTGGAAGGCTTAATAGCCTGAGGCTGGAGATTTTATTTCTCTATGGTAGGATCCAAGTGGATCTGAGTTGCTGGAAGGCTTAATAGCCTAAGACTGGAGGGTTTATCTCTCTGTGGTAGGATCCAAGTATGGATCTGAGGTAGGGTTGTCCTCCCAGCTTGAGTGTAGGGCTTTGTGATTGAGGTAGGTGGTTGTAGAGCCACTGAGCTGTATGTGATAAATTTGTTACTGAGTTGTAGGCCTTGGAGGAGGCTGAGCTGTAGGTTGGAGGGGTACTTAGTGTAGGTGTGTTTCAGCACACTGAGAGTAAGGCTATGGGCCTAAGGTGTATGCTCTAAAGAGCATAGTGCTGGAGTTTGTGCCTTGTCCAACAAGTAAGTTGGAAAGGTGGGAGGGAAAGTGGATGTACCCAATTGGGGAACCACTATAAATACTTGTGTGCTTGCTGTGTGTGGTTGTTTTACTTTCTCATTGCAGGACATAAGGACAAGCTCTAGATAGTATAGTAAGAAAACAGCAAAAGAAGCTATAAATTTCAAAGACCTATTCACCCCCCCCCCCACTCTAGGTGATTAGCTAACCTTCAATTAAATAACTTTCAAGTGATATCAGAGGGAGGTTCCTCAAAAAGGATTTAACAATCTGAGTATACCTCTAAGATTAGCTAAAAGGGTTTCACTTGTGGGTTCAAAAGAGAACCGCAAGGAATGGAGCTTCAAGTCTGCAACAAGGAGAACTTTAAGACTTGGAAAGAAAGGGTCAAGCAAATCATGGAAGCCTCTGATCCTAGGGTGCTTGTAACAGTTCATGAAAGACCTTTCATCCCCATGAAGGTCTCAACTTCAGATGCAAGCATCCAGACTCCAAAGAGTTATGCAGAGATGTCTGAAGGAGAAATCAACCTTATATTTATGGATAAGAGGGCACAATACATCATGGCGAGTGTCATGGATGACTCAACCCTCATGAGAGTGGTCCACTTCAAGTCAGCCAAAGAGATATGGAATTCTCTCACTGACTATACGGAAGGGACAGGGAAAATCAGTCTTTCTGACAGTGGCTCAGAGTCTGAAGATAAGAAGAAGAAAAAAAAGTCCTTTGTGACCGAGATGGAGCGAAGCTGGACAGATTCTTCATCCTCAGATTCTGAAGATAAAGAGTAAGAAGCCTACTTAGGGTTGATATCAATTGTTGCAGATCCAGAAGAAGAAGTGGAATATCCTGCTGGCAGGATAGGAATTAGGGCCCCTCTGTCACACTCAGACAGTGACAATGAGGTGGATGAAGAAGACTATGAATGTCATGGTATGATGACAATGACTGAAGAAGAAAGAAGTCAGCCAGACACTGAAACAATCAAGGTACCTCCTCTCTCCATCTCTTCATCTTCTTCTGATTATAAGACCAGTCCAGAAACTGATGCATCTTCATCCTGTGATAAAGATTGCTCAGAATCTGAAGCTGATGTCAATCAATTGATCGACAAGTATGGAGTACTCCTGGATGCTCTAAAGAAGAGCAGAAAACTTGCCAAGAGGTAAGCCAAGGAGATTGTAGTCCTCGCCTTCTTCAGTACTCGAGAAATACATACCTTTTACTCGAGAAGTTTTCTTCATTTCTCGAGATGCGCTCTTCAGTACTCGAGAAATCCATACAACATCTCAGAAATCTGGTTCAGCTGACTCCTGTACATTTTCTTAAGTGTAATAATTTTAATATTATATATTTATTATTATATATATATATATATAAACTTCTTCTTCCTCTTTAAGTCGACCTTCTTCCTTTCCGTCGTTCCCGAACTAGAGAGGCGTGAGCGAGAGAGAAAGAGTCGTTCATGAATCTCTGGTGGCCGCCGACGGTGCTCCGGTGCTCGAAATCCTTAACCGAACGCAGATCCGAAAAGCTCTCAACAAGGGCTACGTCATCGTGGTAAAACTTTTCCCATTTCTTGAGTTTTTCCCGTTAGGGTTTTTGGCCCTAACCTCTATTTCGGCCATTTTTGTTTAGATTCCGACATCTTCCGTCTTCCTTAGCCCCGATCTACAACAAGGAGTGATTTGTAGAGTTTCTCCGACAAAATCAAGGCAAGTGGTGGTTTTCTTTCCCCTCTTCCCTCCTCTTCCAATCTTGATGAAATTGTTGATCTTCTTTATTTAGTGATGTTATCATGATTTTCTTTCCGATTAATAGTACTGCTTTAATCTTTCACTCGAAATCCACTTGTATTATTAAGTTCTTGTTATGATAATCCAACCTTATAGCGTTGTTCATGATTTTGATGTTGTGTTAAATCAATGGCTTTTAATCGTCCCTAACCATTATGTAGGACGTGCTAGAGTATATTTAAGATCTTGACTCTCTCCTACAGGTTGATCAACCGTTTCCAAAATCTAGCGATGTTTCGTAGAATCCGATGTGCTAAGTATTGAGATATATCATGGGTTTTCTTAGTTGTTGGAGTTGTGGACGAAACCACCTCCGCAATGTGTGTTTCCTTTATTAGTATCTTATGGAACTCTACCAGGTGTCGTTTGGCCGTCTGTCGGTGTATGGTGGAGTGAATGATTCTCCCGCCGTAGTTAGACGGATATTTATCTGTGAGGGTGAGTCCGGATGAGTGACCACCTCGCTCGTATCTTTTTTGGTAGAGTTGACCACATGTGACTAATAAAACTATGCAATTATTCCTTATGATTTAATCATGTTTTCCCCCTTATAGCCTTGTGCATATGGGTATTTTGATATACGTGATGGTTCACGTAAGTGTTCCTTTCCGATTTTGGTACTTTACTTTTGTGCTTTACTTCAGTACTTTTGGTCTTGGGTTGGTACCCCTTATGACCGGAGCTTGCTTTTGTTTATGCTTTCTGCCTCACTTATGCCTTCTTTCTGGGGTGTTCTGGCTTTAGGTTGCCTTAGGTTCAGAGCAGTAGCAGGTAGCGGAGCTTGCTTTGGAGTTTCAGTGCAACAATATTGGCTGTGGCTTTCACCTCGTCGTCGCGAGGTAGTTTGTCGTTTTTAGTTTTTCTTTACCTAGTTCATACATACTTTCGGTTGTGGGTTCGTGTCAGGTTGTTGACACCCACAAGGTTATTGGTTTTTGGACACTTTGCTAGCTGCTAGTTATTTTCTTTCGGATTGTTTGGATTACTTGCTCTTTGGGATGTTTTATGATAGGATTGCATTTTATATATTTTTAATTTATAAAACCTTATTATCAATATACCATACATGTCATCTCTTTCAAAACTAAGTCACTACTTTCTGATTAGCGTGAGGACTTTTTTTCATATACGTATTATAAACCTAGAGTCTTGCGTAGAATGAGTTGTCCTTTGGGGATGTTTATACTCATGTAGGATGTTAAAACCAACTAAATCAAGTATTTTTTTGCATCGTATAACTATATTTTTATTTGTGGACTAGTTGATCCACTAAGCTGAGGGATACAGTTAACTTTTCAACTTAAAACTGGATTTCTCTTAATTAACCTATAAATTTTCAAAATAAGTGTTTAGTTGAGGTCTCGCCTGAGCGTCTGCAGTTATCCCCAGCTGACGTGGCATCATGACTCGTGTTTTCTCCATACTCTGATATAACCTTAATGTGGAGAAAATGAGGGTTGTGACAGTATGTCATCATTCAATCAGGGTATCTATACTTTCAGAGCTCACGGTGCAATATACCATAAAATTGGCTCTCTGCTTCCTGAATACGAAACTAGACCACAATTTTTGTAAATGTTCATTTATGATACTGAGCACGAAATGGAGAACAGACTGAACGAGAGTTCGGGTCTCCATTTAGAAATGATTCAACAAATCTCTAATTTACTTAATGCGGTAAATCCATTCATCCAAACTTTGCAAGACACCCAAACCTCCATCAGTACAGACTACTAATAAAAGAAAAACCTTCAAGCGAGCGTCAGTACTCCCTTCCGACAACATCACAAGTTGCGACTATATTATTTGGTGCAGATGATTTCATGGAAGCAAATGATAGAGACATAGTAGTTGAAATAACTTCAGGAGTACTACTGCCTGTAAAAGAGTACTCTGGATTCTACGATCCTGTACAATATCTGTTGCTACTTCCTCATGGTTCACATGGATGGTGTGCCGATGACTTAATAGATCGTGCAGACCGAACAAGTTGCTGTGACTACTACTCATATCATTTGCAGGTACTTTAAATTATGCACATTTTGGTTCATACGCAACATTATTACTGTATATATACTAATTTATCGTATCTAATCTACACGTAGATCCGTGGAAACACATTCTCTGTACTTCACCATGCAGGTCGTTTACTACAACAGTATATTGTTGATATGTATATAAAAATTGAAATGCAAAAACTACGATGGATTAGGTCGCATCAGAGTGGTATTAGAGTCGAGTTATATCAAGGATTTCAAGATTGCTTACAAAGTGGTGAAAACAATGCAGGTACGTATACTCCCCACTATACTCCCAAAAAATTAAGAAATAAAAAATATTCAACCTTAGTTTACAGTGTTAAAAGTACGTCCTTATAGGTAATGTCGGGCGTAGGACAATTTTGTCGTCTTCTTTCATTGATAGTCCAAGAGATATATTCCAACGATACCAAGATGCTATGGCAGTTGTGCGCAGTTTTGGTAGGCCGGATATTTTCTTAACAATAACCTGCAATCCTTCGTGGCCGGAGATAACAAATGAGCTTCACCTGGTACAAACCCCGCAAGATCGCCCTGACTTAATCTCAAAAATATTTCATGCGAAGTTAGAATGTTTAAAGAATGACATTTTCCATAAATGCGTCCTTGGTAGAATCATTGTGCATGTTCACGTTGTTGAATTTCAAAAGAGGGGACTTCCACACACACATGCTATTTATTTTTTGTGAACGGGATAAGATAAGTGGTCCCAATGATTATGATTGCGTCGTCAGATCCGAAATACCAATACAGGCAGAAGTACCCAAGTTGTATAATGTTGTACTTAGACATATGATCATGGACCATGCGAACGCTTCAGACCAAATGCACAATGCAGGAAAAATAATATATGCAGAAAGGGTTTTCCAAAACCATTCAACGAATCCACTACCCAAGGTTCAGATTCTTACCCACTATACCGTCGTCGTGATGATAACAGGTCAAATCCTCTTGGACGAGATGGAGATTTTGTGGCCGACAATGGGTTGGTGGTTCCGTACAACCAATGGATCTTAATTAAATACGATTGTCACATTAATGTGGAGATATTCAGCAGCATTAAGAGCATCAAATATCTCTACAAGTACGTGTACAAGGGTCCCGAGTGGGTTGTATTCCAAGTGCGTCCGGGTCCAAATTATGATGAAGTTAGTAAATATGTTGACGGTCATTTGATTTGTGCACTAAAAATGAGGGTATGCTTGACATTTTTGAATGTTGCACCAAAGACAAGTTTTCTTATAGAGTAGTGAAATATATATATATATATATATAAAGTTCTTACCCGTTCTACAGTGCTTCTGTACTTCAAAAAATCGTCATTAAAAAAAATCTCCCTCTCACGGTGGAGGCCACTCCCGCCGGCAGAGCCAGCGGCGGATAGACGGGACCCCACCGACGGGTCACTGGGATCTGCGACCCTGGTGGGGGTAGGCTGGAGGCGGTCGGGCAGGGGCACCGCCATGTCCGTCAAAATTTTAAAAAATAAATTCACTGCCACCGGCGGCGCTTCCCGCCCGGCCTGTCTGGCCCCCACCGGCGGGTTCTCTGGACCCCGGCGAACCCGCCGGGAGCCAGGCTTCGCCGGCGGTGGCGTACCCATCACAGGCAGGCGGAAGAGGGCAGCGGGATGCAGGCGGTGGGATGCAAGCGGCGGGATGCAGGCGGAGGAGCAGTAAAATTAATCTGCCTAAAGTCTAAAGTTTAAAATTATTTTAAACTATAATTTTAAAAATTAATTTAAAATTAATTTAAAAATTTACATAAAAATTCAAAAAACATAAAAAATAATTCAAAAAATAATTTAAAAATTAAAAAAAGAATAATTTAGGATATATATATAATAGTTTAAAATATATTAGCCGGGGCCGCCGGATTCGGGCGAGGCCCGCCCCGAGCGGGCGAGGCCCACCGTATATCTTTTTTGTCAATTAATAGTAAAGCAATTATAATCATCATTCAGGTTTTAGGATCATATATATATTAGTACGAGCATCTTCGCACGGGCTACGCTTGTGCTTGATACTCTCGGGGGGCCTTCGTCTGCAATCCAGGCCAATTTTCACTGCCTGCGCACGGGTTTTGCCCATGCTTGATGCTCCGGGAGGCCTTTAGCCGCATAAAAGCGGGTTTTGTCCACTTCAACGCAATTCACCAAATCGACGTCACACATGCTACTCGCGGCCTCCGAGCATCAAGCATAATATATATAGTTATTTATATATACGTGTATATATAATATTTGTATAAAAATAGATTTATATCTCTTTACATAATTTATATAAGTATATAATTATTTCATTTGATAAATTTATATATGTATATACAAAATTTTAAAAAATATATAAATTAAAAGTTATTTTATAAGGGAGGAATAAGAAAATTAAAAAGTATGTTTTTTTAAGAAGAAGTGATAAAATTATTTGAAGAAAATACTGTTTCGCTGCTATAAAAATTTTGCAAAAAAAAACTTGTTGTTATTTTTCATCAAAAAATTTTGTTGTAATTTTAACAACAAAAATTTAGTAAAAAGAAAGTTGTTATTTTTGCAACAAAAAAAATCTGCTACTTTTTTAGGTAAAATAAAAAAAACTTTTTCCTAGTTAAATTTGAGGCTAACTAGGAAGGAATTACCTAGTCTTCCTAATATCACTTATTAAACCAAGTTTTTATTGTAGTGTATGGGAGGGAATAATTTTTTAAAAAGGCGTAATATTTTTTGAAAGAAATTTGTTTCCCTCAATAACTATTTTGCAACAAAAAAAATTGTTCCTATTTAGCAACAAAAAAATTGAAAACAATATTTGTTGCCATTTTAGCAACAAAAATGTTTGTTACTATATTTGCAACAAAAAATTCTTTGTTATTTTCATAGGTAAAGTAAAAATATTTTTACCTAGGTAAATTTATGCTAATTAGCAAAAGATTATTAATCCTCTCTAATTTCTCTTGCTAAGCGGGATTTTTCTTGTAGTGTGGATTCTCTGAAGATCATGGAGGCTATATATATTCACATTACAAGGAGAGCTAAATGTGTAAAAAAAAACAAATATTAATACATTTCGGATAGGAGTAGAAGTCCACTTTATAGGCTCCAAAAAGTCTCTGTGAATGATGATAAATAGGAAATAAAAAATTAACCAAAATATGCTTTTGAATGAGGAGGTTTGATGAAGAAATAGTGAAATAGGGTGATGTTGAAATTTGGCGGCGGTTTGATGCAAAAACTGCAATCATCGGAGATGAGTTAATGCAAAATAGATTGTGGATTTGGATTTCTTTTGTCAAGGTAGTCAACTTTGACTATTTACATGTCAAAATCGGGGCAAATTTTATGATGTCACCATAGTTCATAGAGCTATGTGTATCATGTGCATTTTAAGTAGTTTTACGATTGTAATATTACGGTTGTAATATTACAGCAATAAAATAGGGTAAAATGCCCATGAGCCACATAGCTCTATGAGTCACGATGGCACCAGCTAGCTGTTATAAGTGAATGTTGCGGTATTGACACATGGATATTTGGCTTAGGTGGCGGCTGGGTCAAATTTGGGTTAATAACAGCCTAGTTAAATAAAATGAAAGATTGTGATTGAATGAGCTTGGTAGAGGGTCAAATGAACTCGAAAAATTCTAAAAATATGGAAAAACCAAATTCGTTTTATAAAATTTTCTATCAAAATTTCAGAATATTTTTTATATTTAATTATTACTTATTATTTTATTAAATAAATAGTTAAATACCTTATTAATTATTGATGGAATATCTGACCAAAAATTAAAATAAAAATATACAAAATTCTGAAATTAAATATAGAATAATATACTAAAGTTTCAAGATGTTTGCATATTGAAATAATTTATCTCACATAAATAAATCATTAAATTAGGGCTTATATTAATTAAAAAAGGATAAAAAAGAATTTAAGCTTTAAAAAAGTACTATAAAATTATATTAAGAACTCAAAAGATTTAAATTATTATATTTTATCTAATATTATCTTCTCAAATGTATAGATATATAAGTATAATAATAATGATAAATTAAGTGTTATAAACTATAGAAGATGAATATGATTTTATGATCAAACTTGACATGCCTGTTTAAAATTTAATTGAACTAGCTCCCCTATATATGGAGCTCTCAGCCTATTATAAGCCTATGTCTATAATTTTATCTCCACCAGCTTGAATGACTCAATAGGAGTATAACATTTATATTATGTAAACTTGAATTAGCAACTTAATCATAGTTTGTTAGCATCAAAATAAGTATTAATGCTCATGGGGACAATTTCACAACCCGCATTTTCTCGAGATTTAAAGTATTATCTGTTAAAGTGCTCGAAGCATCCGCGTGACCGTCAATTTTGGAACACACTATTCGTTGCCCCTAGCATGAGTATTTATAGGCAAACCCTAAATACCTGACTACGGGTTGTTGGATTCCTATCGGATCCTAACCGCAACTCATTAATCACCCGTCACACATATTTCAATATACCTCAACATTATCAGAGTAAGAGAAAATACGCGTTGTGATGTCACGCCATGCAGAGAACAATTGCAGACGCTCAGACAAGGACAAGCTTCTTATCAACATTATAAAAGACATGTACTTTTATGGTTGAAAACACTATTTGTGTTTAAAGTTCAAGACCGTGTTTCTCAGTTTAATGGATCAACTAGTCTACAGATAAGAAAAATATAATTACAGCGGAAAACTTATATTTAATACATTCATTCATCATACATGAACATGAAAACTTATTGAACATGTTAATGATATGCGACCTCTAAATTTAGTATAGGTAAAGAAAAAGAGTTTTATATTCATTAAAGTAGGTTGATATTAAGTTGAAAAGATGTTATAAGTATGAGTTAAAAATGCAGATTTATTTATGTATAAAATAACTAACATATGTCATATCATAAATATCCCTAGAGGAAAATACTTCATTGAAGAAAATTCCAATAATAGTAGAGACAACAGAATAATAGTCTAAAACACAAGAAAACCTTACTATGGACGCTAACAAACTGACACGAACTCATTGCACTTACAACAAAAATCGGAACTATAACACCAAGAAAGAAAAGAAACCAACCCTACTCAGCTAGAAGAGGGAGGGGAAAACAGTCGCAGAAGACTGGTCCAACAACTCGGTCGACTCTAACCGCTATCTGCCTGAACTCGAGGCATTCAAAAGAAAAGAATGCCTCAGTAACAAAGAGCGCAAAAGGCGACTAAACACAAATCAAAGTTTTAAATAAGGTAAGTGGGTTGTCATCCCCACTAAAAAGCTGCAAAATCATAGAAGTTTGTAGCATAAGAGTAAATGAAATGATTAGTTTGGCACAAAGCGGTCATATAAAGAGAAGACTTACACTAAGTGCATACAGGACTCTTAGTGATGTCCTAATAAAAAATATATATAATCATAAAAATTGCATTGATTAGTTCAAAGAGTAAATCATCAGTGTCGGACATAAGACGGTACTGAGATGGTGGCAACCATCAGACCAATACAACCAAAGAAACAGGCACTGAGGTGGTGGTCTATTATCCACTGGCAACCAAAAGTACCAAATAAAGTCATCGGGCGTAATAATTCACATCATGCACTAAGGTGCTGGTCCTTTATCCACTGCCAACCCAACTCCAAAATCATAAAGTCGCCAGACGTGATGATTCACACAAATAGTAAGGTGGTGGTACTTTATCCACTGCCAAACAAAGTTCCAACAATAAATCCAAATGCAATAATAAATATGAATAAAATACCCAAGACTTAGCATCGGATTGCCACTGCGACGTAAGGCAAGTAAATCCTAAAAAATTCTAAGGGTATACTCAACAAATTTACCGTTTACTCGACGAATTCGGTTAGAATACACGAGAACACTCGACGAATCCACTGTTCACTCGACAAATTTACTTAGCTTCACGAGAACACTCGACAAATTCAGCTTGATCAACCGTAAACACTCGACGAATTCTGCTTAGAACACTTGGCAAATTTGCTTAAACTTACGACGAATTATACTTAGATACCTCGACTAACTCAGCCAACTACACAGGAACATTCAAGGAATTCGGCTCGACCTCACGATATCACTCGACGAATTCGGCTAGACTTTACGAAAACACTCGACGAATATGGTTTATCCTCTCGTGAACACTCGACGAATTCTACTTAACCTCTCGACAAATCCTACTAAGATTACTCGTGAATACTCGACAAATTTTACTTCTCAGAAACACTCGATGAATCCTGCATAGACTGAATTTTTCATTCTCCAAATCAAAATTTGAACTCCAAGGTGACAAGACAACTCCCTCCTGATCTTAACGAGAAAGAAAAAGAAGGAAGAAGAACAATAACAACAAATCAAGAGGGGTAGACCGCCACTTGCCCCAAATCTCGACAAAATCGCATTTATAGCACCCCACGCCATGGATCGGCAACAACAAACTCCTATGAAGCAAATTCTTAAAGGCTTGGCGTAAAAATGAGGGTTAAAGCTACTCGATACAACCCTAAAAATCCACGAAATCTGGAAAACTCACCGCACACATGAAGGTCTCGGCGAGAGCTGTCTGAATCTCTACCCCGACGATGATTTCATGCACACTAGCTCCGGCGGCGGCGGGCAGAAGGCTTTCGAAAAGGCCAAATTTCTCTCTGTCGCGTGGTCAGGTTCGTCGGACGAAGAAGAAGTTCTGTAAACCTAATTTCTAAGGATTCGTCTTTTGTAGAGAGGGGGAGATTTTAATTAAATAAATCGGAATTTTTGTTATTACCTTACTTAATCGATGTTTACAAAAGATATTGTCGACGCACCGAAACGCTTGAACTAACGTAATGACATAACGCTATTATTACACGACTAAATTAATTATCGAAAATTTAGGGGCGTTACAGTCACCCCTCATAAAAGAAGTTTCGTCATGAAACTTAGAACGCATCTCGAACCTCCAAAAAAAAGGAAGGTAACTAACTTCATAGGATAAAACTGTAACACCTCCATCCATCAACGTAGAATATAACAGAAGGTCTGGCCGAGGCCCCACGCCATATTCCACGGACAGTCAGCAGTGTTACAGGTGTATCAAAATAACCATACAAATCCTAACTGAGAGTATTCTAGTGGAAGTTTCATGGGTTATTAGAACTCAAGTAACAACAAATGTCCACTAATAGATCACATATGAATGTTATACAAAATATACTAAAAAGTGCGGCCTTAAGGCCTTGCGATTATTCTTCATAAAAGTGGTTTACAAACATAGGAACTGTTGAAGTATTAGACCGGGCGGCTTAGCGGTCTGATCCAGCGGTTTGTTGACCGAGCGGCTTAGCGGTCTGATCCAGCGGTTTGTTGACCGAGCGGTCTGGCGGTCTCTCTGAAGCCTGGAGACCGGGCGGTCTATCGGTCTACCTCTGCGGCCTGTTCTATCCTGCTGGAGTTACCGAGCGGTTAACCCATCTGTCTAACCGCGCGGCATGTGCGGTCTCTATTATTCTAGCCGCTCAGTACTGTAAATGTTTAGTCCCACATTGTTTGTACACTCTCTTTCTTATCTCCTCCATTCTATATAAGGGAGGTCATACCTTTGTAAATGATATCTTTTTTGGATAATAAAATTTCAATTATTCAAAAGTTTATTCGCTTGTTCTCTACTTTTCGCTTCTTTTCGCTACTTTCTAACATGGTATCAGAGCACACGGTCATTTCCTCCTGATTCTGTGCGCTCTCTGTTGTTCGCGGCTTGTTTTCCGCGTTCTGCGACTTGATTCGCGGCTTGCCTTCTCTTCTGTCCGCGCGGCTTGTTTCTATCCGCGCGGCTTGTTTCTGTCCGCTGCCCTGTTCGCGCGGATTGCTTCTTCTTGGTTCTCTTCTCCTACTGCTCTTTGTCGCAGCGACCTATTTCCTTGTTGCCGCGCTCCTTGTTCTTTCCTGCCGCTCCGACTTCCTAGTCATTGCGGTCTGTCTCTGTCCGCGTGTGTTGTCTCTCTACTCGCGGTTTTCTGCTGTGATCTGCCTGACCGTGCGGGTTGTTCCTTTCTCACCCGCATCTTGGTCGCGGTCACCTGCTCTTCTCCTCTCTTCTGTTCGCTCGGCCTTTTCAGTCCGCGCGACCTCTTCCCCGCTGTGCCTTTGACCGCTTTCTAGCAGCTGCTGTGATCTGCCTGACCGTGCGGGTTGTACCTTTCTTACCCTCATCTTGGTCGCGGTCACCTGCTCTTCTCCTCTCTTCTGTTCGCTCGGCCTTTTCAGTCCGCGCGACCTCTTCCCCGCTGTGTCTTTGCCTCTTTCTAGCTGCTACTGTTCGCGCGGCTTCTTCTGCTTGCCGGGTTCTATGACTACCTCCGGTCTCACCACTACTCCTGCAGCTCCTTCTCCTCCTCCTCCTTCGGGCAACCTTGGCACCCTTTCCAAGCTTGTTGGCTCCAACTATCCCGATTGGAGCGTTTCTTTCACCTTTCTCCTTCGTTCTCAACGCAAGCGTCATCACCTCACCGATGACCCTCCTCCTCGCACCTCTCCTGAGTTTAATGACTGGGATGCGAGTGATGCTCTTGTTCGCACCTGGCTGGCCAACAGCCTTTCTGATGAGTGCCTTCCCGTCATTCGCCATGATGAGACGGTCAAGGCCGCCTGGCTTCACCTCGCTGCTCTCTATTCTAAGGGGGGCCAGATGTCCCGCATTTATACTCTCTATGCGGACCTCTTCGCCCGCCCTTCCATGTCACCGGCTGCGGCTTATCAGCAGGTTCAGGCTCTTGGTGCTGAAATCCTCCAGAATCGCCCCTTCTCCGCGGACTTGGCCGACCAGCACAAACACTTCCAGGAACTCCTGGTTGTTTGTTATCTTCTTCGTCTTCCCGACTCTTATGATATGATCCGCCAGCAGATCTTGGGTGAGGCGGAATCTCCTACTTTGGATGCCACTGCGGCTCGCATTGCCGCTGTTACTTCGCTCCTCCAGCGGCCTCTGTTGGCCTCCCCCCCTTCCCAGCACTCCTTTGCTCACCAAGCTCAGAGGGGGGGGGCCCTAGTGGCCGTGGCTCCTCTGGCGGACGGGGTTCCTCCCGGTTCCTCTGCTCTCACTGTGGTCGTACTGGCCATACTGTTGACCGCTGCTGGCAGAAACATCCTCATCTTCGCCCTTCCGGTGATGCTCCTTCTTCGGCCTCTGCCTCTTCTAGGTCGTCTGCCTCTGTGGCCACGACGTCAGGTAGTGCCCACGTCGTTACCCAAGGTAAATGGCTGATTGACTCCGGTGCCACCAATCATATGACGGGCAACCCTCATTGCTTCTCCCGTCTTGAGACCCATGACCGCTTACCCCCAGTTCGTGTGGCGGATGGTTCCCCGTCCCCGGTTCATGGGACGGGCATGGTTCAACTCACTCCATCGCTTTGCTTGGAGGATACCCTCTATGTCCCGAAGTTCCCGTGCAATTTGTTATCAGTTACTACTTTATGCCGGCAACTTCAGTGCTCCGTCTTATTCACTCCCACTACTTGTTCTTTTCAGGACCCGAGGACCCAGCGGATGATTGCTACTGGGACTGAGAGCGGCGGCCTCTACTTCCTCGACGATGTTTCCGCTCTCTCTGCCTACTCGTCCTCCATCGATCTCCTTCAGTGGCATCTTCGTCTTGGACATCCTCCTCCTCGGCTTATTCGTCAGCTTCTGCCCCCACTTACCTCCTACCAGTTCTTCGCTCAACTGTGATACGTGTCAGCTTGGCAAACATCATCGCTCCTCCTTCCCACCGAAGCAAGGTCGTGGCTCCTCTCGCATTTTTGATCTTATTCATTCTGATGTATGGGGTCCTGCTCCTACCCTCACAGTTGGTCGGGGCAGTTCCTATTTTGTCACTTTTATCGATGATTTTACTCGATGTACCTGGGTGTATCTATTAAAAGATCGCTCTGAACTATTTTCTGTTTGGCAATCATTTTACTTTATGATTAAGACTCAATTTGCTATTTCTATTAAAGTCTTACGTTCTGATAATGCCAAGGAGTATCTGACTCATGAGTTCTCCGCGTTCTTTCACAAACATGGCCTCCTTCATCAAACGACTTGTGTTTACACCTCCCAGCAGAATGGGGTGGCGGAGCGTAAAAACCGTCACCTGCTTGATGTTGCGCGTACTCTCATGACACAGATGCACGTCCCTCGCTCCTACTGGGGCTACGCTGTGCTCCTCGCCTGCTATCTCATCAATCGCCTTCCCTCCGCGGTTCTCCACGGCCAGACTCCCTTCTCCCTTCTCTACCCCCACCAGGAACCTTTTCCTCTTCCTCTCCGTGTCTTTGGATGTACGGCCTTTGTTCACACTCCCTCCTCTACCCGCGACAAGCTTTCCCCCCGTTCCACCAAGTGTGTCTTTTTGGGGTACTCTACCACTCAAAAAGGCTATTGCTGCTTTGACCCCCTTCTCCGCAAGCAGTTTGTCTCCGCAGATGTGACTTTTTTCGAAAATGCTTCCTATTTCTCTCCTTCCTCTTCTCTTCCTTCTCTTCCTTCTGATATCTCCGTTCCTTCCACACCTCTCCACGTTTTCCCACCTTCGTCTCCTCCTCCACCCACTCCTTCCCAGTCCGTCTCCCCACCCACCCCTCCACCCTCCTCTCCGCTGCCGTCTCTTTCTAGTCCCGGGCCAGCCTTCTCCGCCACGGACGCTCCGGTCGCTGACGCTCCCATCGCCGACGCTCCCGTTGACCTGGATGTTCCCATTGCCCTTCGCAAAGGGGTGCGAGCGTGTACTCAACACCCGCTTACGGCTGTTGTTTCCTATGATCAGCTTTCTCCTTCTCGCAGGTGTTTTGCCTTGGCCATCTCTGCTACTTCTACTCCCCGTACCTACCAGGAGGCTCTCGCTCTCCCTCATTGGAAGTCTGCCATGGATGAGGAGATGGCTACTCTTACTGAACGGGGTACCTGGACCCTGGTTCCTCCTCCCGTGGGCACTGATGTGGTTGGCTGTCGCTGGGTCTTCGTTGTGAAGTTTCGCCCCGACGGCACTGTGGATCGCTACAAAGCCCGGCTGGTGGCCAAAGGCTTTACTCAGACTTATGGCGTTGATTACTTTGATACCTTCTCTCCGGTTGCTCGCCTCAGCACCATCCGGGTTCTCTTTTCTATGGCTGTTAACCGGGCTTGGGCTATTTCCCAGCTTGATGTGAAGAATGCCTTTCTCTATGGCGATCTTCAGGAGGACGTCTATATGGAGCAACCTCCTGGGTATGTTGCTCAGGGGGAGACACGTGTCTGTTATTTGAAGAAGGCCATTTATGGCCTAAAGCAGAGCCCTCGGGCATGGTTCGACAAATTCAGTGGTATTGTGGCTACCATCGGCTTTCAAAGGAGTTCGGCCGATCACTCCTTATTCATTCGCAAAACGGCCTCGGGACTGGTGGTTTTGGCCGTATATGTGGATGATATTCTCCTTACTGGCGATGACCGAGATGGGGTGGACTTGACGAAGAAGCACCTCCGTCAGCACTTGGTCACGAAGGATATGGGCTCCCCAAAATACTTTTTGGGGATAGAAATCTCTCGGAAACTTGACTCCTTGGTTCTCTCTCAACGGAAGTATGCCCTTGATCTTCTACGAGAAGCAGGATTGACAGGTGCCAAACCAGCTCGTTTTCCCATGGCTGTTGGAGAAGACAAAATGTGGACGGATGATTCGCCTCTTCTATCTGATGTCACACGGTACAGACGTTTGGTAGGCAAACTCATCTATCTCACGGTGACTAGACCCGACATCGCCTACGCTGTAGGCAAGGTCAGTCAGTTTATGCAAGCTCCCAGGGAGTGTCATCTTCAGTCCGCCCTGAAGATTTTAGAGTATATCAAAGCAGCACCGGGCAGAGGGTTACTCTTTCAGAAGAATGGCCATCTGAGGGTTGAGGCCTACTCAGATTCAAGTTACGCAGATGACAAAGGCGATCGTAAATCCACGTCAGGTTTTTGTACCTTTGTTGGAGGTAATCTCGTGAGTTGGAAGAGCAAGAAACAGTCTGTTGTTTCCAGATCCAGTGCTGAAGCAGAATATCGGAGTATGGCGTCAACCACGTGTGAGTTAAAGTGGTTGCGGGCTCTCATGCTTGACCTGGGCGAGGTATATGACTGTCCTCTCCCTATGTTCTGTGACAACAAGGCCGCTATACACATATCCAGAAATCCGGTCTTCCATGAGAGAACAAAGCATATAGAGGTTGACTGTCACTTCATTCGAGAAGAGATTTTGAAGAAACAGATTTGTACTCCTTTTGTCACCTCTGACAAGGAGTTGGCAGATATCTTCACCAAGCCGGTTTCTACTTCCTTCTTCCGCATTTGTGACAAGCTGGGCATGATTGATATCTATGCTCCAGCTTGAGGGGGAGTGTTGAAGTATTAGACCGGGCGGCTTAGCGGTCTGATCCAGCGGTTTGTTGACCGAGCGGCTTAGCGGTCTGATCCAGCGGTTTGTTGACCGAGCGGTCTGGCGGTCTCTCTGAAGCGTGGAGACCGGGCGGTCTATCGGTCTACCTCTGCGGCCTGTTCTATCCTGCTGGAGTTACCGAGAGGTTAACCCATCTGTCTAACCGCGCGGCCTGTGCGGTCTCTATTATTCTAGTCGCTCAGTACTGTAAATGTTTAGTCCCACATTGTTTGTACACTCTCTTTCTTATCTCCTTCATTCTATATAAGGGAGGTCATACCTTTGTAAATGATATCTTTTTTGGATAATAAAATTTCAATTATTCAAAAGTTTATTCGCTTGTTCTCTACTTTTCGCTTCTTTTCGCTACTTTCTAACAGGAACGCAGGCCGACCACACATGAAAATAATAAAAAGCTCTTTGCTTGGCCTTCGAGGGCCGGCATAGCATCAAAGGGATATAACCCGCTATTTCCCGCTCGGCTCTCCAACACCTACACAGGGGCATTCCACCATAAAGGTGACAAATAAGGCAATGGTCAACTTTAGCGGACAAATTTATAACGACCATATCCCATTCCCGAGGAAGCAGAATTTCTTCCCCACTGGCATAACATTTATATATATATATATATATCACAGAGGTACAACTTAAGCATCATTCAATATATCATGAAGATACAACTTAAGCGTCATTCAAGGTATCATAAACGTTTGCATCACCAGCCAAATATTTTGTGCTCTCAGGGCAACCTATCGGTGTACCAGACAACCCACGGCCCCACCACCGTCCAAAAGTCTGAGACCGATGGTAAACTATGAGAATTATTAGTCAGGCACCAAGCCAAGACTATCCCCTCATGCCAATGTTAATTGTCACATACATTAGGTCTATTTACTGTATGACACGAGGGTGGGTACAGTTCAGCTTTTTCCTGATGCTTAAATCATAATACCATCGCCGAAAGTCGAGCATTCGTGGCCAATGGACAGATGCGGGTCACATCACCTTTCTCGTGAATTAAACATAACCAACATTACATGTAATAGATGGCTCTCATGGCCATCAGAGCCGAGCACCAAGCTCATAGCTCACAAAATAGCCACACGATCTTCGAGAGACAGGCTTCGTAATCAAAAAGCTTTCTGGGAGCTATCTCCTGCGCTATCTACTATCGCCTGGAATTAACAACAGAACTTCTCTTTTTGTCCCGAGACTCAGCCATAACTGGAACATCTTTCCAGAAAAACCAGCAGTCTTTTGCAGTGCCAAAAACTGGACTTTCACAATATATAAATCTCACTAAGAGCTATCGCTAGCGATATCCTTTTTCATCCGACGATATCCAACAGTTATCAAAACCATGGTATCCTCTCGGTATTTTCCTGGAGCATATATCCAGTACTTCCTGCTACTCCAATTCACAGGCACAACCCCTCGGACTCCGTGAACTACATGTTTATACTTGGAGTCTTCTCCGGCATACAAATTAAAACTTCACCAATCTAGACCAATCTGTCTGGATGGGATTCACACAGCATGTCTATTCAGTACTACAATTTCCGGATTCTATATACAAAATTACCCTGGGATATCACGTATCAACCCATCGAAATTCCCTTCAGGTGGAGGATTCCATGCGTATGTAAAAGTAGGACTTCACTTGTCCAAGAAGGAAGATCGTTACCACTATAGATCATTTTGTATACATGACTAAGCCTTCTATCTGTATGTAAATGATCGCCTCGCTTTCCTCTTCAAAGATCTTGCTTCAGCTCGTAAATCCGACCACGGGATCTCCTTCACCAAGCTTCCAAAGCTCATCCTTCAGCCCTCTTCTTCCTTTCTTCCAAGATTTGATGAAAAGGATGAGAGAGAGTGAGAGAAGAGAAATGACTCTTCTCTTTACCTCTTCTCTGCTTAATTAGTCTCGGGATTAAATCCAGCCACACGATCCTTTCTTCAATAGGAATGAAGGGCCACGATTTCAGCTGATAAGTCAAACTCATCGATATCACTGGACGATATCGTTGGTAGCCGCTTTGACCCCAGTCAACATGGCTCTTCAGCCGCTTTCTGACCATCTGACACGTATAAAACTACCACTTGGCACTATCGCCACGTGATAGTCTACTCAACAATTTGTTGAGTGCGTTGAGAGCATTGAGTGTGTCAAGTGGTATCGACAGCGATAGTCACTATCGTCTGGTGATAGCTACCCTTAAGCTCTGTTTTTCCAGTTTTTGGGATGTTACAAACCTCCCCTCCTTAAAAAAATTTCTTCCCAAAATTTTATTCATTTAAAGGAAAACAGTACAAAATTTTACAACACTGCTTTACAAAAACAACTTGAGAAACTCATCTCACATGTTTTGCTCACGCTCCCATATTAGTTCTTCATGACAGCAGTTCTCCCAACGGACTTTGACCATCCTGATTGCTTTATTACGTAGCTACATGATCTATGTGTCCTCGATACGAATGTGTCTAACTTTCATCATCAGCCCACTATCGGCTGACAACTGATCGTCAGCAATCACTTGCTTTGGCTCTTGCAAAGCTTTCCGCAGCACTAATATGAGAAACACATAATGCAAACCACTTAGCTCCGCCGATAGAGCTAACTGATAGGCAGCTTCGCCAATCCGTTCAACCACTTCAAACTAACCAAGGTACCTCAGACTCAGCTTTTTTATGCCTCGAATCTTGGACACACCTTTGAATGGATTTATCTTTAGATATGTCCAACCGCTCACCGCAAACTCCACGTTTTGGTGCTTGGCGTTGTAGTACTTTGCTTGCCTATCCTGAGCCACCAATAACCGCTCTTGAATAATGTGTTTAGTCAAATTTGCATCTTCAACTTCTTTACGCTTATATAGCTTCGATTCGCCTATTTCCACCCAAGCTAAAGGAGTACGACACTTCCTACCGTATAAATCTTCGAAGGGTGTCATATGAATGCTAGCTTGATGACTATTATTATCGGAGAACTTGATCATATAGAGATGGTCCTCCCACCTCTTCCTGAAATTCAAGGCACAAAGACAGAGCATATCCTCCATTGTCCTGTTGGTCCTCTCGGTCTAATCATCCGTCTGCGGATGAAAGGTCATACTAAACTTCAGTTTAGTACCCAATAACTGGTGTATTTGTCTACAATCATTCAAAGTAAAGCGTTTGTCTCAGTCGCTGACGATGTTACGGGGCATACCGTGCAAACATACTATGTTGTCAACATATAACTTAGCCAATTTTTCAAATGAATCGTCCTTTTTATTCGGTATGAAGTGTGATACCTTTGTCAACCGATCAACGATCATCCATAAGGCATCGTTCTCGCTCTGTGATCTCGGCAACCCATGCACAAAATCTATAGATATTTCATCGAACTTCCACACCGGAATTGGCAACGACTTCTTGAAACCAACAGGTTTCTGACATTCAGCTTTTATCAAGGCACAAGTATGGCACTTTGCCACGTAAAGAGTTGTCTTTCTTTAAACCCGGCCACCAGAACATCTTTTCTTGTCCTTGTACATTTTTGTGCTCCTTGGGTGGATTGAGTATTTAGTAGAGTGTGCCTCATACATCAACTCCTTACGCAATTTACCAACATTTAGGACGCACAAACGACTGTTCTTTCTCAAAAGGTCGTCATCCAAGGAGAATTGGGAATTTGACCCATCTGCTGTAAAATGCTTTATACTCTCATCGAGTTCCATCGCTCGTCGAATCCTGTCTGTGAGGTCATATTCCACCTCCGTCCAGTTCAAGCATACATTTTCAGTGGTATTCTTATCAACACAAGAAATATCTAAGACATCCAACTCCTGGATCAGACGCTCATCATGCATCTGTAGCCAACTTACCCATATTGGAGTCCTACGACTCAAGGCATCTGTGACCACATTTCCCTTCCCGGGAGTGTAATGTATCTTGAAGGTGTAGTTCCCGAGGAACTCCATCCACCTTTGTTGTTGCATATTCAGACCCTTCTGACCTATTAACTACTTAAGGCTTTTATGGTCCGTGAATATGTCAACTTTCATGCCATATAAGTAGTGGCGCCACGGATTAAGTGCAAAAATTACAGCCGCCAACTTCAAGTCATAGACTGGATAGTTTTGCTCGTTCACTTTCAACTGGTGTGAGCCATAAGCTATAGCCTTTCCGAACTGAAGAAGAACACAGCCTAAGCCGCTCCCTGAAGCATCACTATATATCTCATAGTCGTCCATACCACATGGCAAACTTAAGATAGACGTCGTGGTCAAATGTCTCTTTAACTCCTCAAAGCTCGTGTGCACTCAGGCATCCAAATAAACTTCTGATAGTTTCTTATTAGTGTGGTGAGATGTAAGGCTATCCGCGAAAAGTTCTCCACGAAGCGCCTATAGTAGGCAGTAATTCCAAGGAAGCTCCTAACTTCCATTACGGTAGCCAATACATTCCACTCTCGTATCGCAACGATCTTCGCTGGATCCACCGCAGTACCTTCTCCATTAACGACATGGCCAAGAAAAGCCACCGACGACAGCCAAAACTCACACTTTGAGAACTTGGCATAGAGTTTATTCCTCCTCAAGGTGTGCAAAACCATCCTTAAGTGATTTGCATGATCTTCTTCTGATTGTGAGTACACCAATATATCGTCAATAAAGACGATCACAAATCGATCTAAGTACTCTTGAAAAGTCCAGTGCATCAAGTCCATGAATACCGATGACATGTTTGTTAGCCCAAATGACATTACAGTGAACTCATAGTGACCATAGCGTGTACTAAAAGTTGTCTTGGGAATGTCACATTCCCTAATCCGCAACTGGTAATAGCCAGACTTTAAATCTAGCTTCAAATAGACAGTTGATCCTACCAGCTAATCAAACAAGCCATCAATCTATGCAATCAGATACTTGTTTTTCTTTGTCAACTTGTTCAATTCTCGATAATCAATGCATAGACGCAAGCTTATGTCCTTCTTCTTCACAAAGAGGACATGTGCACTCCAAGGTGACATACTTGGATGTATATAGCCTTGCTCAAGCAATTCTTGTAATTGAACTTTCAATTATGTCATCTCCTTTGGCGCTACTTGGTACGGTGAGTGGGTCACAGGTTTCGCACATTGCACCAACTCAATAGTGAAGTCAATCTCTCGTTGGGGCAGAATCCTAAGGAGATCTTTAGGAAACACATCAACATAATCCAACACAATAGGAACGTCACTCAAACTGGACTTCGGCTCTACAGCCTCCAATAGCGTGAAAAACAATTCAGCGCCCTTTTGAACCGCCTTGACTACCTAAAGAGCAGACATCAATATCTTGTTCGATCCTCGCATACCAGTGAACTTAGTCTCACGTTCGGTGTTTTGTCCCAACATGACTTCCTTAGATTTACAATCAATACAAGCATGCTGCTCCAAGAGCCAGTCCATACCAGAGATTACATCAAACTCAGATATCGGTAGCACCGATGCTTCCAATCCGAAATCATGGCTTCCTATCCGCATCTCAACACAATAAGATCTATCTGCACGCATCAAGCATCTGTTAGGTAACAACACATGTAATCTATCTATCGACATAAGAGTAGGCACTCTGCTCAGCAATACGAAGTCCTCGGATAGAAATGAATGAGAAGCACCTATATTGAACAGTGCTCTCGCCGGATAGTCCCAAATAAGGATAAAGCCTATATTACTCAAGTTATTCACAAGGTATAAAGTATGAAAAATATATAAGGACAAGCAATTCACAAGGTATAAGGACAAGCAATTCACAAGGTATAAAGTATGAAAAATATATACTACTAGTACCTATAACAACGTCAGCTTGTTTGATGGCCTCTTGTTGGCCAAGAATATAAACCCTCTATAACATCTCATTTCGTGCTAGGCCCCTCGCATGCGTTTTGAGTCAAGAGAATTGACTCAGACTCGGAATGCGTCAAGTGAGTCGAGTGACTCGACTCCATTCGACAAGCGTCGAGTCATTGAGTGAACTCAATGCCACTCGATGAAGTTAACTTAGAAAGTATTCTGGGATCTATAGGCGTCGAGTGATCTCGACGCCATTCGACAAAGCGTCGAGTGAACTCCATGCTACTCGACGAAGCGTCAAGTGAACTCAACGCAACTCGATGCGGTGTTGAGTGGTCTCAACGCCACTCAATGCCTTAACTTAGAAAAAATTCAGTAGGATGTTGGCATTGAGTGGTCTCAACACCACTCAACGCGGTGTTGAGGGGTCTCAACGCCACTCAACTCCTTAACTTAGAAAATCCTGGACTCAAAGCGGCATTGAGTGGACTCAATGCCACTCAATGCAGTATTGAGTGATCTCAACGCCACTCAATGCATTAACTTAGAAAGTTCTGGACTCAAAGCGGCGTTGAGTGGACTCAATGCCACTCAACGCGACGTTAAGTGGTCTCAGCGCCACTCAACGCTTTCGACATAGTAATTTTTGGAATGCTGACAGCGTTGAGTGGTGTCAACACCACTCAATGCTTTTGGACTTGGAGTATTTTTCTGTATAAGCTGTATTTGCTTTGTCCTGCCTGAACTGGGTTTTCGGGAAAGGTGTTTTTGAACCCGGTTCTCTCCAACAACCTATTTAATATGTTGACCTTCTCAAGAAGATTTATTTTAAAGAATGATTGATGGTCCAATAGTATGGTGACATGTGGCGGCATGGAGGAACCATGCTCAAGGACGACCAGCCATGCCCCATCACTCCAAACCACTCCCAACCACTCCTCTTAGTCAAAGTCATTAAAACCAGCCAACCTCACTGCCATTCCACCCCATCACCTTTAGTGAGCCAAGACTAGTGGAGATTGATAGTTGGAGCAAGAGATAGCCGGAGAAATTAGGAAATAAGTGAGCTCGCCAGAGATATTGTCGGTCATGGCTCGCCGCCACCAAACTCGCCGCCAAGCGAGGCTACAGGTCTGTTTCTCCTCACCTCCCTCGGTGTTAGTTGTCTAGCTCTTTTAAGAGAGATACCGGGCTCAATTGAGCCTGATACCATGTGAGGAAGAGGAGATTTTTACCGAGTTTTTCTTTTGGCTCGAGTTTGCTAGAGGAGCTGCCTCCGACGGCCATGTCGCTGGGAAACGCTAGCCACCACCTCAATGGAGGTGGTGGCGACAATGCCGGTGGTGGCGGCGGCCAGAAGGCTTGGAAATACAGGTTGAATTTGTTATATGCTGGATCAATCGTGGCGGTCGTCTATCGGGGAAGATGACCAGATCCCGTCCGTTTTATTCATATAGAACTATAATGTTATTATATTTCATTTCATTTTCTGTCACATAAAAATAGACATTTTGCATGCTTAAAATATGCCTCTTAGGGGAATTTCCAGAAATAACTTCCAACATGAAAAAGGTATCTCTAGGTATTACCTTTAATTTGACACCCCTAAAGTTGTTATTTGGAGTAATGTAGCTTCCTGTAGGATAGTTCTCCTAAGACTGCTCCTAGGCTAGGGCAGAATTTTAAATGGATGCCTAAGTCAAATCCTAAGTCCACATGTAGTGAAATTTTGGACATGCATGTATTTATGCTAAAATTAGGTTTTGTCCAAAAATCAGAATTTTTGGGATGAATTTTTCTATAATTTTTATAGAAATATCAATTATCAAATAAATGGGATATAGGTAGATTCCCTCTTTCAAATGCCTCCAAATTTGGGTGGACTGGTCATTGGGTTATTATATGACCACGGTAAAAGTTTTAGGCCATTTGGACTTCTGTATGTTGGGGAAATCTTACATGCATGGTGGAGGTAGATTTGTAAATAGTGTAAACAGTAAATATGAGAAAGTGGGAAGTTAGCCCATTTAGCACAAAGTATGTCCACGGGATTTTGGACATGGGATTATAGGGATGAATTAAATCTCCTAGAGAAAGATTGGGATTTTTGGGATCAAAAATCACATTATTTTGAATTATTGGAATATAAGCTTTTTTAGAAATAAACATGAGATATCAGTCTACTGACCTTGAAAAATTCTAAAATTTTTATACAAGCCCTAATAGGACATTTTACATCTCTGGAAAAAGTTATGAGTCTGTTTCAAGAATATATCTTGTGTATTTAGTAGATTTACTATTTTACCCTTTTGGGATTAAAATTAAATATAGGGGTAATACTATTTGGAAAATTACGAGAAAATGTATATAGTCTTGTTTTTGTGATATAAACCTCTGTGAATTTATTTAAAAATTTTTGATGATTGAGTATGGTGAAAACCATGGTAGTGGCATTTTTGTAATAATGTTCACCTATGATTATTTTAGGTCAAATCAATGGTAAGGGGTATGAATTTCTGTTTGGAGTATATTTATGATAATGTTAATCACCAGTAAATTTCTATGAATTTTTAGATGAATATTTTAAGTACTTCATTTGGAAAATGGAATAATTGTGGATTTAATCATAAATAGAAAATGTGTTGAAAATCAAATGGGAAAATTAGGATTCTTGATAAACAGTCATTTCTAACCTAGATGATCTCCAAATAAATTACTTAGACATGATGGATCATTGGATGTAGCAGCTCATGTACAAAGTGACCTAGGTCACCTAATTAAAAAAATTAATTTATGGTCCTAAATACTTAGAAAAATGATGAAATTATGAATGGTTTATATTATGTATATGAAAAACCCATGATAAATAGTTAGGGGCATTCAGCCCAAGGAATTGGAAGTCATCTCATTTGGTTTAGAATTAGGTCATGAGTTCTGCTTAGCAAAAGTGACATGTAACATTAGGACCCATATAGAAATAATAGATGGTTAGACTAAGAGGTGTATTAGTAAGTTGAAACCCTGGTTGGTGTCACAAGTAGGTCACTTCATAGTAACGAGTGTTAAAGTGCAAGTTACAGGAGAGTAATTAGAACAGAGAACGGCGGAAGACCGTCGCTCTCCCAATAATACCTTAAGTCATTAGGTTCTCTCAAAAGTAACATCGAGAGTTGGGTATTAATAATGGGTAAACACTAATAAAAGTAAGCGTCCTTGAGAAAGGAAGCTTTGGGCTTCAGCCCGTCATAATTCCCAGTGCCCCCGATAGCCCTTCATCGGGTATGACATGGGCAGTCCAAGGACTAACCCTAAATTGTTATGTGTAATAAGAATTAGACAAGAGAAGTCTAATAGGTTAAGGGAACGATGTGACAATCTCACCCGTATATGGTTGGAGGATACAGGACAGGTTTTGTCCTGCGAGCTGGAGGCTCGGATGTTTGGATACAGGACGGGTTTTTATCCTGCGAGCTGGAGGCTCGGATGTTTTGATACAAGACAGGTTTTTGTCCTGCGAACTGGAGGCTCGGGTCGGAAATAATTTGCATGTGCATAGAACATATTAGTGGTGGGTCATGTGGTACTGGGTTAATCATCACACCGATGGCAGTATGGTGACTCAGGTGAGGTGTGAGGGTTTGAGGGGCCAGTAGGTTGTTTATACTGCGGTCTGGAGGACAATCTCCAAAAATGCACACCTGACCTAAAAGTCTGGTGTATTTGCTAGCATTTTAGTACGTGGTGACTATGGTTTGTTCTTTAGAGGCGTACGGAAGGTCTAGGCCTGGTAGTGTGTATATCCTCCTAGGAGTGGAGATGACCGCTCCATTGCTGCCATAGCCGCAATAGTGGTACCTGAGAGTTAAGCTAACTCCAAAAAATGATAACTAAAGGTCTATGATCATAGAGTCGTGTGGGTAGGTTGCACTTGTATGATTCATAACCCGCATACCATACCATACATACATACTTAGGACATAATCACCATATATCCTTACCATATAAATTAGTATGAGCTCTTTTATATGATAAGTTACATTTGTGAAACCTTAAGTTATAAGTTTGTATAGGCATTCATATAAGTTAAGGAACTTTTGTGATGATAGCTTAGTAGTAGTTAATTTACTTTTGTCACGGTACTTCTTTCAGTACAGTTTTTGTATACTCTACTTGTACCTTATAGAACTGCTAGTGTAGAGATACAATTGTTAATCTATAACCATAATAGAATAGATCCACTATCACCTGCTTTCCTTTCTATACCCCTTGTTGTCCTTCGCTTCATCCTCCCGCTCGCTACCTAGGAGTCATGGGGGTGAGGCAAGGACAAAATGGCTTAATATTTATGACTAACGGTTGGTTGTGATTGTAGGAGCTCGAGGAGCTGGAGCACCAGCCGGATGAGGTGGCAGGACATGAGGAGCTCATACCACCTACTACTACTACTGCAGCTCGCTGTCAGGTGAGGATGAGTGTACATGCGATAGAGTTTGCTTCCGCATAGTTTTGTCTTGTGAGAGAGAGAGATTTGATTTTCTATATACAGGGCATAAGCCCTTCTCTCATTTCTATACTCATTGTAGACTATTGTACTTTCCAGTTCCATATATATTATGATCTTGTAATGTGATATTGTGGACTTATTAGTTTTACTTACTACTTGCATGCTTCTATTCTCGATTGGCCGACGGGTTGAATGATCATATTAGCCGGCAAGATCGGCGTCTTGCGGTGTCGACTAACTTGTGTGTTAGTGTCACCATAAGGCGGCGGTTCTGGGCATAAGATTGGGTTATCTCCTTGGTAAGGGGAGGGGGCCTTACAAACAGGTCTCGATTCAACAAACGATCATATGAGAAAGAAGTCCACATCACTGGGACACCCCGCTCGAGCATTAGTTTGCGGACAATCTATGCAGCGGAAGCAATGGTGTGTCCATGTGTAAAAGTCACGGAAAATAGTCCATTTAAGCAATAAGTTAGGCCAATCCTAATATAAACCTTAAATTTATACAGCCTCCACAGGTCGCTGTATCGCAAGATGTGGTCCCTCCCCCTCTGGCTGCCACACCTTTCCAACTGACGGAGATTGGGCAGACTCTAATAGCCATCCTCGATGCCTTTAGGGATCAGTAGGCCCCGGCCCAGTAACCAAATCCGGGATTAAATTGGCTGAGTGTCTTCAAGAATCTGTCCCCGTCGATGTACCCTGGGACCGAGAATGCAGTAAAGACGGAGGAGTGGCTCGAGGCCATTCAGGAGATGCTTGCCGACATCGGCTGCCCTGTCATGCTGGCATTTCCTTTGTCGACTTCTGCACTGGATGTTCACGTGAAGAGATGGTGGAAGTCCATGCTGGACTCCACATATACAGATAGCGCTCTGTCAGGTATTTCATGGGATGAGCTCAGTGAGGCCTTCTTGGAGCACTTCGTGTCTGTTACGGATAGAGATGAGTTGGAGGTGAGGTTTTTGAACCTCGGGAAGGGGACCAGATCAGTGAGAGAGTACCAGAAGGAATTTTCCCATTTGGCCAGGTTCTCGGGGATACACGATCAAGATGACAGGAGGTATGATAAGAGGTTCTATGGGGGCTTAGGGACTCTATCAGGAGGGTGTGTCTGCTAGACGGATCAAAGCTACTATCATCTACCAAGTGTAACACGGAGGCAAAAATTGGAGGAAAGACATTCGAAGCGCCGGCGATGATTTTGAGAATGTCGGACTTCGATCTGATCTTGGGCATGACCTGGTTACACTGGAACCACGCCCAGATTGATTGCCCTTCAAGGAGGATCACCTTATGGCATATGGACACCAACATCGTCATCGAAGGTATTAGACATGTCTCCCGTCTTCTATTATCATTTGTACAGGTTGTCAAGGCCTATGAATAAGGGGAGGAGGTATACATTATCTGCTTCGATATGGCTGGAGCAGAAGCCTTTATTATTGATATCCCGGTGGTTCGGGATTTCTCCGACGTATTCCCGGAGAAATTGCCCAGATTGCCACCGACTAGGGATATGGACTTCCAAATTCAGTTGGTGTCGGGAGTGAGGCATGTATCTCGGGAACTGTACAGGATGACCCCTAAAGAGCTAGCGGAGTTCAGGACCCAGTTACAGGAGCTAGTGGAGTCAAGATTTGTCAGACCGAGCTCATCACCGTGGGGAGTGTCGGTGTTATTTGTTAAGAAGAAGGATGGATCATTGCGGCTCTACATCGACTACCGAAAGCTGAATCGGTTGACAGTCTGGAACATATGTCTGTTGCCCCGGATCGACGAGCTTTTTGATCAGCTGCATGGAGCCTTTTGGTTCTCCAAGCTAGATTTGAGGTCTGAGTATTATCAGCTGCGCATTCAGGAGGAGGATATCTTGAAGACAGCCTTTAGTTCTTGGTACGGCCTATACGAGTTCTTGGTGATGCCCTTCGGGCTCACGAATGCACCTTCCACATTCATGAGTCTGATGAACCGTATATTCGAGCCCTTCCTGGATAGATTTATTATTGTTTTCATTGACAACATTCTGATCTATTCCCGCACAAAGAGGAGCATAACCAGCATTTAGCACTGGTGTTGGGCAAGCTGAGAGAGCATCAGATGTATGTAAAGTTCTCCAAGTGCCAGTTCTGGCTGCAGGAGGTAGCATTCTTGGGGCATACTATCAGTGGATCCGGGTTGGTCGTGGACCCGGCCAAGGTACATGCACTTCGAGATTGGCCGCGGCCAAAGTCAGCTTTAGATATACGCAGTTTCTTGGGACTGGCGGGACATTATCGTAAGTTCGTGGAGGGTTTCTCAAGGGTAGCACTCCCCCTCACATCCTTGACGAAGAAGGATGCAGCTTTTACTTGGACCGAGAAGTGTGAAGCAGCATTCCAGGAGTTGAAGGACAGGCTCACCTCTTCTCCCATCCTTGCACTTCCATCTGGGAAGGAAGGATTTCATATTTATACCGACGCATCATATCAGGGGATAGGTGCATTCCTGATTCAGCATGGACATGTCATCGCATATGCTTCGAGATAGCTGAAGAAGCACGAGCAGAACTACCCCGTACATGATTTGGAGCTCGGGGCAGTGGTATTCACGTTGAAGATTTGGAGGCATTACTTGTATGGGGTTCATTGTGATATCTTCTCAGTTCACAAGAACCTCAAGTATATTGACACGCAAAAGGATCTAAATCTGCGCCAACGGAGATGGCTTGCGTTCCTATGGGGATACAACTACAAGATGCATTATCACCCGGGGAAGGCAAACACCGTGGCGGATGCCTTGAGCAGGAAAGCTAACACTACTGGACCGGAGCCCCGGGTGATGGCTATGGAGTTAGTACGGATGATGGAGGATATGCATATTACCATGGTTTCCAGAGCTGAGTTGGATGTTTATCGGGAGTACTTGAACTCCTTGGCCATTGAGTGTGACATATGGGAGCGCATCAGGACACAGTAGAGGCTGGATGTAGATTTGGAGCCAGTATTCAAAGCCCTGGAAGGGGGCAAGTCCGAGGACTATTCTTTGCGTGATGACCTCGTTCATTTTCGTGGTCGTGTCTATATACCCATAGGAGGCGGTATCTGGGAGGATATACTCAGGGAGGCACACTATTCTCAGTACTCAATGCACCCCAGTATCACCAAGATGACAGCAGATCTGTGAAGGAGCATGTACTAGCATGTACTAGCCCAAGAGGATTACTACAGTCATTGTCGGTGCCATAGTGGAAGTTCGAGAATATAACTATGGATTTCGTGAACAGATTGCCTCGCTCCCACTCTGGGCACGATTATATATGGGTCATTGTCAATAGACTTACCAAGGTATCCGAGTTTATATCGATCAGGAAGGACAACCTAGTTGTTGTTTTGGTGAGGTTGTTTGTGAAGCAGTTCGTCAGGTACCATGACATCCCCAGGACGATTGTCTCGGACTGTGACGGTCGGTTCACCTCTAAGGAGTGGAGAGTAGTGCAGGTGTACTTAGGTTCTCAGCTTTCTTTTAGCACCGCTTTCCATCCGCAGACCGACGGCCAGACAGAGCGGACCAACCGGACTATAGAGGATCTGCTGCGTATATGTATACTGAACACGGGGAAGCCCTAGGAGAGACTGTTGCCCATGATTGAATTCTCCTACAACAACAATCACTAGGATAGCATTGGGATGGCACCATATGAGGCTCTATACGGCAGGAAATGTCGACACCACTATCTTGGGTCTAGGATCAGGACCCCAGGGCACTTCAATCGGACTATATTGAGGATACAAATGCTTATATACGGCTGATCAGGGATCGGATGCTGGAGGCATAAAGTAGGCAGGCCAAGTACTACGATGCGAGGCTTCAGAAGGTGGAGTTCTAGATGGGGGACAGTGTGTTCTTGAAGATACGTCTGGTGCATGGTGTTTCACGGGTGCGGAGGCACAAGAAGCTCAGCCCTTGATTTATGGGACCATACTTAATCCTGGAGCGGATCGGTCCTTTGGCTTACAGGCTGGAGATGCTGTCAGAGTTAGTTACTTTGGACAACATCTTCCATGTCTCTTTGCTTTGGAGATCTCTCCTACGGCCAGAGCAGCATATTACCACTACAGCAGGCCCGGTATCACCTGATAGATCAGTCCGTTTAGAGCCAGTCCGGATTAATGTTACATCGACTCGAGTACTATGGAAGAAGAAGGTTCCCTTGGTCAAGGTGTTGTGGTCCAACCACGGAGGAGAGGAGAACACCTGGGAGCCGATGGATCTGATACGTGAATAGTACTCGGAGCTTTTTACCTCAGGTATATTTTAATTATGCTTAAAGTTCATAAAATTCTTGTGCAAAGAAACCCCATAGACCCAAACATGAATTTCGGGGACGAAATTATTATTTTTTGTTTATTGGGATTTGTAACATCACATTTCGTGTTAGGCCCCTCGCACGCGTTTTGAGTCAAGAGAATTGGCTCAGGCTCGGAAAGCGTCAAGTGAGTCTAGTGAACTCGACGTCATTCGACAAGTATCGAGTACGTTGAGTGGACTCAACGCCACTTGACAAAGTTAACTTAGAAAGTATTCTGGGATCTGTAGGCATCGAGTGATCTCGACACCATTCGACGAAGCATCGAGTGAACTCGACGCCACTTGACAAAGCATCGAATGAACTCGATGCCACTCAATGCGACGTTGAGTGGTCTCAATGCCACTCAACGCCTTAACTTATAAAAGATTCAAGAGGATGTTGGCTTTGAGTGGTATCAACGCCACTCAATGCTGCGTTGAGTGGTCTCAAGGCCACTCAACGCCTTAACTTAGAAAGTTCTGGAATCAAAGCAGCGTTGAGTGGATTCAACGCCACTCAATGCGACATTGAGTGATCTCAACGCCACTCAACGCCTTAACTTAGAAAGTTCTTGGACTCAAAGTGGCATTAAGTGGACTCAATGCCACTCAATGCGGTGTTGAGTGGTCTCAGCTCCACTCAACGCTTTCGACTTATGAATTTCTGGAATGTTGGCGGCGTTGAGTGGTGTCAATACCACTCAATGCTTTTGGACTTGGAGTATTTTTTTCTTTATAAGCTGTATTTGCTCTGTCCAGCCTGAACCAAGTTTTCGGGAAAGGTGTTTTTGAACCCAGTTCTCTTCAACAACCTATTTAATATGTTGGCCTTCTCAAGAAGATTGATTTTAAACAATGATTGACTGTCCAATAGTATGGTGACACATGGCGGCCTGAGGAACCATGCTCAAGGATGACCAACCATGCCCCGCCACTCCCAACCACTCCCAGCCAGTCCTCTTAGTCAAAGTCCATAAAACCAGCCAACCTCACCTCCATTCCACCCCACCATCACCTTTAGTGAGCCAAGAAGAGTGGAGATTGATAGCTGGAGCAAGAGATATCTGGAGAAACTAGGAAATAAGAGAGCTCGTCGGAGACATTATCGGCCATGGCTCGCCGCCACCAAACCCGCCGCCAAGCGTGGCTACAGGTCTGTTTCTCCTCCCCTCCCTCGGTGCTAGCTGTCTAGCTATGTTAGGAGAGATATCGGGCTCAATTGAGCCTGATACAATGTAAGGAAGAGGAGATTTTTACCGAGCTTTTCTTCTTGCTCGTGTTCACCGGAGGAGCCTCCTCCGGCGGCCATGTCGCCGGGAAACGCTAGCCACCTGTCACAACCCGCATTTTCTTCGCATTAAAGGATATATCAGAGTAAGGAGAAAACACGCGTCATGATGCCACGTCAACAGGGGATAACTGCAGATGCTCAGGTGAGACCATGACTAAACACCTTTTTTTAAAAAAAGATTAATGAGTTATTTAAGGAAAATCTAGTTTTAAGTTAAGCAGTTAGTCGTATCCCTCATCTTAGTGGATCAACTAGTCCACGAGTAAAATTATACTTATATGTTGTGGAAAAATACTTTGATTAAGTTGATTTTTAACATCCTACATGAGTATAATCGTTCCCGAAGGACAACTCATGATATGCATGACTCTAGATTTATAATAAATATAGGAAATGTCATTGCACGAACTATAAAATAGTGTTTTAGTTTTGAAAGAGATGGTAAGTATGAAATACTAATAATAATGTTTTTATAAGTTAAAATATCTAACATGCAACCTAGCATAAAGCCTTTACAGAGAGCAAGTACAAACAATCACAGAAAATAGTCAACTCGGCAGCTTAGCAAAGTAATTAGCATTTCAAAAGAAAGCCACCAGTGGGCGTCAATAACCTGACACGAATCCACTGGTGAGCATGTATGTCTGTACTAAAGTAAACATCTCAAGAAACTACCTCACAATGGTGAGGAAAACTTCTACAACAAGTAAACCACTAGCAAGCTCCCAAACTTAGCCGCTCAACCGGCTACTGCCCTGAACCTGAGACATTTAAAAGAAGAACACCTCAGCAAGAAAATACAAGTGGCAAAGGAAAATAATCATGTAAAAGTGCAAAGTAAGAGATGGGTTTACCAAACCCAAGTACAAAATGCTGAAGAGCACAGCTGGATAGCCAAATAATTATAAGTACAGTAAAATCTGAAGTAAATGAATCAACTGAATAAATGCACCAAGTGCGGAACGAAGCCATGCTTCGACAATATCTACAAGGGTTAGCATAAAAAGCATAGATTGATCTAGAATCAAACTGAGCATAAAACAACTCTGAAAAATGTGAACCATTGACACTTGGCAAAAAAAAATCAACTGGGCAGAGTCGGTGACCAATTATCCCATACCAGGCTCCCAAGCCCAAATGTCTCAAAAATAGAAGGCCCTGCGGTGGTGACCAATTATCAAAACCTAACTATCAGTCCTCAAAAACAAAGACCAAACATCCGCCAAGTGCTACGATCCACAAATCGACGTCCAGTTGGTGGTCCTTTATCCACTGCCAACCTTCATTGCTGAAGAAACATCAGTTACTACCCAAATCTCATGTCTAAACCTTAAGAAAACTTAAACCAGACCTAAAACCATCCTAAGGTCCAAACCCGCCGAATTGGACAAAAACGGCGAAAATTTCTAAGTCCCAGCAAATTCAGCAAGTATACTCGATGAAACTCATGCATAATCGACGAATTCTACGGCGATACATGGTGAATCTCTCAATACTCGGTGAAAATGCCTTGTGAAAACCGGCGATACTCGACTATTCCCATCGATACTCGATGAATGGACACTCGACGTTCGTCGAACTGCGTTCAGCTAACCTATGATTCTCACCGAATATGACTTAACTAATTCGGTGATACTCGCTGAATAGACTAGCGATACTCGTTGAATCTACCTTAAACTAACTTTTGATATTCGACGACTATAGAATGAAACACGCCGGAAATGCCTTATCCTAAATTCGGCGATACTCGCCGAATTCCTCCCCGATACCTACCGAATTATACTTAGGCTACATACCGTTACTTGGAGAAATTCCTTTCCTAAAACCGACGATACTCGACGAAATTTTACCTGATATACGCTGAATTTTACTTGTCTCAAATTTTCCCAATTTCTATGGTTGGCCAAAAATCAAGATCTAACCTAGAGGGATATTTTCATGCTTCCTAAACTACTCTATTCTTTAAGGGAGGAAGAAAAAGAGAAGAGAGATCAAGTAAAAACGAACAAGCAAGGGGGAAGATCCACTTGCCTCGGAACTCCGGAGAAACGCCACCCGCTTGCGCCGCTTCAAGGATCGGACGTAAAAAGACCGAAGCAACGTTTCCTGAAATGTTTGGAGGAGAAAGGAGATCAAAAAAGCTAACCCTAACGTATAAAATTTGAGGAATCAGGGAAAGCTTACTACGATCGCGAAGCCCTCGTCGAGAGCTTTCCAAATCACTACTCAATCGTCAAAACCGACCACCCGAACTACCGATTTCACCGGCCGAAAGCTCTGTCCGTCCGCCGAACTCCTTTTGCGAAAACAACGCCGTCGGGTAGGGGAACTTGATGAATAGTAACACTAGGGTTCAGTTATTATGTGTATTTATATATGTAAATATTATTATAATAATTAATCTATTTACAATACAATATTAATAATTTCCAAAACAAATCTGAAATCCATAACAACTCGGAATTCTATGAAATTCGCACCGTAGCTAAATACCGACGCTGTGAATCCAACGGCGAAGTCGAAACTCAAATCTGACAAACCAAACCCTGGGAAACACCTACTGAAGCCAAAATACAAGCATTCCCAAAATGGCCCCACCGAGTTACCAAAACAGACCTGGCTCACATGGGAATCTTGTAAACAGGTTAAACCCAGCCACACAGAAAAACTCAAAGAGCAAACCCACGCTCTAACCATGGCACAAGCCAAACATGTGTTAACGTAACGCCATGACGTCAAAATTAAGCCACTATAGGAATAAAAATAAATACCGAAAAATCAGGGGCGTTACAGCCACCCCTCCTAAAAGAAAGTTTCGTCCCAAAACTTAACATAAATAGGATCAAATCCCAATCAAAATAAAAGCAATCATATGCAAATAGAGGAAACACTTACCAAAATATCAGGAGAACAGATGAGGATAAGCCTCACTCATAGCTGACTCTAACTCCCAAGTCGCGCTTTCCACGCCTTGGTTCCGCCACAAAACCTTAACCATCGGTATTGTCTTTCTTCGCAATACCCGAACTTGAGTATCCAAAACACAAACAGGCACTTCCACATATGAAAGGTTAGGCTCCAACTGGGGCACAGAATCAAGAACTTGCATGTTGCTTAGCACACACTTTCGCAATTAGCTTATGTGAAAAACATAATGCACACCGGGAAAACTTGCGGGAAATTCCAGCTTATACGCTGCCACACCAATCCATTCAACAATTTTAAAAGGTACCACATACCTCGGGTCCAACTTGTGGTTCTTGTCAAACCTTTTAACTCCAGACATTGGGGAAACCTTAAGAAACATCATATCTCCTACAACAAACTCTAAATCGGTCCTACGCCGATTGACATTCTTCTCATATCGCTCTTGAGCTACCCGAAGCTTCTCTCGAATAAGCTTTATAGAAACATCCATTTTTTCTAATGCTTCAGGACCCAACAACGGTCTCTCACCAACCTCGACCCAAAATAAAGGAGTTCTACAACGCCTTCCATACATAGCCACAAACGGGTCCATCTGCAAACTTTCTTGATAATTGTTATTATAAGCGAATTCCATCAGTCTCAAGCTCTCATCCTATGCACCTCCGTGGTCCAATATATAACATCTGATCATATCTTCCATGATATGATTTACTCTCTCTGTTTGAACATTAGTCTACGGATGATAAGCGGTGGAATACCGCAAATTGGTACTCAATCCTTCCTGTAAACTCTTCCAAAAGCGAGACGTAAACCGGGAGTCTCGATCTGATACAATACTGACAGGTACTCCATGTAACCTGATGACCTCATCCAAATATAATTCAGCTATTTTCTTCATGGGGTAATCGATCTTAAATGGCATGCAGTGAGCACACTTCGTCAATCTGTCCACAATAACCCAAACCGAATTGTGTCCTCGTGGAGATCTGGACAATCCAGTAATAAAATCCATCGAAATGCTCTCCCACTTCCAACTTGGAATCTCTACGGGTGTTAACTTGCCTCCAGGCCTACCATGATCGTCCTTCACTCGCTTGCAAGTAAAACATTTCGATACAAACTTAGCTATATCGCCTTTCATACCATACCACCAGGCAATCTGCTTCAGATCCTTATACATTTTAGTAGAACCAGGGTGGTAGGCAACACTAAAACCATGCACTTCCTCGCACAATTTAACTCCAATATATTCAATATTTGGGATACAAAATCTGTCGCAGTACTTCAAAGTACCCGCATCATCAATCGAAAAGTCCGGCAATTCCCCTTTCGCAGTTCTATTATAAAGGTGCATCAAATCAGGATTATCCCTTTGTTGTAGCCTCGTAAGTGAATTCCATGAAGGCTCTAATACTTACAATCTGCTAGGTGAGTCGCCACTCCCCACTGATATATCCATCAGAAGAAATTCTTCCACCAACGAATCCACAGAAAGATTAAAATTCTTCGCTGACTTCCTACTCAGGGCATCAGCTACCACATTAGCTTTGCCCGGATGGTACTGAATCTCAACATCATAGTCTGCAACATACTCCAACCACCTCCGCTGGCACAAATTCAATTCCTTTTGAGTGAATACATACTACAAACCATTATGATCAGTGTAAATTTTACACAAAGCGCCATATAAAAGATGCCTCCATAACTTCAAGGCGTAAATTACCGCTGTGAATTCTAGATCATGCATAGGGTAATTCCTCTCATGATACTTTAACTGACTCGACTTATACGTTATTACTTTGCCCTCTTGCATTAACATGCAACCAAGTCCAACATGTGATGCGTCCACATACACAGCATACTATATCCCTTCAGTAGGCAAGGCCAAAGTCGGAGCAGTGCACAATCTCCTCTTCAATTCCAGAAAACCTTCCTCGCACTTATCGCTCCACACAAAAGCTATGTTCTTCTACATAAGCTTATTTAATGGCGCATACAACGTAGAGAAACCCTCAACAAACCTTTTATAATATCCTGTCAACCCTAGGAAGCTCCTTATCTCTTTGTGAGTGGCAAACCTATTCCAATCCATAACAACAGCTATCTTCTCAGGGTCCACAGAAATTCCATCCTTATTAACCACATGACCCAGAAATGAGACCCGAGGAAGCCAAAACTCACATTTACTCAGTTTGGCAAACAACTTATGCTCCCTCAAGGTAGACAAAACTAGACGCAAGTGCTGGGCATGCTCATCAGCACTGCGGGAGTATACCAGAACATTATCTATGAAAACAACCACGAAACAGTCCAGGAAATCCTTAAATACCCTATTCATCATATCTATAAAGACAGAGGGCGTATTAGTCAATCTGAAATACATTACCAAACACTCAAAATGCACATGCTGTGAATGGAAAGCAGTCTGAGGAATATCTGCCTCACGAATCCTCAACTGGTGGTAGCCTGGACGAAGATCAATCTTTGAAAACACAGAGCTACCACACAATTGATCAAACAGGTCATCAATCCTTGGCAGGGGATATCTATTCTTGATGGTCACCTTATTCAGATCTCTATAATCGATGGAAAGCCTCATCGACCCATCCTTTTTCTTTACAAACAGCACAAGAGCACCCCACAGAGAAGAACTCAGCCTAATAAAACCATTCTGAAGTAACTCATCCAATTGGGTACGTAACTCCTCCAGCTCACGCGGAGCCATACGGTATAGCACCTTAGCAATAGGATGAGTACCCGGCTCTAAATCTACGACAAACTCCACGTCTCTCTCGGGTGGAAGACCAGGAATATTATCAGAAAACACATCCGGAAACTCGCACACAATAGCGACCTCCTCAACTCGAGGCAAACTACAATCAGTTGCCAATACTGAAACCAAACAAGCAAAAATATTCGGAATTTACCTACTTTCGAGCACGTACCGTAGAGATAATCGGAGAAACTTGGCGTGGAAAGCCATCAACGCTCCTGGGTTGTCTGTTGTCCATCTTGAAGTCCAAGTGCTTGACCTTGCACTGGATGACCGCATCATACTTGGACAACCAATCCATGCCCAGAATCACATCAAAATCTTCCAAGTCTATAATCTTCAAATCCGCAACCGCTAGAAAATCATCTATAAGAATCGGACAACTATGAATGCCTTGTTCCGATACAACAGAATCACCAGAAGAAAACTTAACACTAATCGCGTCGCCAACAAGATCATGGGTCAAACCGTGACGCTCTACGAAAGCCGTAGCCAAAAATGAGTGGGTAGCACCGAAATCGAATAGAACACGTGCCCATCAATTCTTTACCTTAAACTTTAATATATAAAATCGTATACGCAACTAAGGAAATGAACGTCGAATTACAGGTACAAACTGAAAGCAAGGAACATGTTAGGGTCTAACCTGAAATAACTTGCGAAGATGTCTGAGCTTCCTCCAAAGACACCATGTTCAACTTTCTCTTCCCCTTGTCCAATAGCTGCGGTGGCGGTAAGTCCTGAAGTGGAACTGGTTGCAATGACGGCTGAGCCTGCGGGCACTTTGACATAACATGTCCATTCTGCCCACACTAGAAGCAGGTCATGTACTTATGCCAACAACGGGAAGCGTCGTGCCCCCTCTGCTTACATGCAGAACAAACCAAATCTCCTTTAGGAGCACCCTGAATCGCATGCACCTGCTCTTTCTTTTGGGCTCCTAATCTCTGGTAACATCTTGCAAACGGATGGTCTGGCCGGCCACAGAATCTGTGTATCTCTTTGCTTCTTTTCCCAGAATCGGTACCAGATTCTTGGGAACTCTTACCCTCACTGGTCTTCCTCTTATCCTTTCTCATTTGTTGATCTCGATTCTTGGCTTTGTCACTCGCCTCAAACTTCAGAGCAGCCTCCACAGCTTCAGCATAGCTTTCAGATCCATAAGCACTAGCTAGCTCCTAGATGTCGTTCCTAAGACCACCCAGAAATCGTTTAAATCGGTCTGTCTCTTAAGACACCATGTCCGGGCCAAAATGACTCAGTTTGCTGAACTCCACCTCGTACTCAGTAACAGTAAGCTGTCTTTGCTTTAAATGCAGAAAATCGTTCATCAGGCGACCTCTCTCGACTGATGGCAGAAACCTTTTTAGCAGCAACTCCTTGAAGGATTCCCATGAGCATCCGTCCTTAAGATTATCCTCTCCCTCAGCCACCAACTCTTAGCAAGTCCCTTGAGTTGATACGCAGTGACCATCACCCTCTGGTTAGCTGAAATTCTCGAGTAAGCAAACATCTCCTCGATGGCTATTATCCAATCATCCAAGGCCATAAAATCTGCCCTACCATCATAAATAGGGGGTCCTAGTCTTTGGAAATGTGAAATAAATGTCATCTCTGGTGGAAACAACACCCGGGGCACCAGAAAAGCAGGGGGAATAGGAACAGCATGACCCATAGCCAGGTCCTGCACTCACTGCAACTGTCCTGACACCATCTGTCTGGACAAAGTCCTATTACTCTGCCACAAACTTTCAATCATTGCTTCGCTCTGCGCACCTGAAGACTCGCCCTCCGATTGGGGAGTCGACCTAGTCGCCACACGCTTAGGTGACATCTAAACCAATAATGAACATCTAATCAAGTACCAAACAACATAGTCCAGACAAAACATACTTAAGTACTTGTTCAAGCTGTTAACTTGCTCTAGGATTTTCAATCATGATGTCATGCCTAAACTTAGGATTATAAGCTATCATCCTACTGACTCATGTGCCTAAACCATGAATGCATGATTTTTTTATTCTTTTTGACTCAAAATCATGTGTGTACATATGTAATCATGTAAATCTTTAGCTTGACAGGTGGGCAGATATAATATTATGTCATGCATGTTGTGTTATGTAATCTAAAAAGCCTTAATGCATGTCATGAGCGGCGTACACATGAAATGTTATGCATCACATACTACATAACATCGCATGTAATGAAAAAAGAAAACGTGCTAATGGGCACCCATGTGATGATGGTTATGCATAACATACTACATTACCGTCACAAGTTGCCTCCTATGGTGGATCCATATACAAACACATATTATGCATCTCATACTACATATATGCCCTGTATATTTCTTATCATGCTATGAGTGTAGTGTTCATGTTTTAGCCAAGACGTACTGGTGATACATCGGTGTGCGTATGAAATAAAACTAGACAACTAACACTACTAGAGACGGTTGCTCGACCAATTGTCTAACATCACATCCCTCTGATACCAACTGTCACAACCCATATTTTCTCTGCATTAAAGGATATATCAGAGTTAGGAGAAAATACGCGTCATGATGTCACGTCGGCAGGGGATAACTGCAGACGCTCAGGTGAGACCACGACTAAACACCCTTTTTTTAAAAAGATTTATGAGTTATTTAAGGAAAATCCAGTTTTAAGTTAAGCTGTTAGCTATATCTCTCGGCTTAGTAGATCAACTAGTCCACGAGTAAAAATATACTTATATATTGCGGAAAAATACTTTGATTAAGTTGATTTTTAACATCCTACATGAGTATAATCGTCACTGAAGGACAACTCATGATATGCATGACTCTAGATTTATAATAAATATAGGAAATGCCTTTGTGCTAATTAGAAAATAGTATTTTAGTTTTGAAAGAGATGGCTAGTATGAAATTTTAATAATAATGTTTTTATAAGTTAAAATATCTAACATGCAACCTAGCATAAAGCTTTCCCAGAGAGCAAGTACAAACAGCCACAGAAAACAGACAACTCAGCAGCTTAGCAAAGTAATTAGCATTTCAAAAGAAAGCCACTAGTGGGAGTCAACAACCTGACACGAACCAACTGATGAGCATGTATGTATGTACAAAAGTAAACATCCCAAGAAACTACCTCACAAGGGTGAGGAAATTTTCTACAACAAGTAGTCCACTAGCAAGCTCCCAAACTTAGCCGCTCAACCGACAACTGCCCTGAACCTGAGGCATTCAAAAGAAGAGCACCTCAACAAAAAAATACAAGTGGCAAAGGAAAATAATCAGGTAAAAGTGCAAAGTAAGAGATGGGTTTACCAAACCCGAGTATAAAATGCTGAAGACCACAGCTGGATAGCCAAATAATTATAAGTACAGTAAAATCTGAAGTAAATAAATCAATTGAATAAATGCACCAAGTGCAGAATAAAGTCATGCTTTGACAATATCTACAAGGATTAGCATAAAAAGCATAGATTGATCTTGAAGCAAACTAAGCATAAAACAGCTCGGAAAATGTGAACCATTGACACTTGGCAAAAAAATCAACCGGGCAGAGTCGGTGACCAATTGTCCCATGGCAGGCTCCCAAGCCCAATTATCTCAAAAACAGAAGGCCCTGCGGTGGTGACCAATTGTCCAAACCTAACCAACAGTTCTCAAAAATAGAGACCAAACATCCGCTAAGTGCAACGATCCACAAACTGACGTCCAGTTGGTGGTCCTTTATCCACTGTCAACCTTCATAGCCGAAGAAACATCAGATCCTACCCAAATCCCAAGTCTAAACCTTAAGAAAACTTAAACCAGTCATAAAAATATCCTAAGGTCCAAACCCACCGAATTGGATAAAAACAGTGAAAATTTCTAAGTCCCAGCAAATTCGGCGAGTATACTCGACGAAACTCATGCATACTCGACGAATTTTACGGCGATACACGGCGAATCTCTCAATACTCGGTGAAAATGACTTGCGAAAACCGGCGATACTTGACGTCCATCGATACTCGATGAATGGACACTCGACGTTCGTCGAACTACGTTCAGCTAACCTATGATTCTGGCCGAATATGACTTAACTAGTTCGGCGATACTCGCCGAATAGACTGGCGATACTCGCTGAATAGACTGGCGATACTCGCCGAATCTACCTTAAACTAACTTTTGATATTCGGCGACTATAAAATGAAACACGCCAGAAATACCTTATCCTAAATTCGGCGATGCTCACAGAATTCCTACCCGATACCCGCCAAATTCTACTTAGGCTACATACCATTACTCGGCGAAATTCCTTTCCTTAACCCGACGATACTCGACGAAATTTAACCTGATATACGTCGAATTTTACTTGCTCAAATTTTCCCAATTTCTATGGTTGGCCGAAAATCAAGATCTAACCTAGAGAAATATTTTCATGCTTCCTAAACTACTCCTATTCTCTGATGGAGGAAGAAAAAGAGAAGAGAGATCAAGTAAAAATGAACAAGCAAGGGGGGAAGATCCACTTGCCTCGGAACTCCGGAGAAATGCCGTCCGGTCGCGCCGCTTCAAGGATCGGCGGTAAAAAGCCCTAAGCAATGTTTACCGAAATGTTTGGAGGAGAAAGGAGGTCAAAAATGCTAACCCTAACATACAAAATTTGAGGAATCGGGGAAAGCTTACCACAATCGCGAACCTCTCGTCGATAGCTTTCCAAATCTCTACTCAATCATCAAAACCGACCACTCGAACTCCCGATTTCACCGGCCGAAAGCTCCGTCCGTCCGCCGAACACCTTCCACAAAAACAATGTCGTCGGGTAGGGGAGTATGATGAATAGTAACACTATGGTTCGGTTATTACGCGTATTTATATATGTAAATATTATAATAATAATTAATCTATTTACAATACAATATTAATAATTTCCAAAACAAATCTGAAATCCATAACAACTCGGAATTCTACGAAATTCGCACTGTGGCTAAATACTGATGCTACGAATCCAACGACGAAGTCAAAACTCAAATCTGACAAACCAAACTCGGGCAAATACCTCCCGAAGCCAAAACATAAGCATTCCCAAAAAGGCTCAACCGAGTCACCAAAACAGACCCGGCTCGCAGGGGGATCTTGCAAACAGGCAAAACCCGGCCACACAAAAAAACTCAAAGAGCAAAACCATGCTCTAACCATGGCACAAACCAAACATGCGTTAACGTAACGCTCTGACGTTAAAATTACGCCACTATAAGAATAAAAATAAATACCGAAAAATCAGGGGCGTTACACCATCACCTCAATGGATGTGGTGGCGACAATCGCCAGCGTTGGAGGTGGCCAGAGGGCCGGGAAATTTGGGTTGATGTTGCCACAGGCAGGATCAATCGTGGTCGTCGACTATTGGGGAAGATGACCAGATCCCGTCCGTTTTATTCATATAAACTATAGTGTTATTATATTTCATTTCATTTTCTGACACATAAAAATAGACATTCTGCATGCTTAAATTAGTCCTTTTAGGGGCATTTATAGAAATAACTTCCAACATGAAAAAGGTAGATCTAGGTCTTACCTTTAATTTGACACTCTAAAGTTGTAATTTGAAGTACTGTAGCTTCCTGTAGGACAGTTCTCCTAAGATAGCTCCTAGGCTAGGACAGAATTTTAAATGGATGCCTAAGTCAAATCCTAAGTCCACATGCAGTGACATTTTGGACATGCATGTTCTTATACTAGACTTAGGTCTTGTCAAAAAATCGAAATTTTTGGAATATATTTTTCTGTAGTTTTTAGAGAAATATCAATTATCAAATAAATGGGATATAGGAATATTCCCTCTTCCAAATGCCTCCAAATTTGGGTGGCATGGTCATTGGGTCATTATATGACCATGGTAAAAGTTTCAGAGCATTTGAACCTCTATATGTTGGGGTAATCCAACATGCATGGTGGAGGTAGATTTGAAAATAGTGTGCCAATAGTAAAAATGAGAAAGTGGAAAGTTAACCCATTTGGCCTAAAGCATGTCCATGGGATTTTGGACAGAGGCTTATAGGGATGAATTACACCTCCCATAGAAAGATTGAGATTTTTGGGATCAAAAATCTCATTATTTTGAATTATTGGAAAATAAGCTCTTTTAGAAATAAAAATGAGATATAGGTCTACTCACCTTGTAAAATTCTACAATTTTGATACAAGTCCTAATAGGATATTTTACATCTCTGTAAAAAGTTATGAGTCTGTTTGAGGACTATATCATGTGTATTTACTGGATTTATAAGTTTACTCTTTTGGGATTTAAATTAAATATAGGGGTAATACTATTTGAAAAATTGTGGGAAAAGGTATATAGTCTTGTTTTTGTGATATAAACCTCGGTGAATTTATTTAAGAATTTTGGATGATTGAGTATGGTAAAAACCATGGTAGTGGCATTTTTGTAATAATGTTCACCTATGATTATTTTTGGTCATATCACTGGTTCGTGGTATGAATTTCTGTTTGGAGTATTTTTATGATAATGTTAATCACCAATAATTTTCTATGAATTTTAGTTGAATATTTTAAGTACTTCATTTGGAAAATGGAATAATTGTGAATTTAATCATAAATAGAAAATGGGTGGAAAATCAAATGGGAAAATTAGGATTCTTGGTAAACAGTCATTTTTAACATAGATGATCTTCAGATAAATTACTTAGACATGATGGACCATTGGATGTAGTATCTCATGTACAAAGTGACCAAGTTCACCTAATTAAATAAATTAATTTATGGTCCTAAATACTTATAAAAATGATGAAATTCTGAATGGTTGATATTATATATATGACAAACTCATGATAAATAGTTTGGGCCCTTTGGCCCAAGGAATTGGAAGTCATCTCATTTGGGTTAGAATTAGGTCATTGATTGCGCTTAACAAAAGTGACATGTAACATTAGGACCCACAGGAAAATAATAGATGGTTGGACTAAGAGGTGTATTGGGAAGTTGAAACTCTGGTTGGTGTCACAAGTAGATCACTACATAGTAACGAGTGTTAGAGTGCAAGTTACAGGAGAGTAATTAGAATAGAGACTGGCGGAAGACCGTCGCTCTCCCAATAGTACCTTAAGTCATTAGGTTCTCTCAAGAGAAACATCGAGAGTTGGGTATTAATAATGGGTAAACACTAATAAAAGTAAGTGTCCTTGAGAAAGGGAGATTTGGGCTTCATCTCATCATAGTTCTTAGTGCCCCCGAGAGCCCTTCACTGGGTATGCCCTAGGCTGTCCAAGGACTAACCTTAAATTACTATGTGTAACAAGAATTAGACAAAAGAAGTTTAATAGGTTAAGGGAACGATGTGACAATCTCACCCATATAGGGTTGGAGGATACATGATGGGTTTTGTCCTGTGAGCTGGAGGCTGTGATGTTTGGATATAGGACCGGTTTTTGTCCTGTGAGCTGGAGGCTCGGATGTTTGGATACAGGATGGGTTTTTGTCCTGCGAGCTGGAAGCTCGGATGTTTGGATACAGGATAGGTTTTTGTCCTACAAGCTGGAGGCTCGGGTCGGAAATAATTTGCATGTGCATAGAATATATTAGTGGCGGGTCATGCGGTACTGGGCCAATCGTCACACCGATGGTAGTACGGTGACTCAGGTGAGGTGTGAGGGTTTGAGGGGCCAGTAGGTTGTTTATACTGCGTTCTGGAGGTCATTCCCCGAAAACATACACCCGAACTAAAAGTCTGGTGGATTTGCCAGTGGTTTAGTAGTGGTGAATCTGGTGTGTTCTTCAGAGGCATATGGAAGGTCTAGGCCCGGTAGTGTGTATACCCGCCAAGGAGTGGAGATGTGTTGGGTATTGTATCCACAATTACCTGGATTTGAGGAAGCCACCTGTCAAGCTAAGATGAATTCACAATGTATTTGATGAAACATCTTAAGTTGTGCTTGCAGCTCCTCCATGCTAAGTGCACACCAATGTCAGGGTGCAGTAGGTCAATATACACGGGTCTGCAAGACGTAATCCCTCGTTGAGCAGATCAGTGTGTTGGCCTACGTGTACTCTCTCTATTGGAGTGCACTTACTTTCAAGTACAGGGTCGTTCATATGCAAGAGAAGACAAGGAGCATGGATGGGTCAAGGAGCAGCTCCTGGGTGGAAGACAAAAATTCGTCCAAGGAAAATTCGACGAGAATCACCAAGTGATTCTCGCCGATTCGGCGAGAATCACTAGTGATTCTCGCCGAATCGACGAGAATCATTAGTGATTCTCGCCGACCCCTTCTGGCTACCTCAAAACGGTGCCAAGTAAGATTCGGCGAGAATCACTAGTGATTCTCGCCGAACCAGTGGTTAAGCAGCTCATGAATACCAAGTGAAAATCGCTGAGAATCAATAAGTGATTCAGCGAGAATCACTAGCGATTCTCGACGAATCGTCGAGAATCACTTGGTGATTCTCGCCGATTCGTCGAGAATCACCTGCGATTCTCGCCGATTTTCACTTAGCGATTTCTCGGGATGCTGCTGGACCGGATTATGCCGCTGGACTAGTTTGAACCGGATTTCGGGTTTCTACTTGTGGGACCCACAACGGTCATATTGTATGGGTCTTCAATGTATAAATACATGGGTATTTTTGAACAGTGACGCAGCGAAGAAAACCAGACATACGCGAGCACGGAAAAACCCTAGATCCCCGCTTCCGCTCCGTCGCCGCCGCCACTGCTCGCGAAAAGTTGGTCGCCGCTGTAGATCTCTTTCTTACCGATCTCCGGCGACAGAAGCTTAGCAAAGCTCTGAGTCACACGTGTCTATCCGGAGATCTCTTGTCTCTCGATTTGTTGACCGGGAAAAACTCCCCCGTCCGAATCGATCGAGACGACTGATCCTAGAGTGACCGTTGGAAGACCAAGCTAGCTTCGCTACGAAGTTTGGATCTCCAAGTTCAGCAGCCGCTCATCATCATAGCCGCCGATCCCGAAGCTAGCCGCCGCTCGTGTTGCCGCCGCCGGCTCCGGGGAGATCCTCTCCAAGAGAGACCAAGGTTGTAGACTCTTCGTTGACTTCACGAACACGTCGTCGAACGAAGTGGAACACCGTAGTCTCCAAACGAAGTTTGTATCTCGTGTACATTCTATATTTACTTTTGTTGTAAAGGAACTCTTGTTCCGTGTTGTAAGGGTTGGGTGCAACCCGATTTGTGGGAGTGTTGACTCTCACGTGTGGAAGGGTTCCTTCCAATAGTGCAGGGATTGGATTTCAATCCTGTTGGAGAAGAGACCGAGTCGTCCCTTGTTGGGAGATAGGTCGAAGGGGGAAAGTGGATGTACCCAAGTCGGGGAACCACTATAAATTGTCTGTGTATTCTGTGTGCTGTGCTTTTTATTTTTATTGTGCAGGTACATTCGTAAATTCCGCAAAAGAACTACTCGTCACCTATTCCCCCCCGCCCCATAGGTGCACATAGCTGACACTAGGTGGACTTTCAAGTGGTATCAGAGGGAGGTTCCTCATCAAAAAGGTTAACACCTTGAGTAGAATCCTGCCACCAGTGTCATAAGCATGGAGCTAGATTATGAGATACCGCCACTCAAACTCCCCGCATGCACAAAGGATTATTATCCCATCTGGAGAATGAGAGTGTCATTTCACCTTGATGCTATCGATCCTCGAGCATCCTTCATCCTGGAAGAGGGTCCGTTTATTCCCATGAAGACCTCCGACTCTGGGATCCAAGTGCCCATGGACATTGCTGAGATGTCAGAGACGGAACTATCACTATTTCACTTGGACGAGAGGATTCGTCAAATTATCATGGATATCTGGTCTGGAGCCTCTCGCTCTAGATTGGAAAAATGTAGAACGGCTAAATCTCTATGGATGATGATCTCAGAGCTGATGGGGGGGTCAGAGAAAGCTGGAATATGTTGTCAATCAGAGGATGAAGCGTATGTGGGGGTCCTCACTTCGGAAGATGAAGGCAAGGATCCCTCTGATTGCATCAGAGCTCCAGTGTCCGTGTCAGAGACTGAAGCGGACAGTGAGGAAAGCAGCTCTGATGTGGATGAAACAATGTTCACTGGATCTAATGACAATAACAAAGAAGAGCAGGTAACTTCTTCATCCTGCCCCGTATCTCTTGAAATTTCTGAAGACAGGAACTGCCCTCCTTCAGAAAATTCTGATTCCCTGAAGAGAGCCCTTCAGTCAAGCAACCTACTTGCTGAGGAGCAAGCTCAAGAGATTGCTCGACTGAAGATCTTGTTGGTTCTCCAATTGGCATCCAACAAGGCCAAGGACTCTAAGATCTCAGCTCTAGAGAGTAGTCTAGAGAATGAGAAAAGAATAGTATCAAACTTCTCCAAGGTTGATGCCATTAAGAGAAAGCAAGAAAACGGGTGGATCTCCCGGATTATCAATTCGTGGAGAAATGGGGAAACGGTATTCCGACCCCCCACTCCAAGCAGGAAGGTAACTCATCATGCCTTCAGGTATGACCACAGGAATAGTCGTGGTCACTGCAAGGGTGATCTGTCCCCATGTGGAGACACCCGGAGTGCAAGGGCCGGCGTGGCCACCCACGAGAGAATACCTAAGGCTCATTCTGAGCCCTTTGTATTCACTGCCACTGCCTCAACATAGTGTGGATCTGCATGTCCCAGCTCACAGAAGACTTCTCACCACTCGAGGACACGGGATAGAGAGGATAGAATCCATGATGTCAGGCACCATGGGGCCTCAGTAAGGGAGATGCCTGAAAGAATGGCACCACCTTCCCGGCCTCATAACGCTCACAACATGCATTCTTTCCACCCTTCCACGTGTCACGATGGAAGAGGAATTTTTGTGACAAGATCATGCCCTATCCCGTTTAGACCTAGGACCGTGACTACATCAGTCACTAGATCAGGTCGGAAACGGCGATACAACATTCACCCATGTTGGTGCTGCGGCAAAGTGGGGCACTTTGCCATCGACTGTTGGCACAACCCCTCTGTGCCCACGGCTAGGGCTTATCCACATTCTCGGGACAGAGGTAGTCTTCCAGACAGGTTTTCTGAAGGAAGGCAGTTGCATGCTTATGCTAACAGGAACCTAGGACCCAATATGATTTGGGTTCCTAAGGTAAAGTAATTCTTTCCTACAGGGTAGTCTAGGTTCCCGTGAATATGATGGGAACTAGACAGTAGGTGGCTCAAGACTAAATTGGAACAAGCATCTGCAATAACAGATGTGATATCTATTTGAGCATACTCACATTGAGCTTCTAATAGGTTCTACCTGTGGGACTAAAACGACGACTCTCAAAATCCCAGGTACTCATGATCAGTTTCAAGACTTGAGTCATTTTCAATTGACAATTACATTTACATATATATCCTCATATACAGATACATCTGTGTATATTAGTGTATGTATGCACATCTAAGGATAGGTTAACTCGATACATGCAAACCTTTATACATCAATAAAGAGTTCACGAAGATATGTCATTGTGAATCTCGACAACTCACAATGGACATCAAGAAGTGTTTGGAAAAGCCTCGTTCAAACCCAAATAGATTGGCTTTAAAATATATATGTATTTGTCATTTTTATATTGACTTGACATCAGAAGAATTCGAAAATGTTGCCATGCTTCTTAACGTGAAAATTCCTAGTAAAGAAAACCATTCAATTTCATTTTTATACTTGAAATCTCGCCGACCCTTCACCTTCCTTAAGAATCCCGCCTAAGAATCCCGCCGAATCCCGCCGAAAGGGCTCGTCGACCATTCATCTTCCTTAAGAACCCCACCAAAGAAGCAAGGCCTCTTCCGCAAGGTCACTTCCGCAAGGTCTCATCGCTACACGAATCTCGCCGACCTTCGCAGAAAACACGCCGAATCGCAAGGTCTCTTCCGCCGACCTGCAGGAAGCTCGTCGCACCGCCTTCGCAAACTCCCGTCGATTCCCGCCGCACCTTGCAGGAAGATCATCACTACACGTATCCTGCTCTCCATCTTCTTCCCGTAAGCTTCTCGCAAGGCTCTCGTCGAATCGCGACGTATCACTGTGACCGTCAGGTTCTCGCAAGGTTCTCGCAAGGCCGAACCCCGCAGGACACTCTCCTATCCTCCGAAGGTCTTCCCGATTCGTAGGAAGCTCTCCAACTCACTTCCGTCTACGCCTTTAGGTAACCTCTTCCTCACCCATACTTGGACACTAGTGACGCTTTCTTTTTGAATGTTCATTAACGCTTAGAGTAGGGCTTCTCTCTCTAGATCTACGATGGCTCCACGGACAACTGCTGGGTTGATCACTGGTTGCGAGCTTGTTCGGACTGGGTTCTCTCACGCCTCGGACGAATTCCGCAACATCATTCTGATGCTGGAAGAGGCTGGGCTAACATTCATCTTGGAGCACCCTTGCAAAGTTTTGGACAAAGAGGTACTGGAGTTCTTCTCCACCGCAAGACTCCGAAAAGGCGACTCACTAATCAAAAGCAAGGTGGCTGGGGCAAAGGTCAAGCTGTCTGCCAGCAAGCTGACTCGCTACCTGCAGCTTTCTAGCTCGGAGCAGGAGGACTATCTGGAGGACGAGGATAAAACCAGAACTCTCTTATTCTGCGGTCTCCCACGAGGAACTCGGTCAATAAAGAGAAAGGATATGAATGAAGAAGGGAAGCTCCCGTCTGACATTATTGGAAAGGTGCTCATCTGCAAGTCGGGGTCTCATGACCATATCTCAGGAGATATGTTCAAGATCCTGATAGCTGTTGTCTGCCGTAAGAGGTTCAACTGGGGGGAGTTGCTGTTCGAGAAGATCAAGGACACCTTGGGCACTCCGAGTTTTGGCCGCATCATAAGTATATATCTAAACCAGCTAAATGGAGACAAGTTCAACATGAGCAAAGGTGTCCCTCTCCACTACTTGAAGAAGATGGATACAAGTGTGTTTGATCGATGAGAGAGGCGTATTGGGCAGCCTGCAGTGGAAGAGCAACATGGAGTATCTCTAGCAGTCACCCCCGGTGAAATTCCTGATACCTTGACTGCAGGAATCGAGGGGGAGCCTCTACCCCCTCATACGGATGTAGTATCTGAAATCGCCCAGGTGGCCAGGGATGCTGTGGCCGAAATTCAAGAAGAAAGTGACGCTGTACTGGAGACTGCTGACCAAGAAGTGGAAGAGGCTGCTGATATAGATGATTTCTTGGATGATGACGTAGAGGAAGATGGGAATGAGGGGCATGAAGTATTGGAGCATCCGGATCTTGTTGAACCTCCATCTGAAAAGCATGCACCAGTGGAGGGGGAGTCAGATAAATCTCCAGAGGCCGCCAGCATTCCTCCATTAGAGACTGTGATTGTGTCCAGCTCTACAGATGCGTCTGCTGAAGAGCAAGGCCAAGAAGTGCCTCCGGCTCTTCCATTACGAGATGAGCTAGCCACTCACACAGTAAATATCATTCAGGGAATTGTGAATGAACTCAAAGACTCCTTTGCTAACGCTCAGAATAAACTGCTGAAAAGGATTAAGACTTCTGAAAATCTCATGCTTAAGAATATGGTGGAGATCAACCATAAACTGGACGTAATGGAGAAGAAATTCGAAGAAAAGTACACCGAGGCCGGCCAAGCTGTCACACTTCTCATGGCCGGATTGAAGAAGAATACTGATACTCTTGCTGTCGTAAATCAGAATGCACATGTTGTCGCCAACAACATTCAAAAGTTTGACGGTAATATGGTAACTCTTAACGCCAATCAGCAAGCCTTAGTTACTGAGTTCTCCCGGACCACCAAGCATATTGATGACTCCCTGCACTCATATGCAAACTGCATCGCTGTCGAAGCCAAAAAGGGGGAGAAAGAGTATATAGCTAAGTTGGCCGAGCTTCAAGAAAGCATGAGCACAAACTTCGCACAATCAAGCAAATATGTCTATGAGAGCTGCTGGTGGATGCTCCAACAGGCGTTAGGTACGTTAGGCGTCGTTCTGCCTGACAATCCTGCAGGTATTCATGTTCCTGAGACATCTACGGCCGCTGAGGGAGTACGTGCTGCTGAGGATTTAAGTACAAGTGCTGCAGATGTTCCCACAAATGACGCTGATGCTAGGGCTCTCTCCAAAGCTAAACTGAGGAGCATGTTTGACCAAGAGGCCTTAGCAAAAGCCAGGGGAAAGAGAAAAGTTCAGGAAGGGACCTCCAAGGAGACTCTAGCTGAGAAGAGAATCAGAATGAGTGAGGAGGATGTACGAAACGAAAGGTGGAGTCCAGTTTCAAGGAACATCATCTTAGACACCTTCCGGCTGCAAGAAAGAGGAGAGATCAATCGAAACGAAGTATATAGCCAGTATGAGTGGGAAACGCACAAAACATTTGAAGCGAAACGCAACATCTTTTTCAGAAACAACAAGGATGCAGATAAAGTTCCTCCTCCTAGGTATTTCCCGAAGCCCAAAGAATACATGGAGAGGCAAAGCAAGAAGTACTTGGCTCAAAATCTTAAGGGTGACTTAGCCAAGGAAAAATAGTCAATAACTTATAGCTTGTCACTTTGTCTTAAGAATATTTAATGCTTATTGTTATCATATGAACAATTCTGAGATTATATGTGTATATATATATATTGGTATATATATTTGAATTTGTGAATGACTCAAGTCCTGATCTGGTTGCATATATTCTCTTGTGCTGCATGTTTAATTTCTGAATGATATGTTTATTACTTGATAGGTGTTATTCATCTTAGCTAGTAGGGTTTTGGCTTCATCAAATAGGGGGAGATTGTTGGGTATTGTATCCACAATTACCTGGATTTGAGGAAGCCACCTGTCAAGCTAAGATGAATTCACAATGTATTTGATGAAACATCTTAAGTTGTGCTTGCAGCTCCTCCACGCTAAGTGCACACCAATGTCAGGGTGCAGTAGGTCAATATACACGGGTCTGCAAGACGTAATCCCTCGTTGAGCAGATCAGTGTGTTGGCCTACGTGTACTCTCTCTATTGGAGTGCACTTACTTTCAAGTACAGGGCCGTTCATATGCAAGAGAAGACAAGGAGCATGGATGGGTCAAGGAGCAGCTCCTGGGTGGAAGACGAAAATTCGTCCAAGGAAAATTCGACGAGAATCACCAAGTGATTCTCGCCGATTCGGCGAGAATCACTAGTGATTCTCGCCGAATCGACGAGAATCATTAGTGATTCTCGCCGACCCCTTCTGGCTACCTCAAAACGGTGCCAAGTAAGATTCGGCGAGAATCACTAGTGATTCTCGCCGAACCAGTGGTTAAGCAGCTCATGAATACCAAGTGAAAATCGCTGAGAATCAATAAGTGATTCGGCGAGAATCACTAGCGATTCTCGACGAATCGTCGAGAATCACTTGGTGATTCTCGCCGATTCGTCGAGAATCACCTGCGATTCTCGCCGATTTTCACTTAGCGATTTCTCGGGATGCTGCTGGACCGGATTATGCCACCGGACTAGTTTGAACCGGATTTCGGGTTTCTACTTGTGGGACCCACAACGGTCATATTGTATGGGTCTTCAATGTATAAATACATGGGTATTTTTGAACAGTGACGCAGCGAAGAAAACCAGACATACGCGAGCACGGAAAAACCCTAGATCCCCGCTTCCGCTCCGTCGCCGCCGCCACTGCTCGCGATAAGTTGGTCGCCGCTGTAGATCTCTTTCTTCCCGATCTCCGGCGACAGAAGCTTAGCAAAGCTCTGAGTCTCACGTGTCTATCCGGAGATCTCTTGTCTCTCGATTTGTTGACCGGGAAAAACTCCCCCGTCCGAATCGATCGAGACGACTGATCCTAGAGTGACCGTTGGAAGACCAAGCTAGCTTCGCTACGAAGTTTGGATCTCCAAGTTCAGCAGCCGTTCATCATCATAGCCGCCGATCCCGAAGCTAGCCGCCGCTCGTGTTGTCGCCGCCGGCTCCGGGGAGATCCTCTCCAAGAGAGACCAAGGTTGTAGACTCTTCGTTGACTTCACGAACACGTCGTCGAACGAAGTGGAACACCATAGTCTCCAAACGAAGTTTGTATCTCGTGTTCATTCTATATTTACTTTTGTTGTAAAGGAACTCTTGTTCCGTGTTGTAAGGGTTGGGTGCAACCCGATTTGTGGGAGTGTTGACTCTCACGTGTGGAAGGGTTCCTTCCAATAGTGCAGGGATTGGATTTCAATCCTGTTGGAGAAGAGACCGAGTCGTCCCTTGTTGGGAGATAGGTCGAAGGGGGAAAGTGGATGTACCCAAGTTGGGGAACCACTATAAATTGTCTGTGTATTCTGTGTGCTGTGCTTTTTATTTTTATTGTGCAGGTACATTCGTAAATTCCGCAAAAGAACTACTCGTCACCTATTCCCCCCCCCCCCCATAGGTGCACATAGCTGACACTAGGTGGACTTTCAAGATGCCCGCTCCACTGCTGTCGTAGCCACAAATGTGGTATCTGAGAGTTAAGCTAACTCCAAAATGTGGGAACTAAAGGTCTGTAATCAAAGAGTCGTGTGGGTGGGTTGTACTTGTATGATTCATAACCCGCATATCATACCATACATTCATACTTAGGACATACGCATCATTGATCATTATCATATAAATTAGTATGAGCTCTTTTATATGATAAGTTACATTTGCAAAACCTTAACTTATAAGTTTGTATGAGCATTCATATAAGTTAAGGTACTTCTGTGATGATAGCTTAGAAGTAGTTAATTTATATTTGCCACGGTACTTCTTTTCGGTACAGTTTTTACATACTCTACTTGTACCTTATAAAACTGCTAGTGTAGAGATACAATTGTTAATCTATAACCATGATAGAATAGATCCACTGTCACATGGTTTCTTTTTATACCCCTTGTTGTCCTTCGCTTCGTCCTCCCGCTCGGTACCTAGGATACCAAGGCCTGAGTCACCTCCCCCTCAAAAGCTGAAGCAGGAATAATATTTGAGAGTGGGACAATCATGTTGTCCATTAACACCTGCTCAGCACCATCATTAGCATTATCAGTAGCTTTGGGCTCATCAGTGACAACCAGTACCTCATCAGTATCTATCTCATAATCAGTAACATTCAGATCATCTTCAGCAGCAGCAGCAACCTCAGCCTGATCATCAGGCACTATCTCCTCAGCAGCAGTACTGCCTGTAACTTTATCAACTGGCTCCCCCTCAGCTCCTGCACTCAATCTCTCAGGAGTTTCCCTGGGGGTTGGAGAAGGAATCCTATCCTCAGGAACTTATTCTTCCTCCTCCTCAGAAAAATCTATGGCTCCCCCTAGCCTCAAGATCCTCCTATCCCACCTCGAGAAGATTGAAGAATTGATTTTCTTCAAGTGGTGGATAGGTACTCCCTTGGACATATCAATTTTGTCCCTGTCCATCTGGTTCAGATACAAGCTGAGTATTCTTCCAAAATTTGGTGTGCGCAGACTATCTTTGATTTTCTCAAACAACAGGGCACCCCAATCCATTCTCTTTCTGCAGATGAACCACAAGTATCTTGAACATCTCAGAAGAAATATAATCATGTGAATATGTTTTGCAAAGTACTTTACCAATGATATCGTAAAGTAGTTTTCCTTCCTCATTCATCCCTTTTCTCTTAACTGCCTTTGTGCCTCTGGTCAATCCACAGAACAATAGAGTCTTAGTAAAGTCCTCTTCTTCGAGGTAATTGGCCTCTTCACAAGTAGGAAGCAGCAAATACCTTGTCAGGAGAGAAGCCTTCACCTTGGCATTGGTCGAACGAACTTTGCTCTTGATAATAGAATCTTCCCTGCGAAGCATAACATGCTGATAGAACTCAAGAACGTCCTTGTCCAAAACCTTGCACGGGTGTTATAGGACAAAAGAGAGGCCTACCGACTCTAGCATGAGAATCACATTCCTGAATTCATCAGATGCAGAGGCGAAACCCATACGAACCAATTTGCTATCGCAAAGCAATCCACTGATACTTCGAGGGGCCATGGTGAATTGAAGTCTGAAAATGGTGAGTTCCGCTCTATCTGGACCTGTCAGAACCTGATAGGATTTCTTCTACTAACTGATGCGGCGAGAACAAATTGACGGCGGAATCAAACTGCAGATGGCGGACCTTCAGGATGGAGAAGATGCACAGTCTCTAGAAAATGAATTATCGAGAGAGATACTAGTTCGGCGCGGAATCTGAGTCTCTTTCGATGAGTGGAGTGGTTTCCCCCAACCCTTATTATATATACATAATTTAAAATTTGACATGGGAAAGGCGCGTACCTGATAAGTGGTGACTCTTAGGATCCGATGTAGGAAAGAAATTTTTGACCTAAGTGAAATTCGGCAAAATTGACTAGACGTAGAGTAAAATTCGTTGAAATTAGCCGTGTATATCTGACGAATTGTCAAGTTCTGCTGACCGATATTCGACTTTTTTGCCTTGGACAAATTTTTCTACTTTGTGAAGAATTTCCTGAGTGAATTCTCATCTTTTTGGTCATCTTCGCGAGTCCTTGTTTAGCATGCCCAGTTTCGTTTTGAAAACTGAGAACTTGGCTTCGTCCAGCGGCTGCGTAAAAATATCTGTGACCTGCTTATCCATCGAGACATAGCTAAGGGCAATGTCCTTGTTCTTACTACAACAAATAAGGACATCAACGACGTTTTTAAGTGGCATTGGCGACGTTTTTCAAACGTCGCTAATGTTTTCACGACGTTTTTATAAATGTCGCAAAGACCGCAAGCGTCGCGAATACAATTGTCGCCAAAAGTATTCGCGATGTTTTTTATATACCCGTCACCTGACATTACCAGAGTTTTTGTTAATAAACATGGCGTGCTTTGGCCATGTTTTGTAGTGTAAAATGTGGCAAGTCTTAGCAATGTCAAACTGAAAAATAAAAATTTCTTGAGAGGAAAAATATCTAGACTTAATTCCAATTATATCAAGTTTACCAATCATCATGAAGATATATAATCCATAATAATCTCTTTTCATTTTACGATAAGAAAAAAAAATTGTCCATAAAATACAAAGTTTTAGAGGCGCGCGTATTTTTAATTAGGGTAACAAAATTTAGAGGCGTTTTTTTTAAACGTGGCTAAAAGAATGTTACAACAACACTTACTTAACAGGCGTCGTTAAAGTTAATAGTTTTCGCCGTGTTTTATAAAACATTGCAAAAAAATGTCGCCGTAAATCTTTTTTCTTGTAGTGTCTCCACATGCTCTCAGATGAAGTGATATCGGACTTCGATGTGCTTTGTCCGACTGCGAGAGACTGGATTATTTGCGATTGCTATAACACTAGAGGAGTCGCAGAACATTGGAATTTCTTTGAACTTTAGGTTGTAATCTTCAAGTTGATTCCTAATCCATAGAATATGTGCGCAACAACTACCCGCAGAGATATACTCTGCCTTGATAGTTGAAGTTGACACACAATTCTGCTTCTTACTGCTCCATGAAATAAGCCTTCTTCCAAGGAATTGGCAGGTCCCGGAAGTGCTTTTTCTATCATCCCTTCTACCTGCAAAATATGTATCTAAAAATTCAATTAGCTTGACATCATTACTTATTGGGTACCATAAGCCAAGATTGGGTGTACCCTTAAGGTATCTTAAAATTTGTTTTGCAGCGACGTAATGAGATTCCTTAGTATTCACCTAAAATCTAGCGCACAGACATGTTGAAAACATTATGTCAGGTGTACTGGCAGTGAGGTAGAGCAAGGATCCAATTATGCTTTTGTACTTAGTTTCATCAAAAGCTTTCTCTTTCTTATCCTTGTCCAGAGACATAGTTGAACCCATTGGAGTCCTCATCGAGGTTGCGTTCTTCATTCTGAATTTCTTTGGTAACTCTTTGGTGAACTTTGTCCGAGAGATGAAAATTCCATCTTCAGATTGTTTCACCTGAAGTCCTAAGGAATAATTCAGCTCTCTCATACTGCTCATTTCAAACTTCCCTTGCATAAGTTTGGAAAACTTCCCTTGCATAAGTTTGGAAAACTTCTTGTAAAGGCTGTCTTCCGTAGAGCCAAAAATAATGTCGTTGACATAGATTTGCACTAGCAAAATCTTATCTTTTACTTCCCTAAGAAATAATGTCTTGTCTATCTTTCCTCTTGTGAACATGTTCTCAAGAAGAAAGCTAGACAACATCTCATACCAAGCTCGGGGAGCTTGTTTTAAGCCGTAAAGAGCTTTATTGAGAAAATAAACATAGTTAGGGAAAATAGAGTTGACAAAACCTGGAGGTTGAGTTGTGTATACTTCCTCTTTCAAATTCTCGTTAAGGAATGTTGACATCACGTCCATTTGATAGACCTTGAAGCCTTTGAAGGCAGCATACGCAAGAAATAACCTGATCGTCTCGATCCTAGGCACTGGAGCAAAGGTTTGATCGAAGTTGATCCCTTCTTCTTGTCTGTATCTTTGTGCTACAAGCCTGGCTTTGTTCTTTATGATTACGTCATTCTCTTCCAGCTTGTTTTTGAAACTCATTTGGTGTCGATCACATTTTGTCCCTTGGGCTTGGGCACCAACTTCCAAACTTTGCACTTATCAAATTGGTTGAGCTCCTCTTGCATTGTCATGATCCAAAAGGCATCCTTTTTTTCTTCTTCAAACTTCTTTGGCTCAACCTGAGACAGAAAATTAAGATGCAATATCTCGTTTGTTGTACCTCTTCTAGTTATAACACTGTCGTCTGGCTCTCTAAGATCTGGTCAACCAGGTGATTTCTCAGGTGTCTGAATGCTAGATTTCATCCTATCCCACCAGCAAGTTCTATCGCATCAGGCGCATCCTCTGTGGTTGGTTCATCTATTTGTTCTTCATCCACCATACTTGGATCGACGACCTTGACTGAGCTTGGAACGTCTTACTTGACTACTTCTTCCAAGCTTAGCTCTTCGAACCTGGTACCTGCATGTGCACGAACAATACTAGATGAGCTGCTATGGAGCATGCTTGTCTCATCAATTATAATATTGATGGACTCCTCTACCACCAGCGTTTTCTTGTTAAAACTCCTATATAGCCTACAAAAATACCTTCAAAACATTTGTTACTAAACTTTGTGTGGTAATACTTCTCATTATTAAGTATGAAGTATTTACTTCCAAAGATTCTAAAGTAGGACACAATCGGTTTTCTGACCTTCAATTGTTCATAGGGAGTCATACGATGGTGTTTGTTGATTAGTGCTCCATTTTGCACGTAACAAGCTGTGTTAACTGCTTCGGCCCAGAAGTACTCTGCTAGTGAAGCATCATTCAACATAGTTGTACATGCTTCAATTAGGGTTTTATTCCTTCGCTCAGCAACTCTATTTTGTTGTGGAGTACGTGGGGAGGAAAACTCATGAAAGATACCTTGACTTTCACAGAATTCTTTCATGGCACCGGACTCAAATTCTATTTTGTGATCACTTCTGATTTTAACCACTGAGCAGTTTAATTCATTCTGAATTTGCCTAACAAAGTTAGTGAAAGAATCGAAGGTGTCTGATTTGTGTTTCAGAAAGAATACTCAAGTAAAACGAGAGTAGTCATCAAAAATTAGCAACGTATATACTTTACCTCCTAAACTGTGAATTGACATAGGACCGAATAAGTTTGTATGAAGTAAGTATAAACTTCTTGAAGAATCTTTTTCAGAAATACCCTTGAAAGTAGCCCTTGTCTTCTTACCCATCTGGCATGTGTGACATAGACTCTCTTTGAGACACTTAATGTTGGGCGTATCATGCACTAAGTTGTGAGAAAATAACATGTTTATTATTTTGAAATTAATATGTGTTAATCTCTTGTGCCTGGTCACAAAGAGACGCAGTACTTGTAGCCAAAAAGCACACTGGTGTAGAGTTGTCTAGACATAGAAAATTTAAACAAAACATATTTCTACTCTGAGTGCCTGTTAGGATCGTCTCCAAATTTGCAGGCGATTTTATCAACCACTTGTCCTTGTAGAACTCAACGATATAGCCTTTTTCATACAGTTGACTTATGCTTATCAGATTATGATGTAATCCTTCAACATAAGCCATGTCTGTGAATGAGACTATGCAGTTGGAAATCATAATGTTGCCTTTAGTGATTCCCATGTCCGACCCTCCAAAGATTACCTTTGGACCATCTTCAACTGGTGTAAATTCTCGCAGTAGGCTTCTTGTCCCGTCATATGCCGAGAGCATCAACTGTCCAAATATCATATCAAAGTTTTATTGGCCTTTGGACATACCTGCAACCATAAATCATTTTACCTTAGGAACCCAAACATATTTGGGTCTTGGGCTCTTTGTTAGCTTGACACCAATAAGAGCATTAACATTGTGAGTGGTCGGTCTTGCGCTATTAACTCATGGAGCTTCAAAATTAGCAGGGTTAAAACAACAATCTGCGCCAAAATGACCAATTTTGCTGCAGCACTGACAGTCAATCATGTTGTACCTTCTCTTGTATACCTGCTTTACCTTTTATACGGTAGGTCTAGCAGGGGCTACAGACTTGGAGGTGGAAGCCTCCTGATTGCAGCACATACAAGGAGTCCCAGTTACCTTAGCCTTAGGTATGACAGTTTTGGCTTTCGATGCCTTCTTAAAGTTATGTCCATGAATATAAGAACCATACTCTTTTAGAATTATCTCTTCGTAAGGAGCTTTAAAAACACTTTCCCCAAAGTCTCGGGGACGGGTCCATCCTTGATAGTGCTTCTTAGACTCTACATAGGTAGGCCTAGTGAAGTGCCCATAGGACGTCTCAGAGTCATATTTATTCATGGGGAAGATCACCTTCTTAAAGGTGGGTTGACTCTGAGGTGCCTTCCCTTTATCTTTAGCGGTGGATCTCTTAGTAGCCTTGCCTTTTTCTGCCATGTGGCCAAGACCGCTACCCTTCTTTAGAGCAGAAAATTCATCGATGAGAGGGAGAATAGTTATCGGCTTGGAGTAGCTTTCAACAAGTTTCCTCTCTACCAAAAGCTGCTTTTCTAGCTCATTTAAGTATTTCTCCTTTAGGCTTAATGTCTCATCCAAGCATTATGATTCCTCTTTCAAGGAGTGGACTTCATCTCTGAGAGGAAGTAATTTTGCAAGTTCGTCCTCCAGACTTGTTTTCACTGTCTTGAGGGAGGCAACCTCTTTTGCTTGCTTTTTGACTACCTTGTGACATTTGTCAAAAGCTTTCAAAAGTTCCTAATGTTGAGCCATCAAGTTGGAATCGTCTTCCTCAGAAGAATAGCCTTCATGACCATTAGTTGACGTTTCTGATTGAGAGAGTATCGTGTGCGAGTTTACCTTCACATGATACTCGGAGTCGCCAACTTCCCCATCTGATCAAGACATAAGTCTGAAGTAAGCTTCCTCATTCTCTGAACTAGTATCACTTGAGTCACTATCGCTGAGAGTCTTGGACTTTTTGGCGACAAAGCTCTTTTCTTCTTTCCTCTTGCCCTTGAAGGATCTCTTCTCCTCTTTCTTGGATCCTTCTTTCTTTTTGAACGGACACTCTGTAATCTTGTGTCCTGTCTTATTACAACAATAACACACAACATCAAAGGAATAATGTTTATTTGGTTTAGATTTATACATGTCCTCTTTGTTATAGCTTTTCTTGGAGCGATCACCATCATGATGTGATCTTCTGAAGTCAGATGAGGAAGACTGATTTTTCATCTGTCTCCTCTTGCTGAGCAGTCTCTTGAACTATTTGGAGATGAGTGAGAATTCTCCATCAGATAGCTTAGAGCATGGTGTGCTTGGCTCAGAGTCTTCTGGAGTATCTAGAGCTCGTGTCCTTACTAGTGACACAGCTTTGAATTTTCTCGAACCTTCAGCCTTCAGAGCAACTGACTTCTCTCTACTTAAAGTCCTGCTGCTTTGCTTCTCCTTCTTCCCGGTATTCATTTGAAGCTCGTAGGAGAGCAGCTTTCTGAAGAGGTTCTGGGGGTCAATCTCCGACAACTTCACAAACTCTCTAATGGCTACAACTTTAGTATCCCAGTCCTTTGCCAAGGATCTGAGGAATTTGTCGTTTAATTCACTATTAGTGAAGGTGCGGTCGTAGTTTCTAAGACCTTTGACTATCTTGAAGAATTTATCAAAGTTGTCGACAATGGTATCACTTGATCCTTGCTTGAACACTTCGTACTCTTGATTCAACAATGATCTGCAGTCGTCTCTGACTTCTTTTGTTCCTTCCATGAGAACAACTATACAGTCTCACATCTCCTTGGCAGATTTGAAGTGGAATAAATTTTGAAGCATGGAAACAGCCACTGCTCTTGCAATAATGTCCTTTGCCTTCTTATCCAGGGAGACCAAGGCAATTACATCCTTAGTTAAATCCATCATTTTCTTAGGGATCATGATTGCTGGATTTAGGGCAGAGGCTTGTGTTGGAATATACAGTCATTCTTCCATAATCTGAAAAATCCTCAGATCTGTTGCTTTCATGAAGAATCAGAGTCGTTCTTTCTACATGGGAAAATTTTCTTTGGTGCGCACCGGTAACTTCATAGAAGACATGTCCTTGCTTTTATCCATAGCCACGAAGCAAAATCTCTAGACACTAGATGGGAGATCTTGTTCAAGGTGTTAACCTTATACCGAACAACCTCCCTCTGATACCAATTGAAAGTATCTAGTGTCTACCTAAATCACCTAGAGGAGTGAATAGTGATGTCTGTGTCTTTTCGTGCAATAAAAATACTTTTAAAATAAGAGCACACAAACACGGAGATTTATAGTGGTTCCCCGAGTTGGGTACGTCCACTGTCCCGCCTCGCCTATCTACCACAAAGTGCTATATTCGGCTACTTCACCTTTCTCAGATTTCAGCAAATCTTACACATCGGAGCCGCAACTCCTACAAATTGGAGACAACTCTCCTACCACTCGATCCACAACCGGATCTACAATTCGATCCACAAACGGATATACAACTCGATCCACAAACGGATCTACAATTTGATCCTCAAACGGATCTACAACTCAGAGATGAATCTCCTATAATGTAAAGGAAAATTACACAATAATTTTACAAGAAAAACTAGACAAGATCTGAAGTCATTTATCCATCGTTCTTCGTTTAGGTTGAACTTGAATATCTTGGAGAACACGGTGAAATCGAAAACCTTGAAGACATTGAATATTGAATCTCGAAAATACTAGATTTGAAGGATTAGAGATCTTCAGAATACAAAGATCGAGTCGAATCGGAAGAGCGAAATTGAATCGTGCACTGCTTGCGTCGGCCGAATGGAAGTCGCGTACGTACAGGAGCCGACGGTTTCTATTTTTGGAAAATTTTATGATTTTGAATCTTGGACAATTAGCAGAATTAGGGTTGATGAAAAATCGACCTTAGGAATTTATAAGCATCCTCAATAGCAACGGCTATAAAGGAATTTCCAAAACGAGACTTGCGGAATTACTGTACATGGTCGTCGTTCAACCCGAGCCGCTGTTTGAAAAGAAGATGGAAAATAGCATAAGTCCTTTTCATCAAGTATCGTCGAGTATAACTGAGTATACTCGATAAACAAGTAGTGATATCCGACGAAATGTACTTAGAGAAAATTCAGCTCAAACCAGCTAGCCACTCAACGTTGTGTTGAAGTCATACTTGATGAATTCGACGAGTATCGGATGGCTAACTCGACACACGAGACACACTCGACGCCATCGACATAGTCGACACACTCGACGCAATCGATGCACTCGATGCAGTCGACGCCTTCAACTCACTTGACACAGTCGACGAATATAGACAATCTTACTTGATGTTATCGATGCTTGACCCAGTGATAGTCAACGAATTTGACTTAGAAAATCCAGACAAGTAAAATCAAATTGACTCGAAGAACTCGTCGGGTATCGATTGGTATATTCGACAAATTCGATGAGTATCGTTAGATATATTCGATGAATTTGATGAGTATACACGAGAATACTCGACACTTTTTACTTAGCGGATTTTCTAAATCTTAGAGATTTTATCTCAAGTGCAATATGTTGAATTCGACGAGTTTCAGTAAGTATACACAACGAATTCAACGAGTATCAATGACTATACTCGATGAATTCGATGAATATCTCTTACAATACTCGACGGATTTTACATGGGTAAAATTTTTGTCCTTTTTATTCCAAGTCCTTCTTCCTGAATCCTCCTCATACACTTGGGATAGAAGTACACCCCAATAGAGAGATTGCACGTGAGTCAACACATTGGCCTATATAATGAGGGATTACATTATATAGTCATGTGTTTATTGACCCACTGTAACCTGACATTGGTGTATACTTAGCAATGTATACCTACAAGCACATACCTAAAACAGAGCATCAAATACAGACTTAATTCATCTTAGCTTAATGGGACCCTTCTTCAAATCATGGTTATTGTGGATACAATACCCAACACTTCCTCTAACAGGAAAGTGGTCATGGTTACTGTAACATCCCGACTTTTATTGGGCCACCAGAGCCCTAGTGGGCCCAATAAAAGTGGCCCGAACCCTACCCATCACCCGGTGGGAAATAACCCTAGGCGGGAAATCGAGCTAGAGAACTCCGAATTGAGTTCTGTCAGTTCTTGTGGCCTCATATAGTCAATACGAGCGCATCGGAACTCGTTCAGTTGGACCCCGAGGTCATATAGTGGATGTGACCGTTTCTCGTAAAACGCAACGAGAGAGAGATTTTGGATATCGAGCTAGAAAACTCCGAATCGAGTTCTATCAGTTCATGTGGCCTTATATAGTCAATATGAGCACATCGGAGCTCGTCATGTCACAATCCGAGATTGTACGACAAAATTGGATACTTTGACCATTTTAACGCACTACGACGTGCAAATATCGGACTTTTGTCAAACGGACTCCGATTCGACCCCAGTCAGTGGCGTTGGACTCGTGTGGTCAATACGAAGTCAACGGAAGTCGTACCGATCAATTTCAATGATAATTGGTCAACCTATGGTCAAATCAAGCCTAGTCATGCATCGAAAAGCGTGCGTACACCGATTATGGCAAGTGACCAAGCTCCGGGTGTTTCGAGATTTTATGAAACCGTCGAGTGCCTCGACTCTCGGGTGATTTGGGTACGCTCGGAAGTGAGAGTACGAGTAGTGAGTTGCAAATTATTCTCGATAAATAATGAGGGTGTAACTCCTAATAAGCCACGATCTGATTAAGCCGTAATTAATGTGGCGCAACCAAATTAATTGGATCTTAAAAATGGATGTAACCCAAGGAAGCCTTTAAAAATAGAGATGGAACTGAATGTGCCTACTGGATGGAGATGGAACTGAATCTCTCCTGGATGGAGATGGAACTGAATCTCTCCTGAGAATGGAGATGAAACTGAATGTGCCTCCTGGATGGAGATAGAACTGAAAAATCTCTCCTGAGAACGGAGATGGAACTGAAGCCTCCTAAATGGAGTGATTGGACTACTAACAATTTTCTTTATGATTATTCTAGTCTTACACTGGTCCAGTTCCTTTATTCTTTTCAGTTCAGTACTTTCAATTCAGTACTACTCCAGTTTCGTACTGGTCAAGCTTATTTCAGTACTTTCATTTCAGTACTACTCCAGTCTCGTACTGGTCAAACTTATTTCAGTACTTTCATTTCAGTACTACTCCAGTCTCGTACTAGTCATGCTTAGTTCAGTACTTTCATTTTAGTACTACTCCAGTCTCATACTGGTCAAGCTTATTTTGGTACTTTCATTTCAGTACTACTCCAGTCTCGTACTGGTCAAGCTTATTTTGGTACTTTCATTTCAGTACTACTCCATTCTCGTACTGGTCAAGCTTATTTCAATACTTTCTTCACAGTACTACTTCAGTCTCGTACTGGTCACATTTCATTCCAGCACTTTAAATAAGCAGCATAATCACCGCACTTGACCTTATAGCACTTTACTTTTATATTCCTGGGTCCTGCTCTGACGAGCAGTCTTTGTTAAGGTTGAGCCTTAGTTGGGAATAACTGGAGTTGAAGTAGTCCTCCAGGTCTAGCCCCAAATAAAGCGCTCTCATGCTCCTTGTCGAAAGTAGAGCTGAGTGTCGACGCCCGAAGTATAAGCCTAGTAGGGCAGGCCAACGTAGACCCGATGTTATATTGTTTGTCTTTTGTTTGATTGATTGTAAATTGCTTGCGGTGAAATAGTGGCGGGTCAGTCCCTTCCGCAAACCGTTCGTACCGGTGCGGGAAGGTTGACGACTCAAGGCAACAGGGAGATGAGTACCACGGGTGACTGGCTGTTATATTCCCCGTCGGGTTTCCTCCGCTGGTCGGCCAAAATGATTCGTCGGATGTCTCTCACATCCAAGAGTACACATGGTTGTACGTTAGGGCCTGGGGTTGTGCGGTACGATCACCCCCAGAAGTGGCAGGGCTGGCCACTATCACCGACGGCCACATCGGTGAGGCCCGCGGGGCTCGCTACCCTGCTGGAACAGAAGCGGTCCAAACTATGTCGACATAGGGTTGTGTGCGCTGCTTTGAATGTCGGCGGTGTGTGTGCGGCTTTGAATGCCTGCGGTGTGTGCGCGACTTTGAATGCCTGCGGTGTGTGCGCGGGTTTGAATGTCTGCGGTGTGTGCGCGACTTTGAATGTCTGCGGTGTGTGCGCGGCTGTGAATGCCTGCGATAGTTTTCAGGATTTGAAACCTGATGTGCTGATGAGCTAGTAGAGCTTGTTATAACTGATTTATACTATTGCCACTTTTACCAGTTATACTGCACTCTTTTATAATTGCTCCTAGCTTTTCATATATGAAATGTTGTGCTAAGCCTTTCTTGCTTCGGCTATTTACTTTTGTTAGATGGGTGCGTGCTCGTACCCAGGATGTGGATCCGGGAGGAGATTTGTTTCCACTTAGCTCTGTGACTAACGGTTATTTGATTAACCATTCACAGGAGGTGGAGCACCGTAGTGACCCACTACCGCAGGAGATTATGCTAGCAGCTAGGTCTACTCAAACAGATGCACCCCCACCGTCCCCAGAGTTTAGAGATGTGAGTTCCGCCGAGCAGCGTAGAGAGAGAGTATATGAGGATTATATGTAGCACATGTACAGCCTACGGGCTTATTTAAATGCTTAGGCTTCGGCCCTAGAACCGCTGTAGTTTTGATATGTGATATATAAATCTGCAATGGTTTCCTGCTAATGCTTCCGCTATGCTTTGATGGGTTGTGAATGTTATGATTCGAGCTGAGCAAGGCGGCCATTTAGTGCTTAGATAGGGTGGATTGTTTCCCCTAAGAGCACTGGGTGGACGTCTTGGGCGCCAAGTAGTACCCCTCCGGCCGACCCGGGCAAAAGGTTGGGGGGGTACTACAAATGGATCAGAACCATTGCGATTCTTCCTTGTGGAGTAGTCTCAGGATCCCTCCGTCAATTGCTTCATTCTGGGTTCGGGACGAACCTTGCAGTGGAAGCCTGGTGGACCCTAGTGTAGAGGCTTAGGGATTCTAGACTATACGATAGTATGCCCATACACCGTTGTTTCCGCTTGGGTTGTCGCTTTTGCAAATTTCCCTTACTTTTGCAAAATACTGACACTCTTTCATGTTACTTCTCTAGATACCGGAGTACAGTAACGGGGGATCCTCGTCCAGAGGATACGTTCCAGCTACCCCACCACCAGACCCGGTTGCTCCCGCGGCCGTATTGTTTGCCGAGACAGATATAGGGCAGACACTGACGGCTATACTAGCGACTTTTCGGGATGCCCTGGCACAGCCACCATGGGAGATGACCGCACCCACAGATCTGCTGACGACTTTTCGAGAACTAAGGCCTCCCCCTTTCAGGGGTACAGAGACGACCATTCAGGTAGAGGAGTGGGTGAAGCGACGGGAGGAGCTGTCAGTAGGGATGATGTGCCCAGCTGTGGCAGCAGTCTCTTTGGTGGTGACCCTCTTGGAGGGATATGCGAGGGATTGGTGGAGAGCGGCTAGTTGCTCTACCTTTCGAGGTCGGGCGATGAGCACGATCCTTTAGGGGGAGTTTTCCGTAGCTCTACTAGAGTTCTTTATCATAGATGCAGACCGAGCCGCGCTGCAAGAGAGGTTCCTGCTCATCCTACAGGGTAACCGCACTGTAGCAGAGTATGAGAGAGAGTTCATACACCCGGCACGCTTCGCCGGGAACCTGGCTGCCTCCGATAGGGATAGAGCTTCTCGGTTCTACCGAGGAATACGAGACGACCTGAGGCAGACCCTGATTATGCTCTCTCAGGCCACCTTTCACACCATATCCACCCATGCGGCAGCTTAAGAGTTGGACTAGCAGACAGTGGCTCAGCGGCGCAGAGGTCAGGTAGAGCTCCCTCAAGACCAGAGGTGAGATGGAGGTGTTACTCCCCATAGACAGGATAGAGAGCGCAGGCAGCGACGCCGCAGGCAGCCTTATAGGCGCCTACCAGAACCCCCAGCACCCCCAGCTGCACAGCCAGACGTTAGACCATCTCCAGCTCCACAACCCCGACTATTGGCCCGACGAGATGTTCCCTTCATAGGGAACTGCTTCTTGTGTCAGCAGCCAGGACATATGAGGGCCTTTTGCCCTCAGGCGATGGGGAGACCCGGATTAGGAGTAGTTCAGGGTGGGCAGCCGGCACGAGGACAGGGTCAGAGAGGCCGTAGAGGCAGAGCTGGTAGGAGAGGCCAGCAGGGCCGAGCAGTGCCCCAGGAGGCCTATGCACTCGACCTGCAGCACGGACCGGCCCCTGACGTAGTCATAGGTATATATCTTAGGCGATAGGAGATATCGATCTTCCACTGATGTTGTATATTTCATATATATGTATATATGTATATTAATTGGATGATATATACCTATATATTTCACATGTCGTCAGGAATCTTGTTGGTAGAAGGACACTCTGCCAAAACCCTTTTCGACATAGGAGCGACTCATTCTTTCGTCTCCCATGAATTCATCGCAACAAAGGGAAATGTTATTTGTTCAACTGGACAGTCTATATGAATCCGTCTACCGAACGGGTCGGATATGACATATACCGAAAAGTGTTCGTTCTAGGCTACGCTGGGAGAGGTAGAATTCGAGATCTACGCAACCACCCTAGCAATAACTGGATTTGACATCATTCTGGGGATGGACTGGCTGGCCGAGCACCAAGCCCAGATAAACGGTTCCACGCGAGAAGTCCGGCTACAGAATCCAAATGGCCAGAGCGTCGCATTGACAGGTCTTCCCTCTGTCTTGCGCATTATCTTGACTTCTACGCAAATGGTGAAATCCGTCCAACAGAAGGATGAAGTTTTACTTGTTTATTTTGAGATGGAAGACAAAACCCAGGTGCTCGCCAAGGTCCCAGTAGTCCGCGACTTTCCAGATATCTTCCCTGAGTCCCTCCCAGGATTGCCACCCCAGCGAGAGGTCGACTTTCAGATCGAGCTCGTGTCCGGAGCACGACCAGTCTCGCGAGCCCCCTACCGGATGGCCCCAAGGGAGCTGACTGAACTAAAAATCCAGCTACAGGAACTAATAGATGCTGGATTCGTCCGTCCTAGTTCCTCGCTCTGGGGAGCCCTGGTACTTTTTGTCAAGAAGAAAGACGGGACTCTGCGACTGTGCATCGACTAAAGGGAGCTAAATAAGCTTACTGTACGCAACACGTACCCCCTTCCTAGGATCGACGAACTGTCTGATCAGTTGCAAGGTGCTTCGGTATTCTCTAAGATGGACCTGAGATCCGACTATTACCAGCTTCGAATCCGAAAAGAAGATATCCCCAAGACTGCCTTCAGCTCCTGTTATGGTCTATATGAGTTCCTAGTGATGCCCTTCGGGCTCACCAATGCTCCCTCCGCCTTCATGGCCCTGATGAATAGAGTCTTCGAACCCTTCTTAGATCACTTTGTCATCGTCTTCATAGATGACATCCTAATCTACTCGAAGACCAAGATGGACCATACCCGGCACCTGCAGCTGGTGCTACTAAAACTTCGGGAGCACTCCCTCTTCGCCAAATTCAGTAAGTGCGAATTTTGGCTAGAAGAAGTTGGATTCTTGGGCCACATGATAAACAAGGAAGGAGTGGCAGTAGACCAAACCAAGATCCAGGCAGTACAGAATTGGGCGCCACTCAGGATGGCTGCAGATATTCGGAGTTTCCTCGGCCTTGCCGGATAATACAGGAAGTTTGTCGAGGGCTTTTCCAAGATCGTCCTACCCCTGACTGCTCTCACCAAGAAAGACGTCGCATTCTGATGAACGCCGGAGTGTGAGGCTGCATTCGTCGAACTGAAGAAGCGGCTAACTTCCGTGCTAATCCTTACGATCTCCACAGGGACTGAGGGATTCCAAATCTACACTGATGCCTCACTGAAAGGATTGGGAGCAGTCCTAATGCAACATGGCAAGGTAGTGGCCTACGCTTTGCGGCAATTAAAGCCACATGAATTAAACTATGCAGTGCACTATTTAGAGTTGGGTGTCGTCGTCTTCGCCCTTAAAATCTGGAGGCATTATCTGTATGGAGTAAGATGTGAGATCTTCTCCGACCACAAGAGTCTCAAGTATACCTTCACGCAGAAAGAGCTGAACCTCCGGCAATGCCGATGGCTAGAAATCCTATGCGATTACGACTTCACTCTCCAATATCACCCCGGGAAGGCAAACAGAGTAGCTGACGCTTTGAGCTGCCAACCTGCAATAGCCGGGAGTTGGATGGAGCAGATCCCTAAGGAACTCTTCCGGTCTTTGATAGACTTGGAGATTACCCTGGTTGCCCGAAGAGATCCGGAAGAGTATTATTCTCAGCTGTATTCGATGGAGATCCAACGCGACATCTGGGACCGGATACGAGAAGCCCAGAAGATCGACCCAGAGGTAATGCCGATCATCCGATCTCTGCAAGAAGGGGCACAGGAGGATTATAAACTGCATGACGGGATTCTGCAATTCAAACATCGCATATTCGTTCCCGCTACCAGAGGGATTCACGAGGAAATTCTACAAGAGGCCCATTAGTCCAGGTACTCGATTCACCCTGGCGTAGTTAAGATGTACGTGGACTTGCGCAGGATCATTTACTGGCCTGGAATGAAAAGAGATGTCACCAACTTCGTGGCCCGGTGTCAGACATGTCAGAAGGTCAAAACTGAATGTCGCAGTCCAGGAGGCCTATTACATCCCCTGCCGATACCAGAGTGGAAGTTCGAAGACATCTCCATGGACTTCGTCCACGGCCTCCCTCGATCCCGCCCTGGTAATGACTCAATATGGGTAGTCGTAGATCGACTCACCAAGGTAGCACGGTTTATTCCAAACCAACAGGGTGACAGAATAGATATCCTGGCCAGGATGTTTCTAGAGCAAGTGGTACAGTTCCACGGAGTACCAAAGTCCATCGTGTCAGATCGTGACGGGCGCTTCACATCTAAGGAGTGGAGGCGGGTGCAGGCATACATAGGAACCAAATTGGCCTTCAGCACCGCCTTCCACCCGCAGACAGACGGACAGACGGAGAGGACGAACCAGACGATGGAGGATCTTCTTCGACTGTGCATAGTGGAGCACAATGAGCCATGGGAGCAGCTATTGCCGTTGGTCGAATTTTCATACAATAACAGCTACCAGGCTAGCATTAAGATGGCTCCGTACGAGGCATTGTATGGAAGGCGTTGTCGAACCCCATTGACTTGGGCTCAGGAAGAATACCTGGAAGCCTTGGGAGTGGCTTATATCTATGACACTATGGCAGCGATACGGCTGATTCAGGAGCGAATGCGGGAAGCGCAGAGCCGACAGGCTAAGTACTATGATGCGCGACACCGACCGGTGGAGTTCAGCGTGGGGGAAATGGTGTTTCTGAAAATAAAACCCATGCATGGTGTCTCCCGGTTGAGAAAGTAGAAAAAGTTAGATCCCCGCTTCTTGGGCCCCTATACGGTGATAGAGCGTGTTGGCCCCGTCGCCTATCGTTTATCCTTGCCCCCAGAGTTGGGGAATCTGCACGATGTGTTTCATGTCTCTTCCTTGAGACGAGTCCTCCGGCAACCAGAGCAGTACCTTCCTACCCCTCCGGCGCAAATACAGTCAGATAAATCTGTCCGGCTCGAACCCGTCAGAGTGGTAGATTACAAGGTGAAGACACTACGGAACAAAACCATTCCGATGGTTAAGGTGTTATGGTCAAACTGCGGACGAGAGGAGTTCACGTGGGAACCTGAAGCACTCCTCCGAGAAAAGCACCCAGAGCTCTTTCCCCAGGTATGTTACTTTTCCCCCTACTCCAAGCAAATTTTCGGGGACGAAAATCCTTTTATTTTTATTGGATTGTAACATCCCGACTTTTATTGGGCCACCAGAGCCCTAGTGGGCCCAATAAAAGTGGCCCGAACCCTACCCATGACCCGGTGGGAAATAACCCTAGGCGGGAAATTGAGCTAGAGAACTCCGAATTGAGTTCTGTCAGTTCCTGTGGCCTCGTATAGTCAATACGAGCGCATCGGAACTCGTTCAGTTGGACCCCGAGGTCATATAGTGGATGTGACTGTTCCTCGTAAAACGCAACGAGAGCGAGATTTTGGATATCGAGCTAGAGAACTCCGAATCGAGTTCTGTCAGTTCTTGTGGCCTTATATAGTCAATATGAGCACATCGGAGCTCATCATGTCACATTCAGAGATTGTACGAAAAAATTAGATACTTTGACCGTTTTAACGCACTACGACGCGTAAATATCGGACTTTCGCCAAACGGACTCCGATTCGACCCCAGTCAGTGGTGTTGGACTCGTGTGGTCAATACGAAGTCAACGGAAGTCGTCCCGGTCAATTTCAATGATAATTGGTCAACTCGTGGTCAAATCAAGCCTAGTCACGCACTGAAAAGCGTGCGTACACCGATTATGACACGACACCCGAACTTTGACCCGACCCGATGACTTGAACCCACATTGACTTTGACCAGAAAGGGGGACCCACCCTAGGGTTGACTTGGTCAAACCCTCCTAAAAATCTACTTTTTGGATTTTTATCCAAATGAGGGGCTCACCTCCACTCCAAAGGAGGATGACCCATGCCCCCCTAACTCTCCTTGTCCCCCCCCAACCAGCAAGCAAGCCTAGGATAGGTGGAGGCCCACCCCACCCCTCTTCTCCTCCTTTTCCCCTCTCTTCCCAAAAGGCCCAAGCCCATAATGGGCTTACCATACCTTTCCCCACATGGGGAAAAGAGGGGAGGGCCCCCAGCTGTCCTTAGACAGTTGGAGGGTGGGGATTTAATCCCTCCATAAGGAGGGATTAATCCCACATTGCCAAAGGGAGGGAGCTTCCCCTCCCCCTCCCTATAAAAGGACCCCACCACCTCTCTTTCCCTCACAGCTCTCAGAGCATCCCCTCCCCCTGCTCCCCCCTCTGTCGGAGTTCAGGTGGCCGGAAAAAGCCAAGCCGGAGCTCCTCCCCTCCTCCACCACCTTGAGTCATGGCCGACCATGCCGGCCCCTGCCGAGCCCATCAAACCCAGGTGGAAGCCTTCTCCCTCCCCCTTCTCCATTATGGACGTCTTGCATGGCGCTCCCAGCGGCCGGAGCGCCGCCGCCGTCATCCCCCTCCCCTCCCGTTCGAAAAAGAAGAAAACAGCTCTGGCGGCACCCTTACGGGGCTTCTCCGCCGCCGGCCGGCCACCGGCCGTCCGTAGCTCCGCCACTGGCCAACCCGCCGGTCGTGGGCGCTCCCTCTGGCGGTGGTCCGGCGACCTGCCACCGTCGACTGCCGCCGGAGCTGTTTTCTTCTTTTTAGGAGGCTTCTAGGGAAAAAAGTGTTGAACATGAAAAATGTTTCCCTTGTTGAGAGTTTTCTCCACCAAAATTTTGAGAATTTTGGAAGTTGATTTGATATTTTTAAAAGCCCAAAAGAAAATTATTAGGACAAATTAACGGGCCAAAACTATTCGAAAAATTATGAAAAACTTTTTAGGCTCATTTTATACCATTTCGAGGGTTGTATCAAAATTTGGACTCACGGGGATAAGTTTTTATATTTTTCCCAAATTATGGAAGCCTAGGGTCACGCTCGGAATTTATTACGCTCATTTTCCTCGAAAGTGAAAATTGGAGCGTGCGACCATTCTCTCTAATTTGAATAATAAATTCAAATTGTCTTATCGACGAGAGTGGCTAAGGCAAGTGACCAAGCTCCGGGTGTTTCGAGATTTCATGAAACAGTCGAGCGCCTCGACTCTCGGGTGATTTGGGCATGCTCGGAAGTGAGAGTACGAGTAGTGAGTTGCAAATTATTCTTGATAAATAATGAGGGTGTAACTCCTGATAAGCTCTGATTTGATTAAGCCGTAATTAATGTGGCAAAACCAAATTAATTGGATCTTAAAATGGATGTAACCCAAGGAAGCCTTTAAAAACGGAGATGGAACTGAATGTGCCTCCTGGATGGAGATATAACTGAATCTCTCCTGGATGGAGATGGAACTGAATATCTCCTGAGAATGGAGATGGAACTGAATGTGTCTCCTGGATGGAGATGGAACTGAAAAATCTCTCCTGAGAACGGAGATGGAACTGAAGCCTCCTAAATGGAGTGATTGGACTACTAACCATTTTCTTTATGATTATTCCAATCTTACACTGGTCCAGTTCCTTTATTCTTTTCAGTTCAGTACTTTCAATTCAGTACTACTCCAGTTTCGTACTGGTCAAGCTTATTTCAGTACTTTCATTTCAGTACTACTCCAGTCTCGTACTGGTCAAGCTTATTTCAGTACTTTCATTTCAGTACTACTCCAGTCTCATACTGGTCATGCTTATTTCAGTACTTTCATTTCAGTACTACTCCATTCTCGTACTGGTCAAGCTTATTTCGGTACTTTCATTTCAGTACTACTCCAGTCTCGTACTGGTCAAGCTTATTTCAGTACTTTCTTCATAGTACTACTCCAGTCTCGTACTGGTCACATTTCATTCCAGCACTTTAAATAAGCAGCATAATCACTGCATTTGACCTTATAGCAATTTACTTTTATATTCCCCGGTCCTGCTCTGACAAGCAGTCTTTGTTAAGGTTGAGCCTTAGTTGGGAATAACTGGAGTTGAAGTAGTCCTCCAGGTCTAGCCCCAAATAAAGTGCTCCCACGCTACTTGTCGAAAGTAGAGCTGAGTGTCGACGCCCGAAGTATAAGCCTAGTAGGGCAGACCGACGTAGACCCGATGTTATATTATTTGCCTTTTGTTTGATTAATTGTAAATTGCTTGCGGTGAAATAGTGGTGGGTCAGTCCCTTCCGCAGACCGTTCGTACCGGTGCGGGAAGGTTGATGACTCAAGGCGACAGGGAGATGAGTTCCACGGGTGACCGGCCGTTATATTCCCCGTCGGGTTTCCTCCGCTGGTCGGCCAAAATGATTCGTCGGATGTCGCTCACATCCAAGAGTACACATGGTTGTACGTTAGGGCCTAGGGTTGTGTGGTACGATCACCCCCAGAGGTGGCAGGACTGGCCACTATCACTGATGGCCACATCGGTGAGGCCCGCGGGGCTCGCTACCCTGCTGGAACAGAAGCGGTCCAAACTATGTTGACATAGGGTTGTGTGCGCCGCTTTGAATGCCTGCGGTGTGTGCGCGGCTTTGAATGTCTGCGGTATGTGCGCAGCTTTGAATGCCTGCAGTATGTGGGCGGCTTTGAATGCCTGCGGTGTGTGCGCGGCTGTGAATGCCTGCGATAGTTTTCAGGATTTGAAACCTGATGTGCTGATGAGCTAGTAGAGTCTTGTTATAACCGATTTATACTATTGCTACTTTTACTGGTTATACTGCACTCTTTTATAATTGCTCCTAGATGTTCATATATGAAATGTTGTGTTAACCCTCTCTTGCTTCGGCTATTTACTTTTGTTGGGTGGGTGCGTGCTCGTCCCCAGGATGTGGATCCGGGGAGGAGATTTGTTTCCACTTAGCTCTGTGACTAACGGTTATTTGATTAACCATTCACAGGAGGTGGAGCACCGTAGTGACCCGCTGCCGCGGGAGATTATGCCAGCAGCTAGGTCTACTTGAGCAGATGCACCCCCGCCATCCCCAGAGTTTAGAGACGTGAGTTCCGCTGTGCAGCGTAGAGAGAGAGAGTATATGAGGATTATATGCAGCACATGTATAGCCTACGGGCTTATTTAAATGCTTAGGCTTCGGCCCTAGAACCGCTGTAGTTTTGATATGTGATATATAAATCTGCAATGGTTTCTTGCTAATGCTTTCGCTATACTTTGATGGGTTGTGAATGTTATGATTCGAGCCGAGCAAGGCGGCCATTTAGTGCTTGGATAGGGTGGATCGTTTCCCCTAAGAGCACTGGGTGGACTTCTTGGGCGCCAAGTAGTACCCCTCCGGCCGACCCGGGCAAAAGGTTGGGGGGTACTACAGTTACCTTCTGTCCCTCCTCTGTCTCAATCTTCGTTAACACACTCTTGATACATGAAAGTGTTGGGTACATTGGTCAAATGTACCTGATTTGAAGAAGCCTCACTCAACTCAATGATATACATCATAATGTATTTGATGTATGTTTGAGTTATTTGTGCAGGTTAAGAAAGAACTGGACTGAAGCAAAAAGTTTCTAAGTCCATGTGTCGACACCCAGAGGAAAAGTGTCGACACTTAAGAAAGCTTGTGTCGACACCCAGACAAGCAGTGTCGACACTTGGAGTCATTGTGTCGACACCTGGGATGCAGAGTCGACACCAGACAGAAAGTGTCGACACTTGGAGCTGTGTCGACACTCAGTGAAGAAAAGTGCAGACAGAAAGTGTCGACACAAGGAGCTGTGTCGACACCCAGTGAAGCTGTGTCTACACCAGAAAGTGTCGACACTTGGAGCTGTGTCGACACTCAGCAAAAGTCTGCAGAGTCTAAGTACAAGTGTCGACACTCAACACAATGTGTCGACACTATGCAGAAGAGTCAGCATTTGAAGTAAGTGTCGACACTCAACACAATGTGTCGACACTCAACAGAAGAGTCAACATTTAAGGATATGTGTCGACACCCAGAACAATGTGTCGACACACAGCTAAAGACTCAACACTTGAAGAAAGTGTCGACACATGGAGCTGTGTCGACACTTAGCAAAGAACAGAAAGAACAACAAATTATTCTAAGTACAAGTGTCAACACTATGGGAATGTGTCGACACTCAGCTGAAGTCTCAACAACAAGAAGGTGTGTCGACACAAGGAACTGTGTCGACACTCAGCAAGTTTCAACATAGAAGACTATGTGTCGACACCAAGAAGCAGTGTCGACACTAGACAGATTCAACACAAGAAGTTGTGTCGACACAAAGGAGATGTGTCGACACATAGAAGAATTCAGCAAAAGCTAGAAGAACAAGTACTTGTGTCGACACTCAATTTCAGTGTCGACACATGAAGAAGAATCTGTGTCGAGACATATAAGGATATGTGTCGACACCTTGTAGACTTGTGTCGACACTTACAAAGCATGTGTCGACACTTGGTTTATAAGTGTCGACACTTAAAGACAGAAAGTCTCGACACTTACTGACTGTTCGAGATTTTCAAGAAGTGACTGGTTGACATGACAGCTGCCGATCCAGCCGGTCTACAGCAACTGTCAGAGATGTCAGAAGTCAGTTATGAACCGGACCAGCCGGTTACCATGAAGAAGGCCTATAAATAGGCATCCACAGTTTACAGAAACTGTTGTTGTTGTTGAAGTTGTTGAGATAAGTTGAAGTAATTGATCAGATTGCTGTCAAGGTTGATCAAATTGTTGAAGTGGTACCAAGGGTATCAACACAAGAAGATCTTGCAGTCCAACTGCAGATCTAAGAAGTTGGAGAGAGAGGGCTCCATCCAAGAAATCAGTCTCTGGAACTAGGCTGAGAAGAAGGATTCAGATTCAATTCTGATTCTTAAGTGGCAGAGGTCAAGGAACAACTGCAGAGGATTCAGCCTTATTCAGTTCTACTCAAGAAGCTTTGAAGAAAGCTAAGTCAGGGTGAATCCAGCTGAGTTCTTCCAAGAACTCATCAAGAATCTCTCAACTCCTCTCTTATTATTCTGAGTTGTAGAGTTATATTTTGTAATATCTTTTTGACTTGTAGGATCCTTTGGATCTGAGTGATTGTAAGCCTATATTTATAAAGGCTGAGGGTAGGGCTTGTTTGCCTGAGTGTAGGAGATTGAGATCTCTGAGTGTAGGCCTTGAATTGGCTGAGTGTAGTCCTTGATTGGCTGAGTGTAGGCTTTGGGATAAAGCTGAGTTGTAAGGCTTTGGGCCTGAGGTAGGAACCAATTTGGGTTCTGAGACAGTGCAGGAGTTTGGCCGAATCTAGTACACTGCTAGATAGGCGAAGGGGGAAAGTGGATGCACCCATATCTTGGGGAACCACTATAAATCACTGTGTACTGTGCTGTGAATGTGCTGTGGATTGGCTGTGTATGTTTGATTATTGCTGATTGCTGTAATAAACTAGTTAGAAATCTGTAATATAACTGTTTGGCTGCCAACAAAGTTAGAAAAGGATTTGGTCACCTATTCACCCCCCCCCCCCTCTAGGTGTTTAGGTACCATATCTTTCAAGTGGTATCAAAGGCAGGTTACTCAAAACAAGGACTAACAGTCTGAGGAGATCCTGTTTGGCAGATTCAGTGAAAGGCAATTCACAGATTCAAGAAATTCAAGAACATCAAGAAACATGGGTTCTTATGAGAATCACAAGGAATTGCGTTCCATGAAGTTACCCATATGCAGGAAGGAGATCTTTGGGATCTGGAAGGAGAGGGTAAGGCTATTTATGGAAGCCTCTGACCCTAGAATATACATCACAGTAAAGGAAGGGCCTTATGTGCCAATGAAGATTTCAGTATTGGATGCAAATCAGAGAACTCCAAAGGATTTCTCTGAGATGACCAAGGATGAAATTGTCCTGGCCACCATGGACAAGAGGGCACAAAACATAATAGTGAGTGCCATTGATGATGTCACTTTTCAGAACTTAATTCACTGTAAGACAGCAAAAGAGATGTGGGATACTCTCATTGTCTATATGGAAGGTTCTGAAGAAGTTAGGCAAGATAGGAAGTCCTTGCTAAATCAGGAGTATGAGAGCTTTAGGCAAGGAAAGAGTGATAGCATCACTGAGTGCTATAAGAAATTTTACAGAATAGTTAATGAACTCATGTCTTATGGAAGAGAGTTCACTAACTATGAACTAAATGACAAGTTCTTAAGGTCCCTAACCAAAGATTGGGACACCAAGATCTGTGCCATAAGAGAAATGGCTAAGTTGGGGGAAATTCCACCTCCCACACTGTTTGGCAAGCTATTGTCATATGAGATGCAGTTAACAGTGAGAAAAGAGGAGGAGAAATCAACAAGGACTGAGCACAAAGAAAGAACTGTTGCTTTCAAGACAGAAGTTCCCAGAAAGTGCAGGAATAAGTCTTCAACTCCACCTCCAGAGGTAGTTGAATCAGAATCTGATGAGTCTATCAGCACAAAGAGTGAGAGCAGTGAAAGTGATGAAGACTTTGCTGCCTTCACTAGACATTTTCAGAAATTCCTGAGGAAGAAACAGTGGAGGTCAAGACCTTTTTCTTCAAAGGGAAAGGAAGCCTTTCATCAGGAGAAAAAGTCTTCAAAAAAAGACAGGAAGAGGACAAAGTCAAGCAAGGCAACTGGTTCAAAGATTGTTTGCTATTGCTGCAATAGACAGGGCCATGTTATTGTAGATTGTCCAGAGAAGAGAAAGGATTCTGGTGACAGGAAAAAGACTTACTTCAAAGGGAAGAAAGAAAAGTCTTTTGTTGCTAAGAAGGAGAAGACTCTATCAGATATATCTTCTTCAGAAACTGAGTCTGAGGTTGAAGCCTACATAGGGCTGTATGCAGAAGAAGAAGAGGAAGAATTCATGCAGATTTTGGAGTCAATTTATGAACAAGAAGACAGTCATTGCCAAGGGCTAATGGCTTTGACAGACAGTGCCAAAATCCTGGAGCAGCCAGGACCCAGTCAGGTACAAAGTTCAAGTTTAAATTCAGTTTCTTGTTCTAGTTCAGAATCAGATTTTTCTTCATCAAGTGATGAGAATATATCTGAGTCTGAGGAGGATATTCATCAGCTCATAGATGAATATAAGGTACTGTTGCAAGCCTACAAGAAATGCAAGACCCTAGCCAAAAGTCAGGCAAAGGAGATTGCTGATCTCAAGGCTGTTGCAACAGATTTTGAGAAACAAGTTGATCAAAAATTGAATGAGGTATCCAGGCTGAAACACATTACTGTGATTCATATGGGAACTATCACCTATAAGAATGATCAAATTAAGAGACTGGAGATCAATCTTCAGAAAGAAAGAGAGCTTGTTGCTAGGTTTTCAAAACCTAAATCAGTGCTACCTTTAATTGATGAATTTGTTCATCATAAAGGCAAGGCTGGACTGGGTTTTGTTAGACCTGCAGGGACTGAGCAGTCCAAGTCTAAGTCCAAGGGCAAAGCCCCAACATTCAACAAACCTGCTGTAGTCAAGACAGCCAAGGCAGTACCTAAGCAAAGGTACAACAAGTTTGAATGCTGGTGCTGTGGCAAGATTGGCGATTTTGCAATGGACTGTTGGTACAATGCCAGTGCCAAGGTGAGTAGCAAGCTACCTGGTGGAAAGCCAGTAGGTAGCTTTGTCAAGTTACAGACTAACAAGTACCAAGGACCCAAGATTGCTTTGGGTTCTAAGGTCCATTAATCTGTTTTGCAGGTGAGTCCAAGTGGCCATACCCCTACATGGTACTTGGACAGTGGATGTTCAAGACATATGACTGGAACTAGGGGACTACTGAAGGACTACATTCCAATCAAAAATGGTCCTAAAGTGACCTTTGGTGGTTCTGAAAAAGGAATCATCAAAGGGTTTGGTAACATTTCTTCAAACCTTGTTACCATTACTCAAGTGGCTTATGTTAAAGGGTTGAAACACAACCTAATAAGTATAAGTCAGTTAAGTGATGTAGGGTATGACATCTCATTTGTTAAAAATGGTTGTCATATCAAGAGGTCAAGTGATCAAGAGATCATTTTGACAGGATATAGAAAGAGGAATGTCTAATGTCTAGACATTATGATTGAGAACAATGGTTCTCCTGTTTGTCTTGTAGCTGATGAGACAGTCTCTCATTGTGTCAAATGGCACAAGAGGCTAGCCCATCTAAACTACAAGACTATTAGCAAACTCTTTAGCAAAGAGTTAGTGAGGAATGGTCCTCAAGTTAAGTGTGTTAAAGATGGCATTTGCTCAGCTTGTCAAAAGGGCAAGCAGACTAAATCCACTTTTAGAAGCATAGATAACAAAGATGTTGTGAGGTGTTTGTACCTCTTGCATTTGGATCTCTTTGGTCCAATGCCAGTTCACAGCTTAGGTAGGAAGGTCTATACCCTTGTAGTTGTAGATAACTACTCAAGGTTTTCTTGGGTGTTCTTCTTAAGACAGAAATCTGAAACACCTAGTGTCTTCTACAGCTTTGTCAAGCAAATTCAGAATGAACTTAATAGTACTGTGGTCAAAATTAGAAGTGACCATGGTACTGAGTTTCAATCTGAAAGCATGACAAAACTATGTGAAGACTTTGGGATATTTCAAGAATTCTCTTCACCTAGAACACCTCAGCAAAATGGCATTGCTGAGAGGAAGAATAGGACCTTGATAGAAGCTGGTAGAACCCTATTAAGTGATACATCACTACCAGAATATTTCTGGGCTGAAGTAGTTAACACTGCATGCCATGTTATAAATAGGGCTACCATCACTAAAAGGCTAAACAAGACCCCCTATGAAGTTGTGAAAGGCAGGAAACCAAACCTATCCTATTTTAGGATCTTTGGTTGTAAATGCTTCATACTTAACAATGGGAAGTCTTACTTGACTAAGTTTGCTGCCAAGTCCCAAGAGGGAATTTTTGTTGGGTACAGCAATAATAGTAAGGCTTATAGAGTCTACAACTTGACTACACAAGTTGTAGAAGGATCAGTGCATGTAGTTTTTGATGAGACAAAACTTATTAATAATGAGTTGTCTAGCAATGTATACAGCCCCACAGGTTTGACAAAGGAATTGGACAAGCTTACTATAGAAGAGGTGCCTGCTGCAAGACAGCAAGTTGAGGAGAGTAGCTGTTGTCCAGGGGGAGAACTACATGTGCCAGTTACTGAAGAAAGACAAGGAGTACAGCATGATGCAGATGCTGAAGAGGTTCAACCTGAAGTAAGGATGCCTCCAGCCCACAGGCATCTTAGAGATCATCCAGTAGAGCTGATTATTGGAGATCCAAGACAAGGAGTACAAACCAGTAGTAGAAACATGAATGCTACAATCTATTCCAGCTTTTTGTCTCAAGTTGAACCTAAAAGATTTGAAGAAGCAATAATGGATCCACAATGGACTGAAGCAATGCAAGAAGAGCTTAATCAGTTCAAGAGGTGCAAGGTTTGGGAACTTGTTCCTAAACCTAAAGACCACAATGTAATAGGAGTTAAGTGGATCTACAGGAATAAGATGGATGAACAAGGTGTCATCATTAAGAATAAAGCTAGACTGGTTGCTAAAGGATATAGGCAAGAAGAAGGTATTGATTTTGATCAAACCTTAGCTCCAGTAGCCAGACTGGAAGCCATAAGAATGTTCTTGGCCTATGCAACCTATCAAGGATTCAAGGTATACCAAATGGATGTCAAGTCAGCATTCCTAAATGGTAATTTGAAAGAAGAAGTCTATGTGGAGCAGCCTTCAGGTTTTGTTGATCCAACTCTACCTCATTATGTCTATAGACTTAGGAAAGCTTTATATGGGTTAAAGCAAGCCCCTAGGGCTTGGTATGAAACCCTATCTAGTTTCCTCATTGAGAACAAGTTCTCAAGGGGGAAAATAGATAAGACTCTATTCCTTAGGAAATCTAGAGGCAATGTCATACTAGTCCAAATATATGTAGATGACATTATATTGGGGTCTACTGAAAGCAGCCTTTGCAAAAAGTTTGCAAAACTTATGCAAGGTCAATTTGAAATGAGTAGTATGGGAGAGCTGAAGTTTTTCTTGGGTCTCCAAGTTAAACAGACTGAGAGTGGTTTGTCCATTTGTCAGTCAAAGTTCACCCTAGAACTCATAAGGAAGTATGGTATGGATTCATCCAGTACCATGAAGACTCCTATGGGGTCAAGTATGTCTCTTAGCAAGGATGATGCAGGGAAACCTGTAGATGAAACCTTGTATAGAGGGATAGTTGGCTCCCTATTATACTTGACTTCTAGTAGACCAGACATCATGTATGCTACATGTGTTTGTGCAAGGTATCAAGCCAGCCCTAAAGAGTCTCACTTGACTGCTGTCAAGAGAATTTTGAGATATCTAAAGGGCACTCCCTATCTAGGCCTCTGGTACCCTAGGAATGTAGACTTTGATCTAACAGGTTATTCAGATGCAGACTTTGCAGGATGCAAAGAGGATAGAAAGAGCACTACTGGAACCTGTCAATTCCTAGGTGGAAGACTAATTTCATGGAGCAGCAAAAAGCAGACTAGTGTGGCTATCTCCACAGCTGAGTCAGAGTATGTGGCTGCAGGAAGTTGTTGTGCTCAACTTCTGTGGATTCAACATCAGCTAGAGGACTATGGATTTCAGGTAAGTAGAACTCCACTTTTCTGTGATTCTACAAGTGCTATTTCAATAGCTAATAACCCTGTATCTCATAGTAGAACAAAACATATTGAGATTAAATATCACTTTCTTAGAGAACATGTAGAAAGAGAAGATATTTCACTTGAATATGTTAAAACAGATGAATAAGTAGCTGATATGTTTACTAAGCCACTAGAAGAAGCTAAGTTCAATAGATTCAAAATTGAACTAGGTATGATAAACTTAGACTAAGTTTACAGAATAGAAATTTGGCTAAGTAAAAAGGTGTCGACACATAGACAAGTCTATGTCGACACAGAATAGTGGTGTCGACACTTCAGGAAAAACGTGTCGACACATCTAGGAATGTGGTGTCGACACTTCAGAATGTTAGTGTCGACACATGTCAAGTAGGTGTCGACACATCCAATATGGTGTCGACACTTATGTTTTACTCAGAATTTTCTAAGTAAAGTCTCGACGATGTGTCGAGTTATGTTGTGTCGACACATAACCAAGTGTCGACACATAATATCTGTTGACTAAACTTGTGTCGACACATGTGTGTCGAGACATTATAAGTCAGTGTCGACACTTATTGCCAGTGTCGACACATGTTTAGCTAGCTGTCCCGCCTGTTCATCTTCAAAATCAGAAAGGTATAAATAGGGTTCTGTCTTTGGTTGTCGACACGCTTTCAAAGTTTCGAGACCATAACTCCTGTGTCGACACCTCTCTTTTCTCAAGACTAATTCTCCAAACCCTAATGGCTCCTAAGCTTGAGGAGAACGTGAACGAGGGCTATGAGCTAGTGCGCGGCGCGTTCGACGATGCAGATCAAGAACTCAAATCGGTGATAACCCTAGTCGCCAATTCTGGACTAGAATACTTGGTTTCAGAACCAACAAAGATTTGGAAGAAGGAAGTGCTCGAATTCCTTACTGGAGCTGCAGTTGATGAATCTGGATACAGAATCAAATCCAGAGTTCATGGATCCAAGGTCAAGATTTCACCAAAAAGTCTGAGGAAGGTACTCCAGCTACCTAAGACTCAAGATGAAGAAGAAGTAACTGCCTCCAGGATTAGGGAAGCTTTAGTTTGGTGTGGACTTGATCCCAAAATGAAGATAGGTTCTGTGTTTAATAGGAAAGACATGAACAACCAAGGAAAGTTCATGTCAGAGATTGTGGGAAAGGTTATCCTCAGTAAGCCAGGAGGGCATGATAGGGTGTCAGCCTCCATGTTCAATATCATGACCAGAATAATATTCACCCTAAGAACAGATTGGTCTATGATAGTTTATGAGAAAATAAAGGAAAGTCTGAAAAAGCCCAACCTGGGCAGGATTATCAGTCTCTACCTAGCTGGTATCATACCAGAGGTAATGAGCTCTGCTGCTGGAAGTAAGATCAATCACATGAGGAAGATGGATCAAAGGATCTTTTCTAGATGGGAAAGGGTGTTGTCAAAGGACATGCCTACCCCTGAGAAGCCAGTTACAGAGAAAGTCACTCCTCCCAGGAAGAAAAGGAAAACTGCTGTTGTGGCACAAGAGTCCTCAAGCAGTTCTAAGAGTGAAGAACAGGTGGTGTTCACACCTGATGAGCAAGAGGAAGAGACAGTAGTAAAGAATCCTGCTCCTCAAGAGACTGCTGAGATCCAGGGGGAGCTGCCTCCAGCTAGCCCCATCCATAGGGATCACAGTCAGGGGGAGCTTCCAGGTGTAGCAGAACCCTCTACACTGGAGAGTGAACAAGCCACCTCCATTATATAAGAGGTACTCTCTGAACTAAACACTTTAGATTTTTCTATAGTAGATTCTGATTTGTCTGATGTCCATCAGCAAACTCAGCTAAACAGTCAAGTACCAGATGTTGTTTTAGAAGACAAATCTGCTGAACAAGAAGTGGTACCTGAATCAGTGGTTGAAGAGCAAAGACTGTCTCCAGCTCCATCCCCTCATGAATTTACAATGGAAGATTTGTTTCTAAATCTGGATCAGGCAGATTTTGACAAAGAAATTGATGCTGAAGATAAGAGTGCTGCTGCTGAGGGGGAGCACATGGAAGTTTTGGAAGAGCCTATTAGGCTGGAAACTGAAAAGGCAACTGATGTGCCAGCTGACAAACCTCAAAGCCCTAAGGACAGGGTTGATATTGCCAGCACTTCTACCTCTAAGGATGAGGAGAGTGCTAGGGCCAAGAAGAAGAAACTTTATGTTTTTAAAAGAAGAAGTCAGAGTTACAAGAAAGCCTTGCAATCCATTGCCCCACAGCCTATAGTTCAACAAGCTCCAACAGTTGATTATAGTGCTTTGATGATTGCCATGCAGATCAAGTTGGATGAGCAAAGGAAGGCAATAGAGGCTTATGTGGATGAAGGGCACAAGTCCCTACAGTTTGATCTTGCACAAGATATCAAATCTATAAGATTTGAGATGAATCTGAACAAAAAGGAAATGACAGACTGCTTCCACAAGGGTGGGAATGCAGTAGTCTATTTGGCCACTCACCAGGAGAAGATCAAGGCTCAGGTAGATGATATAGCATTAAAGCAAGGATATGTGCTGGAGAATCAATTAAGAATGAATGATAATTTGACTGCCTCCCATAATGCTATAGTCACTGAGTTGAAGAATAAGACTGCTGAACCTTCAACATCTACTGCTGCTGCTAAGGATGACTTTGATAAGGTCTTTCAAGCTGAGATTTCTGCTGTCAAGACTGCAATTCAAGATTCCCAGAAGGCCATCTCTGAACAGCTTACTAAGCTCAGACCTTACTTTAAAGAGGGCATCAGATACTTGGACAGTCAGATAAGGTTTCAGAAAGATGATGTCAGAGACCATATGGCCAGAGAAGTCATAAAGGGGGAGAGAGTATTAGTCAAAGCTAGCTCTGACCATGTCAAATGGATATCCAACTCCATCAGAGCTACACTGGGCTATCCTCCACTTTGTGATGATGATAATGTGGCTGAATCAGGAATACAAACTGCATATCTTGGAGGTGAGCAACAAGAAGTAGCTCAAGTGATATATCCACCTCCAGATTTTGACATGGTTCAAGCAGATGTCAGCACAATGTATAGCCCAACTGAGGGCAAGGCCAATATTCATATTGAGAAGGTTGTTCAACCTATTTCTGAAGCTCTGCAGGAGGCCATGAACAAAGAAGAAGAGACAAGGTTGTCAAAAAAGAGGTTTAGGGAGCAAGCAGAACAAAAGCCAGATTTTGAACAATGGAGCCCTACCTCTAGAAATATAATTCTTACTGCCTGGAAAGCTGCAAAGGACAATGCTCATGAAAGGAACAAATGGTTCTCTGAGGCAGAATGGAGAAAGCATGAGATTAGGCAGGAGGCTGTAGTACAATTCAGAAGGAAGGCTAAGATGGGAAAGCTACCTCCAACTGCTGTGGAGCCTAGCAAGTACTTCCCCAAGCCATATCACTACTTTGAGAGGCAGAAAATCAAAGCAGAGGAGCTGAAAAAGAAGGACTTAAAAGGAAAGAAGCCTGCTGTTGCTGAACCTGCTGAAGCCCCTGCCAAAGCTCAAGTCCAAGCTGGAAAGGGAATAGTTATCAAAGAACCTGATCAGAAATAGATTAGGAATTAAACTTGAAGCTTGTTGTAATCTGTTAAATGTAATACATTTTTGTAAACCTTGGAAAATGTATAAGGAACATTGTTAGAACAATATATGATAAATATACTTCATGGTTGTTCTGAGAAGTATCTATTTCTTATTTGCTCTGCAATGCTGAATGTGTATACATGTGTGAATTATTACATGTTTATGTTTACCCTGTTTATATAATCTGCTGTACATCTTTTTGTAATTCTTATTTATGAATGGTGTATATCATTGACTAAGGGTTATGACTTCTCCAAATAGGGGGAGATTGTTGGGTACATTGGTCAAATGTACCTGATTTGAAGAAGCCTCACCCAACTCAATGATATACATCATAATGTATTTGATGTATGTTTGAGTTATTTGTGCAGGTTAAGAAAGAACTGGACTGAAGCAAAAAGTTTCTAAGTCCATGTGTCGACACCCAGAGGAAAAGTGTCGACACTTAAGAAAGCTTGTGTCGACACCCAGACAAGCAGTGTCGACACTTGGAGTCATTGTGTCGACACCTGGGATGCAGAGTCGACACCAGACAGAAAGTGTCGACACTTGGAGCTGTGTCGACACTCAGTGAAGAAAAGTGCAGACAGAAAGTGTCGACACAAGGAGCTGTGTCGACACCCAGTGAAGCTGTGTCTACACCAGAAAGTGTCGACACTTGGAGCTGTGTCGACACTCAGCAAAAGTCTGCAGAGTCTAAGTACAAGTGTCGACACTCAACACAATGTGTCGACACTATGCAGAAGAGTCAGCATTTGAATTAAGTGTCGACACTCAACACAATGTGTCGACACTCAACAGAAGAGTCAACATTTAAGGATATGTGTCGACGCCCAGAACAATATGTCGACACACAGCTAAAGACTCAACACTTGAAGAAAGTGTCGACACATGGAGCTGTGTCGACACTTACCAAAGAACAGAAAGAACAACAAATTATTCTAAGTACAAGTGTCGACACTATGGGAATGTGTCGACACTCAGCTGAAGTCTCAACAACAAGAAGGTGTGTCGACACAAGGAGCTGTGTCGACACTCAGCAAGTTTCAACATAGAAGACTATGTGTCGACACCAAGAAGCAGTGTCGACACTAGACAGATTCAACACAAGAAGTTGTGTCGACACAAAGGAGATGTGTCGACACATAGAAGAATTCAGCAAAAGCTAGAAGAACAAGTACTTGTGTCGACACTCAATTTCAGTGTCGACACATGAAGAAGAATCTGTGTCGAGACATATAAGGATATATGTCGACACCTTGTAGACTTGTGTCGACACTTACAAAGCATGTGTCGACACTTGGTCTATAAGTGTCGACACTTAAAGACAGAAAGTCTCGACACTTACTGACTGTTCGAGATTTTCAAGAAGTGACTGGTTGACATGACAGCTGCCGATCCAGCCGGTCTACAGCAACTGTCAGAGATGTCAGAAGTCAGTTATGAACCGGACCAGCCGGTTACCATGAAGAAGGCCTATAAATAGGCATCCACAGTTTACAGAAACTGTTGTTGTTGTTGAAGTTGTTGAGATAAGTTGAAGTAATTGATCAGATTGCTGTCAAGGTTGATCAAATTGTTGAAGTGGTACCAAGGGTATCAACACAAGAAGATCTTGCAGTCCAACTACAGATCTAAGAAGTTGGAGAGAGAGGGCTCCATCCAAGAAATCAGTCTCTGGAACTAGGCTGAGAAGAAGGATTCAGATTCAATTCTGATTCTTAAGTGGCAGAGGTCAAGGAACAACTGCAGAGGATTCAGCCTTATTCAGTTCTACTCAAGAAGCTTTGAAGAAAGCTAAGTCAGGGTGAATCCAGCTGAGTTCTTCCAAGAACTCATCAAGAATCTCTCAACTCCTCTCTTATTATTCTGAGTTGTAGAGTTATATTTTGTAATATCTTTTTGACTTGTAGGATCCTTTGGATCTGAGTGATTGTAAGCCTATATTTATAAAGGCTGAGGGTAGGGATTGTTTGCCTGAGTGTAGGAGATTGAGATCTCTGAGTGTAGGCCTTGGATTGGCTGAGTGTAGGCCTTGATTGGCTGAGTGTAGGCTTTGGGATAAAGCTGAGTTGTAAGGCTTTGGGCCTGAGGTAGGAACCAATTTGGGTTCTGAGACAGTGCAGGATTTTGGCCGAATCTAGTACACTGCTAGATAGGCGAAGGGGGAAAGTGGATGTACCCATATCTTGGGGAACCACTATAAATCACTGTGTGATGTGCTGTGAATGTGCTGTGGATTGGCTGTGTATGTTTGATTATTGCTGATTGCTGTAATAAACTAGTTAGAAATATGTAATATAACTGTTTGGCTGCCAACAAAGTTAAAAAAGGATTAGGTCACCTATTCACCCCCCCCCTCTAGGTGTTTAGGTACCATATCTTTCAGAAAGCCAGTCCTCCGCCTGCGTTGGGGATCCTGCACTCGTGAACGTAGGAGGACTAAAACTCATAAAATGCTTCAGCTGCTTTTTAGTAGCTTGTCTTTCAACCAAAGCCTCAACAGGCCCTTGCTTAACAGCTATAGGCTTAGCCACACCAACCTGGTCCAGGACCATAGCAGGATGCACCTGCCCAATCGGCTGTGCATTTATAATAGCAAACACTACCTCAGCAACTAAGCGTATCATTTCTGGAGAAGGGGGAGGTGTGGGCACATCTATTAGTGTCGTACTCTCCACAGAATGTTGGGGTTCAGACTGCCCTGCACCACTTTGAGTCACTTATAAGTGTACAATACATAATTCAGCGACTACACAAAAAGCAAACAACAACCCATAGGAACGCACAGGTTCCTCAAATATGTGTATTGTCATTCCTAAGTGGACATTCTTGAGTTCATTTTATTATAACGTTAAGCACATACACGTGCTTCCCACCCCTCAATAGAATTTGACCACGAATTAGCAGAAGGAAGATCGAGACAAGAAGCTGATACCAAATTGTAACACCTCCATCCGTCAACGTAGAATATAACGGAAGGTCCGGCAGGGGCATAATTCCATTTTACACTGACAGTCAGTGGAGTTACAGTTGAATATCAAAAAATATCAAACGAATCCTAACTCAGAGCATTCTAGTGGAAGCTTCATGGGTTATGAGAACTCAAGTAACAACAAATGTCTACTAATAAATCACATAGGAATGTTATACAAAATACACTAAAAAGTGCGACATTAAGGCCTTACGATTGTTCTTCATAAAAGTGGTTTACAAACATTGACACGCAGGCCGACCACACATGAAAACTATAAAAAGCTCTTCGCTTGGCCATCGAGGGTCGGCATAGCATCAAAGGGATGAAACCCGTTATTTCCCGCTCGGCTCTCCAGCACCTACACAGGGACATTTCACCATAAAGGTAGCAAACAAGGCAACGACCAGCTTTAGCTGGCCAATTTATAACGACCATATCCCATTCCCGAGGCAGCGGTATTCCTTCCCTGCAGGGATAACATATATATATATATATATATATATATATATATATATATATATATATATATATATATATATATATATATATATATATATATATATATATATATATATATATATATATACACACACTTAAGTACCATTCAAGATATCATAAACATTTGCATCACCTACCAAACGTTTCGTGCTCTCAGGGCACCTTATCAGAGTACCGGACAACCCACGGTCCCACCACCGTCCAAAAGTCTGAGACTGATGGTAAACTATGAGCATTATTAGTTAGGCACCAAGCAAAGACTCTCCCCCATGCCAACGTTAATTGCCACGTACCTTAGGTCTATTAACTGTATGACATGAGAGCGGGTATAGTTCAGCCTTTTCCCGTTGCTCAAATCGTCATGCCATCGCCGAAAGCCGAGCAATTATGGCCAATGGACAGACGCGGGTCACATCAGCTTTCTTGTGAATTAAACTTAACCAACGTTATATTTAATAGATGGCTCTCATGGCCAACAGAGCTGAGCACCAAGCTCACAGCTTATAAACTAGCCATACAATCTTCGAGAGACAGGCTTCGTAATCAAAAAGCTATCTGGGAGTTATCGCATGTGATATCTACTATCGTCTGGCGTTAACAACAGAACTTCTCTTTTTATCCCCAGACTCAGCCATAACTGGAACATCTTTCCAGAAAAACCTGCAGTCTTCTGTAGTGCCAGAAACTGGACTTTCACAACATGTAAAGCTCACCAAGAGCTATTGCCAGTGATATCCATTGTCGCCCGACGATATCCAATAGTTATCAAAACTGTGGTATCATCTTGGTATTTTTCTAGAGCGTATCTCCAGTACTTCCTGCTACTCCAATTCATAGGCACAACCCCTCGGACTCCATGAACTACGTGTTTATACTCGGAGTCTTCTCCGACACGCAAATTAAAACATCACCAATCCAGACCAACCTGTCCAGATGTGCTTCACACGGCATGTTTATTTTGTACTACGATTTCCAGATTTTATATGCAAAACTACCCAGTGATATCACGTATCAACCCATCAGAATTCCCTTCACTCTCCACCTTTTTGGTGGGGGATTCCATGCGTATGCAAAAGTAGGACTTCACTTGTCCAAGAAGGAACATATTTACTCTTATAGATCGGTTTGGAGCCATGACCAAGCCTTCTATTTGGATGGAAAGGATTGTCTCACTTTCCTCTTCATGTATCTTGCTTCAGCTCATAAATTCGACCACGTGATCTCCTTCACCAAGCTTCCAAAGCTCGGCCTTCAGCCCTCTTCTTCCTTTCTTCCAAGATTTGATGAAAAGGATGAGAGAGAGTGAGAGAAGAGAAATGAATCTTCTCTTCACCTCTTCTCTATTTAAGTAGTCTTGGGATTAAACTCAGCCACACGATCCTTTCTTCAATATGAATGAAGGGCTACGATTTCAGCTGATAAGTCAAACTTATCGTCGGACGATATCAGCTATCGCCTGGGCGATATCGTCGGTAGCCGCTTTGACCCCAGTCAACACGGCTCTTCAGTCACTTTCCAGCCATCCGACATGTGTAAAAACTGCCATGTGGCACTATCGCTAGCGATAGTGACTATCGTCACGTGATAGTCTACTCAATGATTCATTGAGTGCATTGAGAGTGTTGAGTGTGTCGAGTGGTATCGCCAACGATAGTAACTATCGTCTGGCGATAGCTGCCCTTAAGCTCTATTTTTTCCAATTTTGGGGGTGTTACAAAAGCTCTTACCAAAGAAAACTAGAAGAACAGATGAGGATGAGATTCTTTTATAGCTGACTCCAATTCCCAGGTTGCGCTCCTGACGTCCTGATTCTGCTAAAGAACTTTCACCTTAAGGATTATCATTCTCCTCAACATTCGATCTTGCGTCTCCAAGATACGGACAGGTTCTTCGACATATGAATGATTGAGTTGCAACTGTGGGACTGAGTTAAGGACATGACGCTCGATGCGCAAACACTTCCGAAACTAGCTTACATGAAACACATCGTGAACACCAAAGAAAGTAGTAGGCAACTTAAGTCTATAAGCTGACACTCGGATGCGCTCAACGATCTGTAAAGGTCCCACATACTTGGGATATAACTTATGGTCCTTCCCAAATCTTTTAACACCTGATATCGGAGAAACCTTCAAGAAAATCATGTCCCCAACTGTGAATTCAAGAAAACATAGTGTTCTTCTCATAGCTCTCTTGAGCCAAACGAAGCTTCTCACAGATATGAGTTACCGCAACACTTATCTCTTCCAAGGCATCTGGACCTAAGAATTACCTCTCACCGACTTCAGCCCAAAATAGTGGAGTTCGACAATGCCTCCCATACAAGGCTTCAAAAGATACCATTTGCAAGCTTTCCAGATAACTGTTGTTGTGGGCAAACTCGATAAGTCTGAGATGTGTGTCCCAGGCCCCACCATGGTCCAAGATACAACATCTAATCATATCTTCCAAAATCTGATTTACTCTTTTCATTTGACCATTTGTCTGTGGATGATAAACAGCAGTATATCTGAGGTCTATGCCCAAAGCTCCCTGGAAGCTTTACCAGAAATGGGACATATATCTGGAATCTCGATCTGACACAATACTCACTGGCACACAATGCAATTTGATGACCTCATCCAAATAAAGCTCTGTAATCTTTTCCATGGAATGGACAATTTTGAAAGGTATAAAGTGAGCGCATTTTGTTAATCTATCGATAATGACCCTCACATCATCATGCCCTCGGGGAGACCTCGGCAAACTGGTAATGAAATCCATTGAAATACTCTCTCATTTCCAGCTGGGAATATCCAAAGGCATTAACTTACATCCAGGCCTCCTATGATCTACCTTAACACACTGGCAAGTGTAACACTCAGATACAAATTTAGCTATATCGTTCTTCATACCTGACCACCAAACAATTTGCTTTAGATCTTGATACATCTTTGTAGAACCAGGGTGGTAGGCAACACTTGAGTCATGCGCTTCATCACAAATCCTTGCTCTTATATCCTCAACGACGAGGATATAATACCTACCACAATATTTCAAGGTACCAGCTTGGTCAATCAAAAAATCTGGTAATTCTCCTCTTTCAGTTCTACTCTGGAGGTGCTGTAAATCAAGATCATCCTTCTGATGAAATCTTGTAAGTGGTATCCATGAATGCTCTTCAACTTCCAAACTAGACGGTACGCTAACATCCTTAATAGTGATGTTCAATAATAAAAACTCCTCCACTAAGGACTGCACAAAGAGGTTGAAGACATGCACAACTTTCTTGATCAAGGCATCAACCACCATGTTAGCCTTGCCTGGATGGTAAAGGATATCGACCTCATAGTCCGCAACATACTCCATCTATCTAAGTTGGTGTAAATTAAGCTCTTTCTGGGTGAAGACATACTTCAAACTGTTATGATCCGTAAAGATTTTGCATGACACTCCATACAGAAGATATCTCCACAACTTCAAGGCATAGATGACCGAAACAAATTCTAAATCATGAGTAGGGTAATTTCTTTCATGTATCTTCAATTGTCTTGATCCATACGCGATCACCTTTACTTCTTACATTAGAACGCAACCGAGACCAACTCTTAAAGCGTCGACATAAATGGTAAATTCCACTCTCTCAGTGGGCAACGCCAAAACTGGGGCAGAACACAATCTCTTTTTCAATTCCTGAAAAGCTTCCTCACAATCATTGTTCTAAACAAAAGCTGTGTTTTTCTATGTAAGTCCGGTTAAGGGTGTAGACAATACTGAAAATCCTTGCACGAATCTCCTATAATAGCCTGCCAACCCAAAGAAACTCCTTATATCCTTATGTGTTGTAGGCCTCTTCCAATCCAAAACTGCGCTTATCTTTGTTAGGTCTATTGAAATCCCATCTTTACTTACCACATGACCCAGTAAAGTCACTTGAGTCAACCAAAACTCATATTTTCATAACTTCATATACAACTTGTGATCCCTCTGCGTGGAAAGCACCAAGCGTAGATGAAAGGCATGCTCCTCGGCACACCTAGAATATACTAGAACGCCGTATAAAAAGACAACAATGAAGTGGTCCAAAAAATCCATGAACACTCTATTCATCATGTACATAAAAGCAGAGGGTGCATTATGTTGGGTATTGTATCCACAATCACCTGGATTTGAGGAAGCCACCTGTCAAGCTAAGATGAATTCACAATATATTTGATGAAACTTCTTAAGTTGTGCTTGCAGTTCTTCCACGCTAAGTGCACACCAATGTCAGGGTGCAGTAGGTCAATATACACGGGTCTGCACGACGTAATCCCTCGTTGAGCAGATCAGTGTGTTGGCCTACGTGTACTCTCTTTATTGGAGTGCACTTACTTTCAAGTACAGGGCCGTGTTTATGCAAGAGAAGACAAGGAGCAAGGATGGGTCAAGGAGCAGCTCTTGGGTGGAAAGATGAAAATTCGTCTAAGTATAATTCGGCGAGAATCACCAAGTGATTCTCGCCGATTCGGCGAGAATCACTAGTGATTCTCGCCGAATCGTCGAGAATCACTAGTGATTCTCGCCGACTCTTTCCGGCCACCTCAAAACGGTGCCAAGTAAGATTCGGCGAGAATCACTAATGATTCTCGCCGAACCCATCGTTGAGCAGATCATGAAAACCAAGTTATATTCGTTGAGAATCAACAAGTGAATCGTCGAGAATCACTAGTGATTCTCGACGAATCGTCGAGAATCATTAACTGATTCTCGCCGATTCGTTGAGAATCACCAATGATTCTCGACGAATTTTACTTGGCGATTTCTCGGGATGCTGCTGGACCGGATTCTGCCGCTGGACTATTTTGAACCAGATTTCGGGTTTCTACTTGTGGGACCCACAACAGTCATATTGTTAGTATCTGCAGTGTATAAATACACGGGTATTTTTGCACAGTAAAATTAGCGAAGAAGAAAAGAAAAACGTGAGTCGCGACTTGACCTAGTTCGCAATTTCCGCCGCCGCCTCCGTCGCCGCGCGAGAGTGTAGATCGCCGGTCGTGATCGTGGTTTCTTCCAGATCTCCAGTCGATAGAAGCCTAGCTAAGCTCAGCGTCTGACGTGTCTAACCGGAGATCTCTTGTCTCTCGATTTGTAGATCGGGAAAGTCTTCCCCATCCGAATCGATCGAGACGATTGATCCTAGTGTGACCGTTGGTAGACCTAGCTAGCTTCGCTACGTAGTTTGGATCTCTAAAGAAGTGCAGCCGCACATCGTCGTCGCCGCCGATCCCGTGAACCTTGTCGCCGCCCATCTTGCCGCCATCGGTTCCGGGGAGATCCTCTCCAAGAGAGATCTAAGGTTGTGGACTCCTTGTGGACGTCAAGAACACGTCGTCAACAAAGAGGGACATCTTAGTCTCCAAAAGAAGTTTGTATCTCGTGTACATTCTAGTTTTACTTTTGTTGTAAAGGAACATTTGTTCCGTGTTGTAAGGGTTGGGTGCAACCCGTTTTGTGGGAGTGTTGACTCCTACGTGTGGAAGGGTTCCTTCCGATAGTGCAAGGATTGGATTTCAATCCTGTTGGAGAAGTGACCGAGTCGTCCCTTGTTGGGAAATAGGTCGAAGGGGGAAAGTGGATGTACCCAAGTCGGGGGACCACTATAAATTGCATGTGTACTCTGTGTGCTGTGCTGTTTATTTTTGTTGTGCAGGTACAATCTTTAAATTCCGCAAAAGCGCTGCACGTCACCTATTCCCCCCCCCCCCCATAGGTGAACATAGTTGACACTAGGTGGACTTTCAAGTGGTATCAGAGCCAGGTTGCTCATCAAAAAGGTTTACACCTTGAGTAGTATCCTGCCACCGGTGTCAGAAGCATGGAGCTGGATTATGAGATATCGCCACTAAGACTCCCCGCATGTACAAAGGAGTATTATCCCATCTGGAGGATGAGGGTGTCATATCACTTGGAGGCCATCGATCCTCGAGCATCCCTCATCCTGGAAGAGGGTCCGTTTATCCCTATGAAGACCTCCGACTCTGGAATCCAAGTGCCCAAGTGCATTGCTGAGATGTCAGAGACGGAACTTTCATTATTTAAATTGGACCAGAGGATTCGTCAAATTATCATGGATATCTGGTCTGGAGCTTCTCGCTCTAGATTGGAAAAATGTAGGACGGCTAAATCTATGTGGGAGACGATCTCAGAGCTGATGGGGGGTCAGAGAAAGCTGAAATCTGCTGTCATCCAGAGGATGAAGCCTATGTGGGGGTCCTCACCTCTGAGGATGAAGGCATGGATCTCTCGAACAACATCAGAGCTCCAATGTCCGTGTCAGAGACTGAAGAGGCAAGTGAGGAAAGCAGCTCTGATGAGGATGAGACAATGGTCACTGCCTCTAATGACAATAACACAGAAGAGCAGGTAACCTCTTCATCCTGCCCCGTATCTCTTGAAATTTCTGAAGACAGGAACTGCTTTCCTTCAGACGATTCTGATTCTCTGAAGAGAGCCCTTCAGAAAAGCAACCTACTTGCTGAGGAGCAAGCTCAAGAGATTGCTCGACTGAAGATTTTGTTGGTTCTCCAATTGGCGTCCAACAAGTTCAAGGACTCTAAGATCTCAGCTCTAGAAAGTAGTCTAGAGAATGAGAAAAGAATAGTATCAAACTTTTCCAAGGTTGATGCTATAAAGAGAAAGCAAGAAAACGGGTGGATCTCCCGGATTATCAATTCGTGGAGAAATGGGGAAACGGTATTCCGACCCGCCACTCCAAGCAGGAAGGCAACTCATCATGCCTTTAGGTATGACCACAGGAATAGTCGTGGTCACTGCAAGGGTGATCTGTCCCCATGTGGAGACACCATTAGTGCAAGGGCCGTCGTGGCCACCCATGAGAGAATACCTAAGGCTCATTCTGAGCCCTTTGTATTCACTGCCACTGCATCAACTCAGTATGAATCTGTATGTCCCAGCTCACAGAAGACTTCTCACCACCCGAGGACACATGATAGGGAGGATAGAAGTCATGGTGTAAGTTTTCATGGGGCCTCAGGAAGGGGGATGCCTGAAAGAAAGGCACCACTTTCCCGGCCTCATGACGCTCACAACATGCATTCCTTCCACCCTTCCACATGTCATGATGGAAGAGGAATTTTTGTGAGGAGATCATGCTCTATCCCGTTTAGACCTAGGACCGTGACTACCTCAGTCACTAGATCAGGTCGGAAACGGCGATACAACATTCACCCATGTTGGTGCTGTGGCAAAGTGGGGCACTTTGCCATCGACTGTTGGCACAACCCCTCTGTGCCAAAGGCAAGGGCTTATCCACATTCTCGGGACAGAGGTAGTCTTCCTGGCAGGTTTTTTGAAGGAAGGCAGTCGAGTGCTTATGCTAACAGGAACCTAGGACCCAATATGATTTGGGTTCCTAAGGTAAAGTAATTCTTTCTTGCAGGGTAGTCTAGGTTCCCGTAAAAATGATGGGAACTAGACAGTAGGTGGCTCAAGACTAAATTGGAACAAGCGTCTGGAATTACAGATGTGATATCTACTTGGGCATACTCACATTGAGATCCTAATATGTTTACCTGAGGGATTATATGATAACTCTCATTATCCCAGGTACTTTTGATCGTTTCAAGGACTTGAGTTATATTGTATCCACATTCACATATATATATATATATATATATACATATATGTATAATTACTTATGCTTATACGTATATGTGTGCTCATCTAAGGATAGGTCAACAAGGTGGATATAAAGATTAGATACATCATTAAAGAGTTATCGGATATTCCACTGGTAGATTCGAGAACTAACATCTGCAGGCGTAAATTAATTCACTGAAAACTAACAAAGATATGTCGTTGGAAATCTCGGCAACGAAAATACATCATTGGAAACCTTGCCATCAATAAATGTATGGAAAAGCCGGCTCAAACCCCAATAGCTTGGTTTTAAGGAGTATCTATATAGTTAGAAGACTTTCAAATTAACTTAGACAAACGGAAACCGTAAGAATCCCATTTAACTCGTCGAGCTTGGCATTTAAGGAGAATCTCATTCTCGCCGAAGGATCAAGAATAATCACATTTAAGAAAGAATTCCCGCCGACTCTTCACATTCCTTAGGAATCGCGCAAGGTTTCTTCCGCCGACCCGCAGGAAGCTCATCGAATCGTCTTCTCGCAAAGTTCTCATCGAATCCCGCACGGTCTTCGCCAAATCCCGCAAGGTTCTCCATCGTCTTCCCGTAAGTAACCCACCAGAAATTGCACAGGCTTCCGTCGAATCCCGCCGAACTCCGCAGGAAACTCTCCTACTCACCGAAGGTCTCCATCGTTGTTTCCCGCAAGTTCTCCACCGAAGGTCTTCCTAAAGGTATCTCTCTGAGTCGTGAAAGTTTCTGTTGACATCTCGCAGGAAGCTCACCAACTCACTCCCGTATACACCGTTAGGTATCCCCTCACCCTCACTTGGACTTGATCACTAGTGTCGCTTCCTTTTTGATTTTTAATTAAGCATAGAATAGGGCTTCTCTCCCTAGATCTGCAATGGCTCCAAGGACAACTGCTGGGTTGGTCACTGGTTGCGAGCTAGTTCGAACTGGGTTCTCTCATGCCTCTGATGAATTCAGAAACATCATTCTGATGCTGGAAGAGGCTGGGCTATCATTCGTCCTGGAACACCCGTGCAAAATCTTGGACAAAGAGGTGCTGGAGTTCTTCGCTACCACAAGACTCCGGAATGGCGACTCTCTAATCAAAAGCAAGGTGGCTGGGGCAAAGGTCAAGATGTCTGCCAGCAAGCTGACCCACTTCCTGCAGCTCTCTAGCTCGGAGCATGAGGACTATCTGGAGGACGAAGACAAGACCAGGACTCTCTTATTCTGTGGACTCCCACGAGGAACTCGGTCGATCAAGCGCAAAGATATGAATGAAGAAGGGAAGCTTCTGTCTGACATAATTGGAAAGGTACTCATCTGCAAGCCAGGATCTCATGACCATATCTCTGCGGATATGTTCAAGATCCTGGTGGCTATTGTCTGCCGAAAAAGCTTCAACTGGGGGTCATTGCTGTTTGAAAAAATAAAGGACACCCTGAGATCTCCGAGCTTTGGGCGAATCATAAGTCTGTATCTCAATCAGCTGAATGGAGACAAGTTTGACATGAGTACAGGTGTTCCTCTACACTACCTGAAGAAAATGGACGCAAGTGTTTTTGACAGATGGGAGAGGCGAATTGGGCAGGCTGCCATGGAAGAACAACAGGACGTATCTCCAGCAGCAACCCCCAGTGAAATTCCTGATACTTTGACTGCAGGAATTGAGGGGGAGTCTCTACCCACTCATGCTGATATAGTATCTGACATCTCCCAGATGGCCCAGGATGCTGTGGCAGAAATACAAGAAGAAAGTGAGGCTGTGCCGGAGAATGAGGAGGCCCTGAACCTGAACAATCTAGGAGCCAGAGGTGCGGTAGAGGAGGCTGCTGATGAAGAATTGGAAAATGATGCTGATGAAGATGACATCATGGATGATGAAGGAGAGGATGATGACATTGAGGGACAAGAAGCATTGGAGACTCAGGATCTCATTGAACCTCCATCTGACAAGCACGCACCTGAGAGCGTTCCTGAGAACATTGGTGCACAAGTGGAGGGGGAGTCCGAGAAATCTGCAGATGCTGCAAGTATTCCTCCATTAGAGACTGTGCTGGTATCTAGCTCTACAGGTGCTTCTGCTGAAGAGCAAGGCCAAGAAGTGCCTCAGAATATTCCTCTACGAGATGATATAGCCACTCACACAGTGAATATCATTCAGGGCATAGTGGATGAGCTTAAGACCTCTTTTGAAAAAGCTCAAAATAAAATGCTGAAAAGGATTAAGGAATCTGAAAATCTCATGCTCAAGAATATGGTGGAGATCAATCATAAACTTGACGTGATGGACAAGAAATTTGAAGAAAAGTATACCGCGACCGGCCAAGCTGTCACACTTCTTATGGCCGGGTTGAAAAAGAACACTGATACTCTTGCGGTCGTGAATCAGAATGCTCATGTTGTAGCTAACAACATTCAAAAGTTTGACGGTAATATGGTAACTCTCAACGCAAATCAGCAGGCCTTGGTCAATGAATTCTCCAGGACTACCAAGCATATTGATGACTCACTGCACTCCTATGCAAACTCTATCGCAGTTGAAGCCAAAAAGGGGGAGAAGGAATACATATCTAAGATGGCTGAGCTCCGAGAGGTCATGATCAAAAACTTCGAACAGTCAAACAAATACGTCTATGACAGCAGCTGGTGGATGCTCCACCAGGCGTTAGGCATCGCCTTACCTGAAAATCATCCTGTGGGTATTCATGCTCCTGAGACTTCTACGGCCGCTGAGGGAGTAAGTGCTGCTGAGGGAATAAGTGTAAGTGCTGCAGATGTTCCCATAAGTGAAGCTGATGCTAGGGCTATTTCCAAAGCTAAACTGAGGAGCATGTTTGACCAAGAGGCCCTAGCAAAAGCCAGGGGCAAGAGAAAAGCTCAGGAAGGGACCTCCAAGGAGACACTAGCTGAGAAGAGAATCAGAATGAGTGAGGAGGAAGTACGAAACGAAAAGTGGAGTCCAGTTTCAAAGAACATCATCTTGGACACCTTCTGGCTACAAGAAAAAGGAGAACTCAATCGAAACGAAGTATACAGCCAGTATGAGTGGGACATGCACAAGACGTATGAAGCGAAACGAAACATCTTCTTCAGAAACAACACGGATGCAGATAAAGTTCCTCCTCCCAGATATTATCCGAAGCCTAAAGAGTATATGGAGAGTCAAAGGAAGAAGTACTTGGCGCAAAAACTCAAGGATGACTTAGCTAAGGAAAAATAGTCAACAATTTATAGCTTGTCATTTTCTCTTAAGAACATTTAATGCTTATTGTTATTATATGAACAATTCTGAGATTATATGTGTATATATATATATTGGTGTATATATTTGAATTTGTGAATGACTCAAGTCCTGATCTGGTTGCTTATATTCTCTTGTGCTGCATGTTTAACTTCTGAATGCTGTTGTTATTATTTGATTGGTGTTATTCATCTTAGCTAGTAGGGTTTTGGCTTCGTCAAATAGGGGGAGATTGTTGGGTATTGTATCCACAATCACCTGGATTTGAGGAAGCCACCTGTCAAGCTAAGATGAATTCACAATGTATTTGATGAAACTTCTTAAGTTGTGCTTGCAGTTCTTCCACGCTAAGTGCACACCAATGTCAGGGTGCAGTAGGTCAATATACACGGGTCTGCACGACGTAATCCCTCGTTGAGCAGATCAGTGTGTTGGCCTACGTGTACTCTCTCTATTGGAGTGCACTTACTTTCAAGTACAGGGCCGTGTTTATGCAAGAGAAGACAAGGAGCAAGGATGGGTCAAGGAGCAGCTCTTGGGTGGAAAGACGAAAATTCGTCTAAGTATAATTCGGCGAGAATCACCAAGTGATTCTCGCCGATTCGGCGAGAATCACTAGTGATTCTCGCCGACTCTTTCCGGCCACCTCAAAACGGTGTCAAGTAAGATTCGGCGAGAATCACTAATGATTCTCGCCGAACCCATCATTGAGCAGATCATGAAAACCAAGTTATATTCGTTGAGAATCAACAAGTGAATCGTCGAGAATCACTAGTGATTCTCGACGAATCGTCGAGAATCATTAACTGAATCTCGCCGATTCGTTGAGAATCACCAATGATTCTCGACGAATTTTACTTGGCGATTTCTCGGGATGCTGCTGGACCGGATTCTGTCGCTGGACTATTTTGAACCAGATTTCGGGTTTCTACTTGTGGGACCCACAACGGTCATATTGTTAGTATCTGCAGTGTATAAATACACGGGTATTTTTGCACAGTAAAATTAGCGAAGAAGAAAAGAAAAACGTGAGTCACGACTTGACCTAGTTCGTGATTTCCGCCGCCGCCTCCGTCGCCGCGCGAGAGTGTAGATCGCCGGTCGTGATCGTGGTTTCTTCCAGATCTCCGGTCGATAGAAGCCTAGCTAAGCTCAGTGTCTCACGTGTCTAACCGGAGATCTCTTGTCTCTCGATTTGTAGATCGGGAAAGTCTTCCCCATCCGAATCGATCGAGATGATTGATCCTAGTGTGACCGTTGGTAGACCTAGCTAGCTTCGCTACGTAGTTTGGATCTCTAAAGAAGTGCAGCCGCACATCGTCGTCGCCGCCGATCCCGTGAACCTTGTCGCCGCCCATCTTGCCGCCGCCGGTTCCGGGGAGATCCTCTCCAAGAGAGATCTAAGGTTGTGGACTCCTTGTGGACGTCAAGAACACGTCGTCAACAAAGAGGGACATCTTAGTCTCCAAAAGAAGTTTGTATCTTGTGTACATTCTAGTTTTACTTTTGTTGTAAAGGAACATTTGTTCCGTGTTGTAAGGGTTGGGTGCAACCCGGTTTGTGGGAGTGTTGACTCCTACGTGTGGAAGGGTTCCTTCCGATAGTGCAAGGATTGGATTTCAATCCTGTTGGAGAAGTGACCGAGTCGTCCCTTGTTGGGAGATAGGTCGAAGGGGGGAAGTGGATGTACCCAAGTCGGGGAACCACTATAAATTGCCTGTGTACTCTGTGTGCTGTGCTGTTTATTTTTGTTGTGCAGGTACAATCTTTAAATTCCGCAAAAGCGCTGCACGTCACCTATTCCCCCCCCCCCCCCATAGGTGAACATAGTTGACACTAGGTGGACTTTCACATTCGTTAATCCAAAAGACATTACCAAGAACTCAAATTGCCTATACCGAGAACGAAAGGCAGTTTGCAGTACGTTCGACTCACAGATCCACAACTAATGGTAGCCCGAACGCATGTCAATCTTTGAGAACATGATATTACCTCGCAACTGGTCAAATAAATCATCGATCCGGGGCAACAGACATTTGTTCTTGATAGTTACTTTATTCAGCTCTCTATAATCTATACACAACCTCGTACAACCATCATTTTTCTTTACAAAGAGAACTGGAGCACCCCAAGATGAAGAACTAGACCTAATAAAGCCATATTGTAATAATTCATCTAATTGAGTTCACAACTCTTCCAACTCACGCGAAGCCATACGATAAGGCACCCTCATAATAGGACGAGTACACGGCTCAAGGTGTATAATAAATTCTACATCTCTCACAGGAGGAATACCATGAAGACTGACTGGAAATATGTCAGGAAACTCTCGTACTATAGAAATATCCTCAATATACGACGAATCGCTAGCAACTTCCAAAACAGAAACAAAGTAAGCACTACAACCAGTTTCTAGAAGGTTTTGAGCACGTATCGCATGTATGATTGAGTAAGTCCGACATGGAGAACCAAACATGCTCATGGGTTGGCCATTATCCATCGTGAAATCCTAACGCTTAACTTTGCATTGGATGACTGCATCATATCTAGACAACCAATCCATTCCCAAAATCACATTGAAGTCCTCCAAATCTAGCACCTTCAGATCAACATATTCTAGAAATCTACCTAAGAGAATAAGGCAATTCTGGATACCCTGATTAGACACCACAAACTCACTAGATGAAAATTTAACAGGAAGCGGATTGCCAACTTGATCGATAACCAAACGACGTTGGTTTACAAAATTCCTAGCCACGAAGGAATGAGTAGCACCAAAATCGAAAAGAACGCGCGTCCAAAGATTCTTTACCTTAAACTCGCCTATAAAATCGCACACATAACTAATATGACCATCAATAAACCTATAACTATTATCAAGCAACTAGGCCGGAATCAAACCTGAAATCTTTTGGGTTTAAGACTAAGCTTCTTCCTTGGTTACCATGTTCAGTTTTCCATTTCCCACATCCAACTGCTGCATCTATGGTGGTGGCAGAGCTTAAATAGGAATTGGCTGCATCACGAGCTGGTATTGCGGGCATCTAGACTTCATGTGTCCCTTCTATCTGCACTGGTAGCAGGTTTTGTCCTTTAACCAACAACGGGCAACATCGTGCCCCTTACGCTTACAAAAGGTGCAGGTAAGTTCTTCCTTGGGTGTACTCTGAATCGCAAGAACTTGAGGTTACTTCTGAGCACCCAATCTTTTGAAACACTTCTCGACTGGGTGGCCTGGACGACCACAAAAACTACATACTTCTCTGCCTTCTTTCTTTGGAGTAGGGACAGATGCCCAAGAGCTTTCACTATCATCAACCTTTCTCTTCTATTTCCTCAATAACAAGACACGATTCTTGGTATTGTCGATAGCTTCGACCCTCAACGCGGCCTCCATCACTTCCATAAAACTCTCGGATCAGTAAATGCTGGCTAACTGTTGGATGTCACTTCAAAGACCACTTAGAAAATGCTTAACTCTGCCTTCTTCAATGGCTACTAACTTTGGAGCAAACCTGCTCAACTTGCTGAACTCGATCTCATACTCACCAACCGTGAGTTGTCTCTGCTTTAGATGTAGGAAATTGTTCATCAACCTATCCCGCTCCACCGTTGCCAGGAACTTCTTCAACATCATTCCCTTAAACCTTCCCCCACAAGCATCCATACACAAGATTTTCCTTTTCTTTGATCCACCAGCCTTTAGTGAGGCCCTTCAATTGGTAAGCATCGACCATAACCTTTTGGTCCTCAGAAATTCCTGAATAGGAAAATATCTCCTCCATAGAAATGATCCAGTCATCTAACACTATGAAATCATCCCTCCCATCATAAGTCAGGGGTCCTAAATTTTAGAAATGCGAGATGAAATTCCTCTCAGGCGGCAACAGAATAGGAGGCACTAAGGGGGCAGGAGGGATATGTGCAACCCGATCCACTATAGAGGACTGCGCACCAGGCTGCTTCCCTAAGGTGGCAGTCAACAACGCCTGCATATGCGCTTGCATCGCAACCATCTATCTCGACAAAGTCTTATTTCTTAGATGTAGCTCCTCTATGATCCCTTCGTTATGCACTCTCGAAGACACACCCTCGGGCTGGGGAGCCAATCTTAACGTATGACGCTTTGGGGTCATCTTCTACAAATACGAACGAACGTCTCATCAAGACTTAGCTAAATGCTAGAATTACTCAACTTAGACCAGACTTAACATACACAAGCATCTGCTCTTGCTACTACCTTTCTCTAGGATTTTCTATGAATGATGTCATGCTTTAACTTAGGATGATACATCGTCATCCCTCATCTCATGTGTATATAACATGAATGCATGATCACTTAAATTTTCTTTTCAAATCATGTGTGTATGAGTGTCATCATGTAAATCTTAACTTGGCACGCAGTGCATATACTATGTTATATTATGCATGTCATGTTATGCATTCTATAAAGGCCTTAATGCATGTTATGAGAGACGTACAAATGAAATATTATGCATCTTATACTACATAATATCGCATATAATGAAAAATAAAATCTAATGAGCATTCAAGTGATGATTGTTACGTCGCTCATTTCAACTTAACAGTCACTTGTTACTATGCCTATGAAAATCCATATACAAACACATATTATGCATCACATACTACATAATATGCATCGTATACTTCTATCATGCTTATGAGTGTAGTGTTCATGCTTACGCCAAGACATACTGATGACACATCGGTGTGTGTGTGTGTGTGTGTGTGTGTGTGTGTGTGTGTGTGTGTGTGTGTGTGTGTGTGTGTGTGTGTGTGTGTGTGTGTGTGTGTGCGATAAAATGAAATAACCCAAAACCTAAACTAGAAAGGGAATGGTCGTTCGGCTAACCTACCAAATAAACCAAACCATCCCTCTAATATCAACTATCACAACTCGTATTTTCTCGTGGTTTAAAGTATTATCAGAGTAAGAAAAATATGCGCCGTAATGTCACGCCATGTAGGGAACAACTGCAGACGCTCAGGCAAAGACAACATACTAATCAACTTTATAAAAGATATGTATTTTTATGGTTGAAAATGCTATTTGAGTTTAAAGTTCAAGACCGTGTCTCTCAGTTTAATGAATCAACTAGTTCACAGATAAGAAAAATATAATTACAGTGGAAAACCTTTTTTTACTACATTCATTCATCCTACATGAACATGAAAACCCATCGAACATGTTAATGGTATGCGACCTCTAAATTTAGTATAGGTAAAGAAAAAGAGTTTTATATTCATTAAAGTATGATGATATTAAGTTGAAAAGATGATATTAGTAAGAGTTAAAAATGCAGATTTAATTATGTATAAAATAACTAACATGCGTCCTATCATAAATATCCCCAGAAGAAAATACTTCATTGAAAAAAATTCCAGTAGTAGCAGAGACAGCAGAATAACAGAAAAAAATACAAAAAAATCGTGCTATGGGCGCCAACAAACTGACAAGAACCCATTGCACTTACATCAAAAGTTTGAACTACAACACCAAGAAAAAAAAGACACCAACCACTCCTCAGCTGGAAGAGGGAGGGTAAAAATAGTCGCAGAAGACTGGTCCAACAACTCGGTCGACTTTAACTGCTATCTGCCTGAACCTGAGGCATTCAAAAGAAAAGAATGTCTCAGCAACAAAGAGCACAAAAGGCGACTAAACCAAATCAAAGGTTTAAATAAGATAAGTGGGTTACCAACCTCACTAAAAAGCTGTAAAACCACAGAAGTCCAAAGTATAAGAGTAAATGAAATGATTAACTTGGCACAAAGCGGCCATATAAAGAGAAGACTTGCACTAAGTGCAGAAAGGACTCTTAGTGATGTCCTTATCAAAAGTATATATATAATCAAAGAAATAACATTGATTAGTTCAAATACTGAATCATAAGCGCCAGACATAAAACAGTACTGAGGCAGTGTCTATCTTTCCAACACAACCATCAGACCAACACAACCAAAGAAACATCCACTAAGGTGGTGGTCCTTTATGCACTGCCAAACAAGAGTAATAAATAAATCCATCAGACGTAATAATTCATGGCAGGCACTAAGGTAGTGGTCCTTTATCCACTGCCAACCCAAGTCCAAAATCATAAAGTCGCCAAGCGTGATGATTCACACAAACACTAACATGGTGGTCCTTTATCCACTGTTAACCCAAGTTTCAAAAATAAATCCAAATACAATAATAAATTGGAATAAAAAAACCAAGACTTCGCATCGGTTTGCCACAGCTATTGATGCCAAAAATGCACCTCTCTGTGAGCTCGAGAGGTATATTCATTCGATCCGGGTTGCGGGGATATGGGAGGTGATGAGGACTGTCGAATAGTCGGTTACTTTGACGGTTAGGATTAGCGGTTGAGGCCGAGAGAAGGGAGAAGGGAAAAAGAGAGGCCGTTGGCAACAACAACAATAGAGTTCGCCCGCCACGGCTAAAATGCCACTCCTGCAACGGTCTTTCCTTTGATTACAAATCTTGTGTTACAGGTTGAGTTTACTCCTTTACATGGGAAAAACAAAGGGTACAAGAGAGAAGCTGCCGACTAGAAAGAGAAGTCATCAAGACCGCACGGACTGATGACTCAGGTCGCCCGCACGGGCTGTTCTGCCCCACAACTCACAGCTTTAGGCCGCCTCATGGTGCGGTCTGACCGAGAAGGTTGCTGAGGTCGTGACTGCCAAGCAAGACCGGGTGGCCTATCCACCCGGGCTAGCTGCTGAGATAACGCGAACTGGGTTGCTGAGGAGCTTGCTGGAGCCAAGGCACCAGACTGTAAGGGTTAGTCGCTGAGGCTACACAAACTTACTTAGTCCAGTCCACGAATGTTGCAGGCGGATAGGAAATTATATCTGCAGTGTTGTATGTCGTGGTTGCTCCACGATCGTTCCACCCACTAAATGAGAGGTATAGGGAGCTATTTATAGGCTCGAGGAGGAGACTCCCAGATCTGGACTTGATGACGTCACCCCGATGGTTTAGGAGAACTACGAGCAACTTCACGACATGTTGTGCGAGCTAAGGAGCTCGCCTGCTGCTGGAAGAAATGAGTCTGTCACTTGTTGGTGGACTGAACCTGAGTCCGCGCCTGTGGCAGACTGAGAAGGAGTCCGCCTGCTGCTGCTGGAAGCGAGTTTGCCCCCTGCAGGCGGATTGACCGTCCTTCATCTGCTGGCAGACTGAGATTGAGTTCGCTGCCTTTGGTCGCACTAAGATTAAGTCTGCCCCATGTTTGGGCGTTATCCACTATCAAGCGGTCTGATGACAAGGTTGTCGCAAACTGGAATGCGAGGCTGCCTATCGCAAGCAGACTGAAGAGGAGCCTTGGTCTAGGCCGGTTCTTGCTTGCGACGACCTAGAGGAGAGTCTGCTTAGTGGCGGCGGGCTGGAGAAGAGACCGCTACCCCCCTGGCTAGTCGCGCGACCTGCTGGTGCGGATTGGGAAGCAGTCTGCACCTCTGCAGAGCTAGCGACTACCGGGGGTCCACTAACCTAGCCGCGGGGATAGGAAAGTCTATCTGTGCGATTAGCTAAAAAATAGGTCTCGAACCCCCGAGATGAGATGGAACAGTCTGCGGCTTGCAAGCTAGCCATCTTAGAGAGGATCATGGATTTCTGGGTTAACAACAGCGAAGCAAGGCAAGAAAATCCAGAAAATTTCTAAGGGTATTGTGCGAACAGAAAACATGAGACCGAAAAATTGGAGTAACAAAAATTTTTATTATCTAAAAAGGTATCTATTACAAAGGTATGACCGATGCTAAAAACCAGGGCTTGTCTGCAAGCTCTGACTTCTCATGTTATGATTCCGTCTCACAAACAACAAACCGATGCTAAAAACCCTTACTTGACCCCACTCGCTCGTGGGCTTCATCGCCCAGGCTTGTCCAAAGCTTGATGTTCTAGTCAGTTTCACAGAAGGGGACTTGTCTCGCCGGGACACTCTCCATACATGACTTACATGTCACGGGCTAGCCATCCGACCACAGAGACAAATTCGCGCCTTCGCACATAAATCAACGAACATAGTCTTTCTCACCCTAATCCACCTTTTGTTCTCGCACAAAATAAAGGGGGGCAAACTGTTGAAATTTGTGAAGTGAAAGTGGGTGACGGGACAGGCCGCGCGGCCTGTGGCGGACAGCTTTGGCGGACTGGGCGGACTGGGCGGACTGAGGTTGCGGCCTGGTGAAAAGTCTGGTGGAAGCCGGCTGTGTTCTGAGCGGGTTGTTGCATGGAGTCCGCGGTTTGGTGCGGCCTGGTATCTGCGGATAGAGAGGCTTGCGGACTGATGCTTTGCTCAGTGGTCGCGGGTGCAAGCTTGCGCTGTTGGCGGGTTGGTTCGAGTTCGCGGGAAGCCTTGCGGACTGGTGTGTCCGCGGTTTGGGCTGTTGCGGACTGGGCCTTGAGCTTGGCTGAGGCCTTGTCGAGCTCAGGTGTTACAGCAGGTCTTGCTGTGGAGACCGGTTGGCGGACTGGTGTTGGAGTCCGGGAGGAAGCTGCTGCGTTGGACAAGTGCGAGGAGCTCGCGGACTGGTTGCGGTCTGTGCTAGGGTGTTTGGCGGACGGGACTTTGTGTCCGCCATGCTCGCACTGGCCCTTGATGGTTTTGGACTTGGTCACACATTGTGCCAAGTTCATGGTGTCCGCCGTATCCGCCAAGTCCGCTGTGACCGGGCGGACTGTTGTTGTGCCTTTGGTCGTGGACTTGTGGCGGATTGAGGTGTGAGTCTTGCGGACTGCCTCGGGTTGGTGCAGACTGCCATTGAAGAGGGTTTGCTGTCCTAAAGCAGTTGGAGCTTTGCGGGCTGGTGCCTTGTCCGCTTAGCTTGGGCGGACTGGAGAGGGTTCGTCAACGGTTGCCGTGCTCCTGGCGGTTTCCTTGGTATCCGGCTAAGTCCATGCGGACTCAGCGGACGGTGGTTGTATTCACGCGGACTGAGGGTGGTGTCGCTATCTCTTGGGTGGTGACCACACTCCTCACCTTGCCTATAAATAGGACCCCCCTGGCACATCTACAGTAACCTGAGTAACGTGAGTGAACAGTAAATTGGGTTGGGCGAGTGCTGCGGTCTGTGTTTTCCAGTCCGCGCGGATTGTTTCAGGCTGACGGTTTGCTGTGTGCAGGTCGCGCGGATAACTTCAAGGAGCCAGGAGCTTGGCTTTGACTTCTGTCAGTGCTTGGAAGTGTGCGGTCTCTGCGGACTCAGCAGGAGGTCGCTCTGCGGCTTGTCAGTTCTGTTTCAACTTTCCCAGCTTCAATAACCCGTCCGCCGGTTTCAGGCGGTAGGGGAGTTCCTCAGTTCGGGTTCAGCAGGAGGCGAATAACGGTCTGTCCGCGCGGCCTCGCGGTCTCGGCGGACTCCGTGGTATTCGGCGGATTGCAGCATAGCTTGGGCGAGCTCAGCGGTCTCGGCGGTCTCGGCGACCTCGCGGTCTCGGCGGACTGGAGTGCTGTCCGCTCGGCTTGTTTTTTGGTTCTTTCTGTTTACAGCTGTAATACTAGCGAAATCATGTCTCGCTATGTATGCCTCGGATTGTAAATAAGTGAATGCATAATAAGACCTTCTTGTGCTTCCATTGTTTTGTTGGGTGCAACCTCTAGTCCTTGGGTTTTCCGCAGGTTCAGCATGCGAACTGGGTAGTTCCGAAGATATTAATTTGGTGTTTGGGCTATCTTGCTGACCACGTTGAGAAAATTTAACATGGTATCAGAGCGAGGTTTCTGAGGTTGCGGAGGTTCAGTTGCGTGAGCGGAGGTCAACCAGCGTTGTTACTCCGTGATTGAGTGGTGATCAACCTGTGTTGTTGCTCGGAGCTGCTGAAGGGTACCAACAGGTGGTTGCAATGGAAGGAAGCTTAGCAAGAGGTCTTGGCATTGAACTCTTAACGCCGACTAACTATAAAAAGTGGAAGTCGTGCATGAAGAGTTATCTTCTGGGCGAGGAGCTGTGGGAAGTTGTCGGTGGAGACGATAGACAGGAAGTTACTGCTGCTTTCGGTACTGCTGAACAGGTGAGGCTCTGGAGAAGAACTAATGCTAAGGCAGAGTTCGTTCTGAAGAGAGCTGTCTCTCCGGAACTGTTTGATCACATCATTGGGTGTGAGTCGGCTGCTGATATTTGGACAACCATTGATGAGTTGTTCAATAGGAAGAATGTGGCGCGGCTGCAGTTCCTGGAGAATGAGTTGGCCAGGGCAACTCAGGGAGACCTTTCCATCTCCAAGTACTTCTTAAAGATGAAGAGCTTGTGTGCTGAGCTGTCGGCACTGGATCCTGATGAGCCTATCTCTGAGGCAAAGATGAAAAGGCACATTTTCCGCGGCTTGCGGAAGGAGTATGTGGCCTTTGTTACATCTGTTCAAGGGTGGGCTACTCAGCCGTCGTTGCTGGAGCTGGAGAATCTGCTTGCCTCGCAGGAGAGCTTACCAAGGCAGATGGCTGGAGTGAATCTGAATCAGGAAGGCAGCGAGGCTCTCTTCTCAGGCAAGAAGAAGGGATGGGAAGGGAAGAAGAAGAAGAAGGTGCAGGCCGCTGTTGAGAAGGAGACTTCAACTTCGTATCCGCCGGAGAGGAGCAATGCTCCTAAGGACTGGAAGAAGAATCTGAAGTGCTACCGGTGTCATCAGCGAGGGCACTTCAAGCGGGACTGCAAGGTCAAACTGCAGCCTGGGCATGCTGCGGGAAAGGAGGAAGCTTGCTCGCGAAGTGAAGAAGCAGAATGGGGAGGAGCTTTCATGACGGGCACTTGTGTCCGGGCCTTATCTGCTGAGGACTTCAACAGCGAGTGGATCATCGACTCCGGGTGTGGTCATCACCTCACCGGAGACAAGTCGAAGTTCACCTCCATGCAGGCTTACTCAGGTAATGAAGCTATTATCACTGCTGATAATAATGTTTATGCAGTAGAGAAGGAGGGGGTCGTGTCTTTGGGTAGTGATCAGGGGCCACTCACGTTAAGGAGTGTGTATCACGTGTCGGGCATGAAGAAGAACCTCTTCTCGGTGACCAACGCGGTGGACGCTGGGTATCACGTTCTGTTTGGGCCAACAGACGTGAGGTTCCTTCGCAACGTATCAGCGGTGAAGGCTGATGTTGCTCATGTTGGGAGGAGGGTGAAGAACTTGTTTGTTCTTTCCACCAGTGCCTATGTTGATAGGATGAGGGCCAATGATATTGCGGTTATCTGGCATGAGAGGCTGGGGCATGTTGGCATGGACAAGCTAAAGGCAATGGCGAGTAGAAGTCTGGTGAGGGGGTTGCCGAAGTTGTCCTCCTTTGGTGATGGGCATGTTTGTGCGGGCTGTCAATACGGTAAGGCACATCGCCTTCCGTTTGATAAATCTCAAACAAGGAGCAAGAAACCATTGGAATGTATTCATGGCGACCTGATGGGACCGACTGTTACTGCCAGCCTTGGTGGAAGCAAATACATGCTTGTCTTGGTTGATGACTACTCAAGGTATACTTGGGTGTACTTCTTAAAGGAGAAGTCGGAAGCCTTCCATTTGTTCGTGGAGTTCAAGGAGTTGGTAGAAGGCCGGCTTGGCTTGCGGATTAAGAAGCTTAGAACTGATAACGGGGGGGAGTTTGTCTCCTCCAAGTTTTCTAACTTCTGCAGGAAGCACGGGATCCAACGGGAGCTTACATGTGCTCACACTCCACAACAAAATGGGGTAGCGGAGCGGAAGATCCGTCATTTGACGGAAACCTGCAAATGCTGGCTGCATGCGAAAGATATCCCAAGGTCCTTTTGGGCAGAGGGAATGTCTTGTGCTGCATATGTTATCAACCGGATGCCACTCAGCCCTATCAACATGAAGACTCCCATTGAGCTGTTGCTGAAGGAGAAGCCGAGTGTTGGACACCTTCGGGTGTTCGGTTCAACTTGCTACGTGCATGTCCCGGATGCTTCACGGACAAAGCTGGATGCGAAGGCAAGGAAACTTGTCTTTGTTGGCTATGATGAGCGGAAGAAGGGATGGAAGTGCATGGACCCTGTGACGAAGAAGTTCGTGGTGTCAAGAGACGTTGTCTTTGACGAGCTGACGTCATATGGAGGTGGCTCGGTGGAGCTAACCGGAAGTAGCAAGGTTGATGAAGCACCGGTGGAGGCTGCTGATGGCTTGGAAGAGGAGCTTGCTGTTTCACCAGCAGCTCCTGTTGCTTCGAACTCCGAGGCTGAGCCTTCTGGCTCAGGAAGCAGGGGGAGCACTGCTCAATGCTTGCCCCAGGTAGGAGTGGAGCCTGAAGAAGCAACGGAAGCCGTGAGCAAGGAGCTGTGTCTTCGGAGATCGAAGAGGGTGGTTAAGCCACCGGCTCGGTACTGTGATGGGAATGCAGTGAGCTTTGTCTCCTGCTTCTTTGCAGGTCCTCTGGATGAGCGAGAGCCTGCAAACTTCAACGAGGCCACTGGAGTGAAGGAGTGGGATGATGCCATGAAGGAAGAGATTGATGCTCTGAAGAAGAATGAAACCTGTGACCTTGTGCCCAAGGTTGATGGCGTTACTCCGGTTACTTGCAAGTGGGTGTATAAGTTGAAGAAGAAGGCTGATGGGAGCATTGATCGGTTCAAGGCTCGCCTGGTCGCTAGAGGATTCTCACAGCAGTATGGAGAAGACTATGAGGAGACATTCAGTCCAGTTGCGAAGATGACATCTGTAAGAGTGGTGATCGCCTTGGCTGCTAGCAAGGGATGGAGGTTGTGGCAACTCGATGTGAAGAATGCCTTTCTTTACGGAGAGATTGACAAGGACATCTTCATGGATCAGCCGCTTGGTTTTGTCTCTGAGAAGCATCCGGACTATGTCTGCAAACTCAGGAAGGCTCTCTATGGGTTGAAGCAAGCTCCTCGAGCGTGGTATGGGAAGATTGCAGAGTACTTGCAATTCTGTGGATACCTGGCTTCCAACTCGGATTCAAGCTTGTTTGTCAAGAAGAAGGGAGAGCTAAGAGTCTTGGTCCTGCTGTATGTGGATGATATGATCATCACAGGGAACTCGGAGGAGGAAGTAGCAAGGCTCAGGGGAGAGCTTGTTATACGCTTCGAGATGAAAGACTTGGGAGAGTTGCATCACCTTCTTGGTCTGGAAGTGGAGAGGAAGGAGTGCGGGGTTCTCATTAGCCAGAAAGGGTATGCTAATCGCATTGTGAAGCGGTTTGGCATGGGCGAAGGGAAGAAGTGCTCTACTCCACTGGAATCTGGGCTGAAGCTTCGACGGGATGAGGGAAGGGTTCTTCATGATCCCTTGGTGTTCAGGGCTCTTGTTGGGAGCTTGATTTACCTGACGATTACTAGGCCGGATATCGCTTATGTTGTTGGCCGAGTGAGTCGGTATATGGCTGAACCAAGGCAATCTCATCTAGTGGCGGCGAAGGGAATTCTGAAGTATGTCAAGGTGACTTCTGAGATGGGACTCCTCTATGGAAGGGATGCGGAGTTTGCATTGCTCGGGTACACGGATGCTGAATATGGCGGTGATTAGGATGATCGAAGGTCTACTTCAGGTTATGTGTTCACTTGCGGTTCAGCTAGCATCTCGTGGTGTAGCAAGAAGCAGGACTCGGTGTCGGTTTCAACCACGGAGGCGGAGTATAAGGCTTCGGCCTTGGCTGCTCGGGAAGCCGTTTGGTTGAGGAGGCTCATAGAGGATGTTCATGAAGAAGTGCAAGGGCCTACTTTACTCCGGGGTGGCAATGAGAGTGCTCTCAAACTGGTAAACAATCCAGTGTGTCACGCCAGGACCAAGCATATAGAGATTGATCACCACTTCATCAGGGAGAAGGTGTTGGAAGGATCTCTGCTGGTCGGGCATGTTCGGAGTGAAGATAATCTTGCTGACATCTTCACGAAGCCGCTGTCGAAGGGGCCTTTTGAACGCTTGCGCAGCTTGCTGGGCTTGGTCACCACTTCTCACTTCAAGGGGGAGTGTTGAAATTTGTGAAGTGAGAGTGGGTGACGGGACAGGCCGCGCGGCCTGTGGCGGACAGCTTTGGCGGACTGGGCGGACTGGGCGGACTGAGGTTGCGGCCTGGTGAAAAGTCTGGTGGAAGCCGGCTGTGTTCTGAGCGGGTTGTTGCATGGAGTCCGCGGTTTGGTGCGGCCTGGTATCTGCGGATAGAGAGGCTTGCGGACTGATGCTTTGCTCAGTGGTCGCGGGTGCAAGCTTGCGCTGTTGGTGGGTTGGTTCGAGTTCGCGGGAAGCCTTGCGGACTGGTGTGTCCGCGGTTTGGGCTGTTGCGGACTGGGCCTTGAGCTTGGCTGAGGCCTTGTCGAGCTCAGGTGTTACAGCAGGTCTTGCTGTGGAGACCGGTTGGCGGACTGGTGTTGGAGTCCGGGAGGAAGCTGCTGCGTTGGACAAGTGCGAGGAGCTCGCGGACTGGTTGCGGTCTGTGCTAGGGTGTTTGGCGGACGGGACTTTGTGTCCGCCATGCTCGCACTGGCCCTTGATGGTTTTGGACTTGGTCACACATTGTGCCAAGTTCATGGTGTCCGCCGTATCTGCCAAGTCCGCTGTGACCGGGCGGACTGTTGTTGTGCCTTTGGTCGTGGACTTGTGGCGGATTGAGGTGTGAGTCTTGCGGACTGCCTCGGGTTGGTGCAGACTGCCATTGAAGAGGGTTTGCTGTCCTGAAGCAGTTGGAGCTTTGCGGGCTGGTGCCTTGTCCGCTTAGCTTGGGCGGACTGGAGAGGGTTCGTCAACGGTTGCCGTGCTCCTGGCGGTTTCCTTGGTATCCGGCTAAGTCCATGCGGACTCAGCGGACGGTGGTTGTATTCGCGCGGACTGAGGGTGGTGTCGCTATCTCTTGGGCGGTGACCACACTCCTCACCTTGCCTATAAATAGGACCCCCCTGGCACATCTACAGTAACCTGAGTAACGTGAGTGAACAGTAAATTGGGTTGGGCGAGTGCTGCGGTCTGTGTTTTCCAGTCCGCGCGGATTGTTTCAGGCTGACGGTTTGCTGTGTGCAGGTCGCGCGGATAACTTCAAGGAGTCAGGAGCTTGGCTTTGACTTCGGTCAGTGCTTGGAAGTGTGCGGTCTCTGCGGACTCAGCAGGAGGTCGCTCTGCGGCTTGTCAGTTCTGTTTCAACTTTCCCAGCTTCAATAACCCGTCCGCCGGTTTCAGGCGGGTAGGGGAGTTCCTCAGTTCGGGTTCAGCAGGAGGCGAATAACGGTCTGTCCGCGCGGCCTCGCGGTCTCAACGGACTCCGTGGTATTCGGCGGATTGCAGCATAGCTTGGGCGAGCTCAGCGGTCTCGGCGGTCTCGGCGACCTCGCGGTCTCGGCGGACTGGAGTGCTGTCCGCCCGGCTTGTTTTTTGGTTCTTTCTGTTTACAGCTGTAATACTAGCGAAATCATGTCTCGCTATGTATGCCTCGGATTGTAAAGAAGTGAATGCATAATAAGACCTTCTTGTGCTTCCATTGTTTTGTTGGGTGCAACCTCTAGTCCTTGGGTTTTCCGCAGGTTCAGCGTGCGAACTGGGTAGTTCCGAAGATATTAATTTGGTGTTTGGGCTATCTTGCTGACCACGTTGAGAAAATTTAACACAAACATCACAAATGGCTTCTTGCCGCAAAGGGATTTCTAGCAAAATCCTTAAGGCTCGTTCTGCAACATCACCGAGTCGGACTAACGGTCGCGACTACGGGTTCACCCATAATGCCTAATCTACTAGCGGAGCAGATTTCTAATGTAACATCATGCCGGGGAAGAGCACAATCGACCCGGTGGCTCCCCTTGAACCATGATAACTTGAACCCCTCTCATTTGAGAGATCTGGTGTCTAAATGCTTGAAAGAAAGCAAGAATAAAATGGATGTCGTGCATGCATCCTAAAGACTGAGAGGAGAAATATCATTACCTTATGACTCCTCTTCCTAGCCATGAAGATCTTTCTTTGCACGAATGAAAATGTGTGCCTTCAAGTCCTCTCCACGGATCTGGACTCTGTTTAAAGAACGGAGGCTCGGAGCTTCGCTAATGGAGGAGATAGTTCTTCTTCTTCCTCCTCCAAATCCTCTCTCACAAACCCTAACTCCCACTCAAAATGAGAAAAATGAGGAAAACAACCTTTCAGCCCTACTTAAGTCTCTTGGACGAAGTGTCATGGGTCATAGGATTACATCCCAAGAAGGATCAGATGGCCTAAACTCAGCCGTTACAAAAATGCTCCCGCATGCTACCGCCAGGCCGTAGCTACTGACCGCACCGCGGTAACTTCTCGAGTCGTCGGTCAGAAAATAATATAACGCTATCGCCGGCAGTAGCAATACCGCTGCGTGGTAGCTCACTCAATGCTTGAAGGATAACGCTGAGCGGTAATTAGCTAACGCTGCGCACTACCACTCGACGCACTCGACGCCTTCCACTCAACGCACTTAACGTCTACCACTCAGTACATCTATTCAACGTAAGAAGGCTATCATCGGGCGATAGCGACCTATCGTCGTGGGGTAACGTCCAAAGCCTCAAGTCCAGAAAATTGGGGTGTTACAACTCCTCCCCCCTTAAAAAAATTTTGTCCTCGAAATTTAGCATGTAAACAAACAACAAAGCATACCTGATGCAAAGAGATCCGGAAAGTCATCCCACATCGCTTGCTCACGCTCCCAGGAGAATTCGACTTGCCCGAAGTTATCCCAGCGCACTTTTACGAGCTTTACTTCTTTATTCCGCAACTGTCAAACTTCTAAATCCTCTGTGCTGACTGGACGGACTTTAGTCCCCAAGTCCTCCTCTATCGGCACCGTCGTTGACTCAACCATAACACTTGTCTCCACCAAGGCTTTCCTTAGAACTGAAACATGGAAGACATCGTGTAATCCACTCAGATCTGGGGACAACGCCAACCGATAAGCTGTTTCTCCAATTTGTTCCATAACTTTGAACGACCCCAAAAACCTCGGACTCAACTTCTTGAGTCATCGAATTCGTGAAACACCTTTGAATGATGTAATTTTTAAATATACCCAGTCACTTACCGCGAACTCCACGTTCCTATGGCGCGTATTGAAATGCTTCGCCTGCTGATCCTGAACAACTTTCATGCACTCCTAAATCATTCGCACCAACTCACAAGCATCGGCTGCCACTTCTTTTCCCAAAAATTTGGTATCCCCCGCCTCTATACATGACATCGGTTTTTGACACAGCCACCCATGCAAAGCCTTGTATGACGCCATCTTGATACTTGTCTAGAAACTATTATTGTAGGCAAACTCCACCATAAAAAGTGATCTTCCCACCTCTTCCCAAAATCAAGGGTACACATTCTCAGCATATCCTCCATTATACGATTCATCATTTATGTTTGACCATTGGTTTGAGGATGGAACGTCATACTAAATTTGAACTTTGTGCCCAGACTCTTCTACACCATTCTCCAATATTTGGACGTGAACCGTCCATCGCGATCACTAACAATACTCTTTGGAATTCCGTGCAACCGCATAATATTGGAAACATACAGTTCTACCAGCTTCTCCATGTTGTCCTCCTTCCGATTTGGGATGAAGCGAGCCACTTTTGTCAAGAGATCCACGATCACCCAAATCGCATCGTTACCATATTGCGACTGAGGTAAGCCATGCACAAAATCCACGGAGATGTCATAGAATTTCCACTCATGTATAGGAAGAGGCTTCAGGAACCCGCCCGACTTTTGACGCTCAGCCTTCACTAATGCACAAGTTTAGCACCAACTCACATACAAAGCTACATCCCGCTTCAAACCAGGCCACTAAAAGGATTTCTTTATATCCAAGTACATCTTTGTACTGCCGGGGTGAATGAGTACTTCGTGAAATGGGCCTCAAACCTTAACTCCTCACGGAGCTTGCCGAACTACGGTACACATACTCTTCCATCCTTCTTTAAGATCTCACCAGCCATCTCCCAGATATTACCCTAACCTTTTTAAGCTTCCACCACAAATGACTAGAACTCTACATCCACACTGGTCGCTTCCCGGATATGATCAGACAAGTCATTTTGCAACTTTATCCAGTTCAACCGAGTCATGCTAGACTCGCCTCTTGTTACACAATCGATGCCAAGGGACTCAAAATCCCACACCAACTGCTCATCATGAGCTTCAATCCAATTCCTTATCCAGAATACTTCCTACTCAATGCGTAGTCCCCAAGGAACTCAACCCACCTACGTTGCCGCATGTTCAAGTCTTTTTGATCTAGAAGATACTTCAGGCTTTTGTGGTCCGTGAAGATCTTCACCTTAGCACCGTACATATAGTGCTGCCACAACTTCAACGGAAAGATTACCGCCGCCAACTCTAATTCAAGGACGAGATAATTTCTCTCAAGAGGTTTCAATTATCTATGTCCAAAGACTATCACATTGCCATGTTGCACTAGCTGTCTTGGGTTTGTCCTCATTTCGAATTCGCAACTGATAGTACCTTGAATTCAAGTCCAACTTAGAGTACACCACTGACCTCACCAACTGGTCGAACAGGTCATCTATCTGTGGAATCAGATACTTATTCTTGACGGTTAGTTTATTCAGTTTACGGTAGTCTATGCACAATCACATACTACCATCTTTCTTCTTCACAAACAATACTGACGCGCTCAATGACGATGAGCTGGGTCTGATATACCCCTGCTTCAACAGTTCTTGCAACTATACTATAAGCTCGGCCAACTCCTTCGGTGCCATTCTAAAAGGAGGATGTGACACCGATCTAGCTTCTAGCACTAACTCAATCGAGAAATCGATCTCCCGCCAAGGAGGTGCTCCAGGAAACTCCTCAGGAAACATATCCTCGAATACCGTCACTACTGGCACTTCTCTAATTGATAGCTTGGAGAGTTGAACTTCTAACAATGCTACGAAAGCTACTCATCCCTGGTTAACTACCCTCACTAATTACATGGGCGAAATCAAGGAGCAGGCCACTCCACTGAGGCCCTCAAACTTGACTTCTGTCTTTCCTTCACTCCTCAGGGTCACCACCTTTGATAGACAATCAATGCTAGTCCGCTGCTCTGCAAGCCGGTCCATCCCCAAGATTACATCTAACTCGACTAACGGTAGGACCACTACTACCAACACAAAGTCAACTCTATCTAAAATCCATCCAATGTGCCCTTTCGTCCCGGTGGTCATGAAAGACCCATTGGGCATGCACACTCTAAGCTCTGAGTTCGCCGAAAAAGGCTCAAACCCAATTCTCCGGATAAAGCTTTCCGCAAGAAAGGAGTGCGACGCTCTCATGTCGAACAATACCCTAGTGGGGTACCCGGAAACTAGCATGAAGCCTGATACATATGCAACGCAAATAAAAGTCTCGAAAGTCTAAAGCCAATAAACGAACTTAAACTTTCTCATACAAGTCACCACATCGAGTTGTCGAATCACTTCATGTTGCCCAAGGTTGTAAGCCCTTGGCCGCACAGGTTAGAATCGTGAAGCGCTGGACTCTGCCATCTTCACTTTTTCCGCTATGCTGGGATCGGAAAGCACTGACTGCTCCTGCCATGGCTCTTGTTCAGCACCACCCTCGGTATAAAATTGAGTTATGTGGCCTGACTTGCCACATGTGTAGCACATTGGTGATCCCTTGAAGCGATATACCCCCGACGTTATACTGCTCTTCTCCCATGACCTGAAGGGATGATGCAACTTCTTCCACTTACTCCCTTTAGACTTCTCTTGTGATTGAGAAGGCTTTCCCTCTCCCTACTTGATCGCGAGTCCCTTGCGACATTGGGTTCGCTCCATATCACTTTCCAACATCCTGACAGCCTCAATCAACTCGTTGAAACCCGCATTCTTCATGGCTATAAGGGGTTGTCTCAAATTCTCTCCCAACCTATGGTAGAAGATGATGTCTCTCTCCTCATCATTAGCCATGGTCGTTCTTGCATAACGATCCAAACGAGTAAATTCATGTACGTACTCATCCACCGTCTTGTCTCATTGCACCAAGTGCAAAAACTGCCTCTGAAGGGCTAACCTTGTCGAAGATGGGATATACTTATTTAAAAAGGCATTCCCGAACTCTTCCATGGACGGGGTGCGTCTAGGAAACTGGCGGCCGTTATGACTCACCCATCACAGCTTGGCATCACCTTCTAACATGAAGGTCACGAATTGAGATTGCTTCTCTTCTGGCATCTTTGCCGCCCACAGAAGTTCCTAAATCAGCTTCTATTCGCAAAACTTAGACACTAGGACACTCATGGTCCCGCGATACTCCTATGTGGATAACTTCTTTACGCGATCCGATTATGCAAAATCGACCACTAAACCTTACCCTGGACACTAAACTCCCCTGATACCAAATTGTAACACCTCCCCGGTAATGACCATATAATATGGGTTCGGCCAGGGCTAGACGCCACAACTTTAACATTATAAAGTGATATAATAGAGCAACGCATCTCAAAACTCAGAACAACAATAGCAGCAGAAACCCACAAACACCAGAAGTTATCCAGTATCATAGGAGTATCAAAACGGCTTAAAGGCCTTACAACAATCATGAGTCTAAAAGCTGAAACATCAACAAACAGAGTAACATGCTTTAGCACCCCTAGGCTACCTCAGCATGCAAGCCAGATTACAGTTCATGAAGCAAAGCATTCAACAAAATATAAGTAAATAAAATAGAATCCTCTTCATGAGGCTTAGGCCTTTTTGGCCGGTGAGCTTGCTCCCACTCGCGATCCTTGCCCTGTAAAAATTTCTTATAACATGGGTTAGCAAAGGCTAACCTCAACTGTGTAACCAACACATCTCCTCCCAGGTATCCCTAGCAGACCCCGAGGCACTCCATCACCATGCTAGTCAGCACTTCGTATGTAAATGTATATAAACATATAGAGAAAAGAAATAGTTAGGATGTCCAACATATCAAACACGTTTCTAGGTTGAATAGTTAATAAAACGGGGGCCTACAATGCAACATGTATGCAAATCTGGGTTTCACCGAAGGCACCCTATAGCGCATGAATCTAATATATCATCACGCATAATCACATCACATCACACGGGTACTTCCATTTTCCCCTAAAGGCATTCAAGTTGCCACATATAACTTTTTCCTAGGCCCCACGCGCTCGTGGGTCTCAAAACCCGGGCTTGCCTGCAAGCTCTGACTTCTCACGTCAGGATTCCGTCTCACAAACAACAAACTGATGTTAAGAACCCTTGCTTGACCCCACTCGCTCGTGGGCTTCATCGCCTGGGCTTGTCCAAAGCTTGGTGTTCTCGTTAGTTTCATAAAAGGGGACTTCTCTCGCCGGGACACTCTCCACACATGACTTGTACGTCACGGGCTAGTCAGCCCACCACAAAAACAAAGTCGCACCTTCACACATCAATCAACGAACATAGACTCTCCCACCATAATCCACCATTTTTTCTCGCAAGAAATAAAATGGGGCAAACATCACAAATGGCTTCTTGCCGCAAATGGATTTATAGCAAAATCCTTAATGCTCGTTATGCAACATCACCGAGTCGGACTAACGGTCGCTACTACGGCTTCACTCATAATGCCTAATCCACTAGCGGAGCGGATTTCTGATGCAATATCATGTCGGGGACGGACACAATCGACCTGATGGCTTCTCTTGGACCATGACAACTCGAACCCCTCTCATTTAAGAGATCCAGTGCCTAAATGCTTGAAAGAAATCAAGAATAAAACGGATGTCATGCATGCATCCTAAAGACCGAGAGGAGAAATGTTGTTACTTTACGACTGCTCTTTCTAGCCATGAATATCTTGCTTTGCATTGATGAAAATGTGCGCCTTCAAGTCCTCTCCAAGGATCTGGCCTCGGTTTGACGAACGGAGGCTCGGAGCTTCGCTAATGGCGGAGAAAGTCCTTCTTCTTCCTCCTCTAAATCCTCTCTCTCAAACCCTAACTCCCACTCAAAATGATAAGAATGAGGGAAAACAACCTTTCAGCCCTACTTAAGTCTCTTGGACGGAGTGTCCTGGGCAAGTATCAGACGACCTAAATTCAGCCGTTACGAAACTTCTCCCGCATGCTATGTAACGACTCCATCTGTTCATATAGTATATAATAGAAGGTCCAGCCGGGGCCCCACACTATATACCACAAAACAGGCGGCGAAGTCACAGAGTGATACCAGAGTTGCGCAACCTAACTCATTGCATTATAGCAGAAGCCTATAACACGAAACAGAACTCTAAACATGATTGTCCACCATATAAAGCTCCACATTTATATATAAACATGAATGTTCATAAAATACAAAGTTAGTTGGCCTTATGGCCTTACAAGTCCTTCTATAACAGTGGCTCCCAAACATTGGCGCGCAGGCCGACCACATATAACAAAACACAGCATTTTATGCTTAGCCTTCAAGGGCTAGCAGCAGCAACAGCAAGGACTTCAACCTTTATGTGTCCCGCTTGGTTCTCCAGCACCTGCACAGGGATAGTCCACCCAACGGTGGCAAACAAGGCAACGGTCAGCATTCAGCTGACCAATTTTTATAACGACCCTACCCCTTTCCCGGGGCAGTGACATTCCTTCCCTGCAGGCATAACAATTCACATGCACATATATATATATATATATATATATATATATATATATATATATATATATATATATATATATATATATATATATATATATATATATATATATATATATATATTCATCACATATTGTCCGCTCATGCATAAACATTCCATCACAGCTGTCAGCCACGCAGCCCGACGATCCGTGCACTCAGGGCACATTCTTGGTGTAGCGGCGAACCAGTGTCCCACCACCGTATCAGGGTCGAAACCCAACGACAAAAGTTGAGCATTTACTTCATGGCGTGCAGCCGGAGATTTTAGTCTTAATGACCAGGGATTGGCCCGTAGCCCCACATGGTGTCGTGGGGTGCTGGCCTAAGACTCTCGCTATGCGCTCCAACAGACCGCACTTTCAAGTCTCATGTCGGACGGACATAACGCAGGTCGGATCATCCACCCCCGTTGCTCAAGTCGTCTTACCATCATCGAGTACAACGTACTCGCGGCTTAAAAGGCGCGGGTCGGTTTCACCTTACCTATTTTTGGCATAAAGCCTGGGTGTTTTCCTGGGCACACCAGTACTTGCTGTTACTACCCTTCACAGACACCACCCATTCTGTATCACAAGCATTAGAGGGTCTTTCCTTGACTTCCGTACCAGTACTTCCTGTTACTCCCCTTCACAGGCACAACCCAGTAACAAGGGTATTTTCCTGGATCTCAAATCCAGTACTTCCTGCTACTACCCTTCACATGTACAACCCATTTAGCAACACAAGCATCACAAGGGTAATTTCCTGGACTACTACTCCAGTACTTCCTGCTACTACCCTTCACAGGTCTAACTCATCGACTCCCAAAACTACACGTTTAATCACGGAGTCTTCTCTGGTGCGTATATGCAACATCATCAATCCAGGCCAACCTTTCTAGATGGGCTTCACACAGCATGTCTATTCCATACTCTATTTCCGGATCTATATGCCAAATCATCGGGGATTCTATGAATCAACCCAAAGGACTCCCATAACAAGCCACCCTCTGGTGGGGGAATCTTAGCACATGCCAAAATGGAAGCCTTCAAATTGCTAGGATGAAAGATCGTTACCCTTGACGATCGTTTTGGCGTCATGAGAATTTTAGCCGGCTGGAAAGTACCGCAATGACTTTGCCTCCACAACGCTGGCCTCGGATCTCTAACCGGAACTCCGCAGCTCCATCAGTGGCTGGCTCCCTTCCTCCTCCTCCTTCTTCCTCTCCCTCTCTCCCTCTAACTTTGTAGAAAGATAGTGGCCAAAAGCAAATGAGCTTTCTCATCTTATTTTCCGTCCTTAAGGAAGCAGGGAAGGCTCTCAGCCATTGGATCCCAGTTGAGAAAATGGACGACAATGATTTTGCCACAAAAGGATAAATTTTGCCTGACACGGCCTGTGACACGCCCGGCGTGTCACAGGCCGTGTACCTTAAGCGGTACACAACCGAGTCATCCAAACCAGTACACGCTCATGTGACACACCCATGTCACGGGCCGTGTCACCTGACACGCCTTCCGACACGCCCGTGTATGTGGCCGTATACATCAGGCTACACAAAACCAACTTCAACCCGATCGGGATACGGCCAGTGACACGCCCGTGTCACAGGCCGTGTACCTTAAGACACACCTGTGTCATGCCCGTATTCACCAGGCCTCAAATGCCAACGAGTGTTACACGGCAGCAGACACACCCCAGCTCAACTTCATCGAACTGACTTCGTCGACCAGAGGAGGACACGACCTCTGACACTCCCGTGTCAGAGGGCGTGTTCCCTCATTTTTCATAGAAAAGATTTTCGTCGAACACTCGCCGGCTGCTCACCCAAGCAGGACACATCCTGGGACACGCCCGTGTCCCAGGCCATGTCACCCAACTTTTCCCAATCCTGGGATTTGGGGTGTTACAACCCTCCCCTCCTTACAAAAATTTCGTCCCCGAAATTTGCACACAGGAAGGAAATTAACCACAAGATATTCTATTTCATAACGTTCATACAACTTGACACGTACTGCATAACAGTTACATAAAGAGCTCGGGAAATTCCGCTCGCATGGTCTGCTATCGCTCCCATGTGAGCTCTTCACGGCCGCAATTGTCCCACCGGACTTTGACCATCCCGATTGTCTTGTTCCGCAACTATTTATCAGCATGATCCTCGATCCGAATGGGCCTAACTTTCGTTGTTAGCCCATACTCCACCGACACACGATCAGTCTCGATCACTTGAGCTGGATCTTTGACGGCTTTTCGAAGCACCGAGATGTGAAACACATCATGTAATCCACCCAAGTCTGCTGAAAGAGCTAGCCGATATGTAGCTTCCCCAATACGCTCCACCACTTCAAACGACCCAAAATATCTCGGACTCAACTTTTTCAGTCGCCAAATTCTGGATACACCTTTGAAGGGTTTAATCTTCAAAGAGACCAAGTCGCCCACTGCGAACTCCACGTTCCGGTGCTTGGCGTTGTAGTATTTTGCTTGTCGATCCTGGGCTATTAGTAGCCTCTCTCGGATTGTGCGTATCGTCAAGTTCGCTTCCTCGACTTCGTTACGCCTATACACTTTGGATTCGCTTGCTTCTGCCCAAGCCAACAGTGTACGACACTTTCGATCATATAAAGCTTCAAACGGTGTCATACCGATGCTCGCTTGGAAGCTGTTGTTGTAGGCAAACTCCACCAGATAGAGATGATCTTCCCATCTCTTTCCAAAGTCCAGGGTGCACATTCGGAGCATATCTTCCATAGTCCTGTTGGTCCTCTCAGTCTGGTCATCCGTTTGGGGGTGAAAGGTTGTACTGAACGTCAATTTCGTGCCTAGCAGCTGATGGATTAGCCTCCAATCATTCGATGTAAAGCACCCATCCCGATCGCTCACAATGCTACGAGGAACACCATGTAGCCGTACGATTTGCTCCACATAGAGCTTTGCCAAACTCTCCAATGAATCGTCCCGTTTGTTCGGAAGGAAGTGCGCCACTTTTATCAACCGGTCCACAATCACCCAGATTAAATCATTCCCGCGCTGAGATCTCGGCAACCCGTGCACGAAATCCATTGAAATATCATCGAACTTCCATTCCGAAATCGGCAACGACTTCAAGAAACTGCCAGGCTTCTGGCATTCCGCCTTTACCAAAGCACAAGTCTGGCATTTGGCTACATAATAAGCGATATTGTTTTTCAATCTTGGCCACCAGAACAGCTTTTTCATATCTCTGAACATCTTTGTGCTCCCAGGGTGAATTGAGTACTTCGTAAAGTGCGCTTCGTACATCAACTCTTCTCATAGTTTCCCCATACTCGGGACGCATAACCGACCCTCTTTCCACAAAAGGCCGTCATCCCAGGAGAATTTGCCCTCTGGCCCGTCCTTTGTATAGTGTTAGAGACTTTTATCCAACTCCGTTGCTCGTTGAATTCTGTCCGCAAGGTCGTATTGCACCTCCGTCCAGTTCAGACATGTATTGGCTGAGGAATTCTTGTCAACACAAGAAATCTCCAACGCTTCCAGCTCCTGGATTAGACGTTCATCGTGCCTCTGCAACCAATTTGCCCTTGCCGGAGCCCTCCGACTCAAGGAATCAGCGACCATATTTCCCTTCCCGGGAGTATAATGAATTACAAAGGTGTAGTCCCCAAGGAATTCCAGCCACCTTCGTTGTCGCATATTCAGGTCCTTCTGCTCCAACAAATAATTTAGGCTCTTGTGGTACGTATAGATATTCACTTTCATGCCATACAGATAATGCTGTCATAACTTGAGTGCAAAGACCACCGCCGCCAACTCTAAGTCGTGGACGGGATAATTTCGCTCATGCACCTTCAACTGGCGTGAGACATAAGCAATCACTTTCCCATTTTGCAGAAGAACGCAGCCTAAGCCGCTTCCTGAAGCATCACTATAGATCTCGAATCTGTCGGTACCACATGGCGATGTCAACACAGGTGCCGTAGTCAACCGACTCTTCAACTCTTCAAAAGCTCGCGCGCACTCCGGTGTCCAAACGAACTTCTGATCCTTTCTCGTCAGTGTGGTCAGAGGCAAAGCAATCCGCAAGAAGTTTTCAACAAACCGTCTGTAGTAGCCTGCCAGTCCAAGGAACCTCCGAACCTCGGCCACCGAAGACAACACCGACCACTCCTGTATGGCCCTTATCTTTGACGGATCCACTGTGATGCCCTCTCCACTTACCACATGACCTAGGAAAGCCACCGATGATAGCCAAAGCTCGCACTTCGAGAACTTGGCATGAAGCTTATTACTTCGCAAAGTATGCAACACCAACCACAAGTGGTTTACGTGATCAGCTTCAGATTTCAAGTACACCAAGATATCGTCAATGAACACAATCATGAACACGTCCAGGTACTATCGGAACGTTCGGTGCATCAGATCCATGAATACCGATGGCGCATTGCAGAGCCCAAATGACATTACCGTGAACTCATAATGACCGTAACGTGTTCCAAATGCGGTCTTGGGAATGTCTCCTTCCCGTATCCTCAACTGGTAATAACCAGACTTTAAATCTAATTTCGAGTAGACGGTTGATCCCACCAGCCGATCGAACAACTCATCAATCCGTGGAATCATATACTTGTTCTTCTTTGTCAGCTTATTCAGTACGCGGTAGTCAATACATAACCGCAAGCCACCGTCCTTCTTTTTCACAAACAGAACAGGTGCGCTCCAAGGTGACATACTTGGGCATATATATCCCTGCTCCATCAACTCTTGCAATTGGATTTTCAACTCAGCCATTTCCTTTATCGCGACGCGATATGCCGAGCGGGCCACAGGTTTCGCACCTGGCACCAACTCGATCGTGAAGTCAATCTCCCGCTGGGGTGGTAGCCCAGGAAGATCCTTAGGGAATACATCTGCAAACTCCGAGATAACCGGAACATCGCTCACAATGGACTTGGGCTCAACAGCCTGGATCATCGTGAAGTATAACTCCGCGCCCTTCCGAACAGCCTTGACGACTTGGAGTTCATACATCAACGTCCCGCCCACTCCTCGCATCCCTGTGAACTTAGTCTCCTGCTCGGTATTTTGGCCCAATGTGATCTCTTTGGCATTACAATCAATATAGGCATGCTGCTCTGCGAGCCAGTCCATACCAAAGATCACGTCAAATTCTAATATCGGCAGTACAGATGCAGTTAAACAAAACTCCCGACTTCCAATTCGAACCGCCATATCGCAAGCCCGATCCGCGAGCATCAAACAACCATTCGGTAACACCACCCTGACGCTCTCTGTCTTTGCATGACTAGGTACTCCAATGCGAGCTACAAAGTCCTTAGACAGAAAAGATTGCGAAGCACCCGTATCAAACAGTGCTCGCGCCAGTGTGTCCCAAATCATTACAAAGCCTGTGGCAATTGGATCACACACAAGCCACATACAAAGCATACAATAAACAAAGCATGCAATAAGTAAAGCAATACAACAACTTAACTCGTATATGTGATGACGTCACCCTGCTTAATGGCCTCCTGCAGGCCAAGGTTGTAGACTCGGGGCTGCGTCTGGGATGTAGAGGACTCCACCACTGCCTTTCCCTTCTCAGTATACGACACGCCCGCCTTCTATTCTCCCTTCGGCGGAACAATCCGGCAGTCACAGGCTATATGCCCCACACGTCCACAAATAAAGCACGTACGAGTTTCTGGCCTTGACATGTGGGTTGCACCCAATGCAACCGAAGAAGGGGCTTGCCCTGACGGCTTGGACCTCTTGCCCCATTTCTTCTTATAATATGATTTCCCAGGTCGGGGTGCCTTGAACTCTGGCTTTGTCATAGCCAAGGCCCACTTCCCTTGCACCCATTTCATGTCCTTTTCCAGCGCGCACGCAGCGTCAACCAATGCCTGGAATCCTTGGTTCACTGAACTGGAAAGCAGGAATCGTAACTCGTCCCGCAAGCCTTCATAGAACCGATTGGTTTTCCGCTGCTCGTCGGCAAGGATTGAACCGGCATACTGTCCCAACCTCGTGAACTCATGCAGGTAAGTTTCAACACTGCCTTCACCTTACATCAGCCTTTAGAACTCGTTTTCCATGGCAATGCGTTGTGCCGTCGGTAGGTACTTTGCCAGGAATAGACGAGAGAATTCCTCTATCGACACTTGTGTTAATGGTCTGCCCGCTAAGTGGTGTAATTCCATCTCGTCCCACCATAGACGAGCCTCTCCTTCCAGTAAGAAGATGGCTAAGGTGACCTTCTGATCTTCCTCAGTCCTGATTGCCGTCATTATCCGCTTGACGCGCGACAACCAATCCTCTGCCTGCGTAGGGGATCCCATGCCCGTAAATGTAGGCAGATTGAAACTCATAAACTACTTTAACTGTCTCTCAGCTGCTCGAGGAGCCACAGCTGCAACAGGTTCTGGCCTCGCCGCAACCTGTTCTGGCCTCAATGCCGGCTGCGCCTGCCCTAGCGCCTGCCCAGTAGGCTGTGCTTGAATCATCGCATACAGGGCTTCAACAACTAATCAAACAGTTTCCGCAGCAGGGGGCGGTGTAGGCACCTCAGCTGGTGCCGTACTCTTATCAGAATGCTGGGGCTCCGACTGCCCAGCATCACTTCGAGTCACATATATGTGAACAAGACACACACATTAGCGATCTCACACAATCAATAACAGCCAAAATAGGAACGCACAGGTTCCTCAAACACATGTATTTGCATTCCTAAAGTGGACATTCAAGAGTTCATTAGTGTTAACGCGGTTCGCACGTACACGTACTCGCCACCCCACAAAAGAATTCGACCACGAATTCGAAAGGGAAAGACCGAGATAGCTGATACCAAAAATATAACGACTCCATCCATTCATATAGTATATAATAGAAGGTCCGGCCAGGGCCCGACACCATATACCACAAAACAGGCAGCGAAGTCACGGAGTGATACCAGAGTTGCGCAACCCAACTCATTGCATTATAGCGGAAGCCTATAATACAAAACGGAACTCTAAACATGAATGTCCACCATATAAAGCTCCACATTTATATATACACAGGAATGTTCATCAAATACAAAGTCAGTTGACCTTATGGCCTTACAAGTCCTTTTACAACAGTGGCACCCAAACATTGGCATGCAGGCCGACCACATATAACAAAACACAGCATTTTATGCTTAGCCTTCAAGGGCTAGCAGCAGCAACAACATTAGGGACTTCAACCTTTATGTATCCCGCTTGGTTCTCCAGCACCTGCATCGGGACAGTCCACCCAACGGTGGCAAATAAGGCAACAGTCAGCATTCAGCAGACCAATTTTTATAACGATCCTACCCCTTTCTCGGGGCAGTGACATTCCTTCCCTGCAGGCATAGCAATTCACATGCATATATATATATATATATATATATATATATATATATATATATATATATATATATATATATATATATATATATATATATATATATATATATATATATATATCATCACATATTGTGCGCTCATGCATAAACATTCCATCACAATCGCCAACCACGGAGCCCGACGATCCGTGCACTCAGGGCACATTCTTGGTGTACCAGCGAACCAGGGTCCCACCACCGTATCAGGGCCGAAACCCAACGACAAAAGTTGAGCATTTACTCGATGACGTGCAACCAGAGATTTTAGTCTTAATGACCCGGGATTGGCCCGTAGCCCCCCATGGTGTCGTGGCGCGTAGGCCTAAGACTCTCGCTATGCGCTCCAACAGACCGCACTTTCAGGTCTCATGTCGGACGGACATAACGCAGGTCAGATCATCCACCCCCCGTTGCTCAAGTCGCCTTACCATCACCGAGTACAGCGTACTCGCGGCTTAAAAGGCACGGGTCAGTTTCACCTTACCTGTTTGGCATAAAGTCTGGGTGTTTTCCTGGGCACACCAATACTTGATGTCACTACCCTTCACAGACACCACCCATTCTGTATCACAAGCATCAGAGGGTCTTTCCTGGACTTCCATACCAGTACTTCCTGTTACTCCCCTTCACAGGCACAACCCAGTAACAAGGGTATTTTTCTGGATCTCAAATCCAGTACTTCCTGCTACTATCCTTCACAGGTATAACCCATTTAGCAGCACAAGAATCACAAGGGTAATTTCCTAGACTACCACTTCAGTACTTCCTGCTACTACCCTTCACAGGTCTAACCCATCGACTCCCAAAACTACATGTTTAATCACAGAGCCTTCTCTGGTGCGTATATGCAACATCACCAATCCAGACCAACCTGTCTAGATGGGCTTCACACATCATGCCTATTCCATACTCCATTTCCGGATCTATATGCCAAATCATCGGGGATTCCATGAATCAACCCAAAGGACTCCCATAACAAGCCACCCTCTGGTGGGGTAATCTTATGCACATGCCAAAATGGAAGCTTTCACATGGCTAGGAAGAAAGATCGTTACCCTTGACGATCGTTTTGGCGCCATGAGAATTTTAGCCTGCTGGAAAGTACCGCAACGGCTTTGCCTCCACAACTCTGGCCTCGGATCTCTAACCAGAACTCTGCAGCTCCACCGGTGGCCGGCTCCCTTCCTCCTCCTCCTTCTTCCTCTCTCTCTAACTTTGTAGAAAGATAGTGGCCAAAAGCAAATGAGCTTTGTCATCTTATTTTCCAGCCTTAAGGAAGCAGGGAGGGCTCTCAGCCATTGGATCCTAGCTGAGAAAATGGACGACCATGATTTTGCCACAAAAGGATAAATTTTGCCTGACACGGCCTGTGACACGCCCGTGTCACAGGCCGTGTACCTTAAGCGGTACACAACCGACTCATCCAAACCAGTACACGCCCATGTGACACGCCCATGTCACGGGCCGTGTCACTTGACACGCCTTCCGACACGCCCGTGTCTGTGGCCGTGTACATCAGGTTACACAAAATCAACTTCAACCCGATCGGGACACGGCCAGTGACACGCCCGTGTCACAAGCCGTGTACCCTAAGACACACCCGTGTCGTGCCCGTGTTCACCAGGCCTCAAATGCACTGGGCACATCCAGCAAAGGACACGGCCAGTGACACGCCCGTGTCACCAGCCGTGTGCCCTTACACGGCAGCAGACACGCCCCGGCTCCATTTCGTCGAACTGACTTCGTCGACCAAAGGAGGACACGGCCTCTGACACGCCCGTGTCAGAGGGCGTGTTCCCTCATTTTTCATAGAAACGGGTTTTCGTCGAACATTCGCCGGCTGGTCACCAGAGTAGGACACGTCCTGGGACACGCCCGTGTCCTAGGCCGTGTCACCCAACTTTTCCCAATCCTGGGATTTGTGGTGTTACATGCTACCGCCGGGCGGTAGCTACCTACAGCGTCGCGATAACTTCCCGTGCCGTCGGTCAAAAAATAATGCCGCGCTATCGCCGACGGTAGCAATACCACTGCTCGATAGCTCACTCAACGCTTACCACTCAACGCTTGAAGGCTACCGCCGAGCGGTAATTAGCTAACGCCGCGCGCTACCACTTGCCGCTTTTGACGCCTACCACTCAACACACTCAATGCCTACCACTCAGCGCCTCTACTCAACGCATGAAGGCTACCGCCGGGCGATAGCCACCTATAACCGTGTAGTAACGTCCAGAGCCTCAAGTCCATAAAACTGGGGGGTTACAGATCTATGCGGTTCAGTTCAGTTCTAATCAGTTCTAACCAGTTCTAACCAGAAACAAATCAAAACTTGACAGAATGAATGAGAGGGGTTAAAAATAAAACACATGAGGGAAAAAAGTAAACATGTTAGATTTTTTGCGCGACAGAATTCGTAGTCTGGGGCCCGGGCGCCAGAATTTCACGTTATAACTAGGAGTGCAAGTTGAATTGAGCCGGCTCGTGAGCTCGAGGAGACGATTCAAAAAAACCTCGACTCGAGCTCGAGCCAGTGGAGCTCCAGCTCGAGCTCTATTGCGACCTGGAGTTCGATTGCGAGCTCGAGCTCGAGCTTGCCTACTCTTGTTCATGAGCTCGTGAGTCGGCTCGCGAGTTTTTTTTTTTTGACTTTTTTTTAAAAAAATATGTAATTATAAATAAAAAATGGTTAATGAGCTGAAAAGCTCGTGAGCAGCTCGAGCTCAATATATTGCTCTCGAGCTCGAGCCCGAGCCCGAGCCATGCAAAATGAGCTCATTGAGCTCGAGCTTGGGAATTTTGCCAAGCTCGACTCGTTTACACCCCTAGTTATAACAAGGAGTACTTTTTGTGTAGTATAGTACGTAGAACTGAAATTTAAAATCCGAAATCGCAAAACCCCAAAACTGCACATGTACGCACTGATTTTAAAGCGCACCGAACGGTTTGGTTGTGGAGCGATTTCGTTCGTTGCACAACTGTATAGTTTGCGGAGTGGTTTCTAGCGGTGCAAAATCTACAAAAAGCGTCACACCATTGTCATCGTCCGTACCAACTTCTTCATGTTAGAAACCATTTTGGTATTATTCTTCTTTTTCAGCTTTTCCTTGACATGTATTAAATAATATTAAGAATTTGAATTCCTGACTCCCCAGTACTGAAATGAACTGTGTACTGTTATGAAAACTAGAGGTGCGCGTCACTACGGTGAATGAGTGTTACTTGAAATTCTGCTTAATGTAACAACGCGCAATTCTACAGGATCGTTATAACCAAACTTTGTTAATCTCAAATTGAAGTTTGTACTAAATTTCTTTTCTAGATTAAGAACACAAAATAAAACGAGCTGGAATAAACGGTAACTGAAGTGCGGAAATTAATTTATACCGTTCTTGGATTCTTGCTCGTTCTTCATGATCGCGGAAATTCGCAATAGTTGTGGGGTGTTGTTCCTGATGAATTCCGCTGCGCTTTGTTTACGTGCTGACATGTAACACCAATCCAAGTGAATCACTTAAAGAAATTCAAAAGTCAGCACATATAAGTGTATGTATGTTAATCAATAATAGTGAAAGGAACGAAAATCAGTATGTTCGAGTAGATCCAATGCGGTATTTACAAATCTCGAATGGTTGTACTTTGTTGCTCATATCAACACAATATATATATAAACCGATCACAAAATCTGTGAGCAAAATTGAATGAAAAACTTTGAGACATGTGTTGATCTTGTGTACTTCACTGATTCAGGAGAAACACTTGGAATATAGTGACAACACAATAATTCATGCTGGTATCCCAAATTGAAATGGAGAAAATTGGAACAGTGCAGGAATTATACCTCGTTCCTGAAGATGGAGAGTTAAGATCTACTTTTCTCCTGAAAAACTGTTGTAACAAAAGCGTAGATGCAGTCTCCCAAATCTGAACCTTGGCTGCTGGCTGTAAGAAGAAAAGGAAAGGGGACGTAGATCTGGATCTGACAGTTCTGTTGCCTAAAGTCCCCTTTGCCGGCGGTGAGGATCCAAGTGATGGCGGCGTTCCAGATCTGGGAAGAAACTTCCTAGAGCCGGCTCTATACCGTCGATCTCCGGGAGGACAACGTCGGCGATGAAGACCTGTAGCGAGGCAGCACCGGCGGTGGAGCGAGGATTTCTGATCACCTCCGGCGATCTGCTCTTCCAAGAAGCAAAACCGAGGAGAATCAACGGAGCGACCGGCGGTTTCGCGAGAGAAGAAGGAGCGGCTCTTTCTCAAAACCGAAGAAGAAGAATCGATCGGGTTTCAGCCCTAGTTCACGCCTTGTCAAGATGAGAATTCATGATGGCTATTAATAGGAATAGCCTCTTAAGGAGTTACCAATTGAGCAATTGATTGTGATTAATTGCTCAAATCCCAAATTAACTCCTTTAATTAATTGAATTATCATGACCAACAAAATTGTGCCTAGGGTGAGACCGAGTCGACGCTCTTAATTTACGAGACGATCTAGCTCACCTATCACAAGCTTCGACCGTTCGAGCGACTAAACTAACGCGCGCTCGTAGGAGTCCAAATAGACTAAATATGCGCGTACGACTTTAACGGTTCGCCTCGATGAATCGAGTCCACCTAACAGAAAACTTCCAACATTCTCCCACTTGGACTTGTGTTCATCGTAACTCATGACATTCCGATAAAATCTTCACTAAACTTAAGGGTACCAATTAGCGAACGCGATATTGAGTCTACTCCCACGTCAATCCGGTCCAATCAAATCCTTCACTCCGAATCATGGCGGCAACCGCATCAATGAGCGACACGGGACCTTCCATGATCACAACAGCTTACGGATCTAATCGACATGGACAAAGCGCGGTCATACAAATCATAGAACAACACACTGAAAGTGTGCACATGAAGGTTGTTCTGATTTGGTGGTCAACCAGACTTCTCAAATGAATGCACTAAACCATGCTGTGAGAAGTTCTTAAGTGTTCAAAAGAACAAGTATGTCTAACCTTAAGGTTCCAAAATTCATGTGTCAAAAGACATACTACAGGCCATAATTCAAATGAAGTGCCCTAGGCCTTATGCTCCAACTGACACAAGTCATGAGACTTTGTATGAAGTGTGACGTGTCACATAAATTCAACAAATATTGAAACTTAATAATATTGTTGAATTAATATGCTTAATTGTTAACGAATTAAATAAAGTGCAAACCAAACGACAGATAACTGAATTGGAGCTCCATGAAGCCTCCCACTAATCAAGCACATCGATCGACTCTTTAAGCCCCATATTAATAGCATGTTTCTGAAACACGTTAGGGCGAAGTCCTTTAGTAAGTGGATCGGCCAACATGTCATCTGTCCCTAAATGCTCCACTAAAATGTCACCCTTCTTGACCAATTCCTTAACGGTCAAGAATTTAATTTCCATATGTTTGGACCCTGTGATACTTTTATTGTTCATCGAGAACATAACTGCAGAAATGTTATCACAGTACAACCGGACGGGTCCAGCTATAGAATCGACAACCTTTAACTCTGTAATAAAATTCTTAAGCCACACTGCGTGAGTCGAAGCTCCAAAGAGAGCGACGAACTCCGCATGCATTGTGGATGAAGTGATGAGTGTCTGTTTGACACTCTTCCACGAAACGGCCCCACCAGCAAACTTAAATATATAACCTGAAGTAGACTTTCTATCATCCTCACACCCGGCAAAATCAGAATCTGTATACCCCACTAACTCAAGATTTTGAACTTTATGGTAGACTAACTTTACATCTTTAGTTCCCTTTAAATACCTTAGGACTTTCTTGGCAGCCACCCAATGATCAGGTCCTGGGTTCGACTGATATCTGCCTAAAAGTCCCACTGCGAAGGCAATGTCCGGTCTGGTACAGACTTGGGCATACATTAAGCTGCCTACCGCACTAGCATAAGGTATATCCTTCATGCGCTCTCTCTCTATGTCGTTCCTGGGACATTGTGATAAGCTGAGCTTATCACCTTTAAGCACAGGTACTTCACCAGGCTTACAATCGAGCATGTTAAATCTCTCAAGTACACGCTCGATGTAGGCTTTCTGAGAGAGTGCCAATGTATGGTGAGATCGTTCCCTAATGATCTCAATTCCTAGAACGAAGGATGCTTCTTCAAGATCTTTCATATCAAAGTGTTTTGACAGAAATTGCTTAGATTCATGCAATAATGTCAAATCACTGCTCGCAAGCAAGATGTCATCCACATAAAGAATTAAGAAGATGAATCTGCTCCCACTGATCTTGAGATATATGCAACGGTCTACCTTATTTTCTACAAAACCAAAAGAAGTAACTACCTCATCGAATTTCAAATACCACTGTCTAGAAGCTTGCTTCAGACCATATAGGGATTTGTTAAGCTTACATACAAGTTGGTCGGAATGACCAGACTTGAACCCCTCAGGATGCACCATATAGACCTCCTCGGCAAGATCGCCATTCAGGAATGCGGTCTTTACATCCATCTGGTGTAGCTCCAAATCATAATGAGCTACTAATGCCATTATCACTCTGAAAGAGTCTTTAGAGGAAACAGGAGAAAAGGTCTCGTGATAATCAATTCCTTCTCTCTGCGTAAATCCCTTGGCTACCAGTCTAGCTTTAAACCGCTCGACCTTTCCTTTAGAGTCCTTCTTGGTCTTAAACACCCATTTAGAACCAATGGGCTTACAGCCTTTGGGTAACTCAACCAACTCCCAAACCTTATTCAGCTTCATAGACTCCATCTCGTCTTTCATCGCATCCCACCACAGATCAACATGAGGTCCAGACACAGCTTCATTAAATGTCACTGGGTCAATCACCAGACCAATGTCATAATCACTCTCTCCTAAATAGACTTCATAGTCTGAGGAAATTGCAGGCCTTCTCTGCCTAATGGATCTCCTTGCAGGTGGATGAACCTCTTGGACATGAGGAGGAACCTCAACTGGAATCGGTGGCAAGACCGCTTCCACATCCTCCACTTGTTCCGTCACGGGCTCAGGCACCGCAGGATCTCTTATCAAGGGCACAGATAAATTAATGGGCACAACTTCCTCGACTTCACTAATAGGATGAGAGCAACTAGGTTCATCAGCGACATCCCATTCTAAAAATTTAGCTGTTTGTGACTCCACAATTCTGGGTCCTCCTAACGGGGAATAGAACTTAAATCCCTTGGAGTGATCTGGGTAGCCAATGAAATAGCAACGACAAGACCTAGGGGCAATCTTACTTTCTGATGGGTTGTACAAACGGACTTCTGCAGGACAGCCCCAGACACGCAAATGATTAAGGCTGGGTCGTCTACCAGTCCACAACTCAAAAGGGGTTTTGGGTACTGACTTAGACGGGACTCTATTAAGGATGTACACTGCAGTCTTAAGCGCCTCACCCCATAAAAAGTCAGGAAGATTTGTCCTACTCATCATGCTCCTCATCATTTCCTTAAGGGTGCGATTGCGCCTTTCAGCCACACCATTCTGCTCAGGACTACCCGGCATGGAGTACTGGGCAACAATGCCACAGCCCTCCAAGTATCTGGCAAAGGGACCTTTATGTTGCCCGGAAGCATCATGTCTACCAAAATACTCGCCACCTCTGTCAGACCTTACAATCTTGATTTCTTTCCCTATTTGTTTCTCAACTTCTGTCTTGAAAATCTTGAACTTTTCAAGGGATTCAGACTTCTCCTTAATTAAGTACAAATAACCAAAATGGGAGTAGTCATCAATGAATGTAATAAAATAGGTGTTCCTACAGAGGGTAGTGGAATAAGGACCACTGATGTCCGTATGAACAACCTCTAACACACTTGAACTACGAGTTGAGCCCTTTTTTCTTAATCTTTGTCATCTTACCTCTACAGCAGTCCACACATGTCTCTAGGTCACTGAAGTCTAGAGTAGGGAGAATGTTTTCCTTAATTAATATTTCTACTCTTTTCCTAGAGATATGACCTAACCTTTTATGTCATAGCATGGAGGACTGCTCCTTAATGAGAGGTCTTTTACTAGCAACATTCTCTATATTATATGAGGCGGCATAAAAATCAACAGGTGCAAGACATATTCTATATAAACCATTAGATTGTGAACATTGGCCAATAAACTGAGACTCATGAAATAGCTTAATTAAACCACCAGAAATATTGAAACCATAATTAAGTCTATCTAATGCTGAAACAGAAATCAAGTTCCTTCTAAACGAAGGAATATAAAATATGTCTCTCAATAAAAGTTGATATCCAGAATCAAGGACCAAACAAATGTCCCCGATGAACTCCACCTCCACCTCTGCATTGTTGCCAACCGTGAGCCTGCACTCACCCTTGTTTGGCCTCCTCCTTTTGATGAACCCCTGCAGTGTGTAAGCAACATGATTAGTTGCTCCACTATCGAGCCACCAAGAGCTAGATGAGGCTTCAATTAAATTGGATTCACAAAGGACAAAGGCTAAAGAGTTACCTTTAGGCGCAAATCCACGTTTATCCATCCAGGCTTTAAATTTGAGGCACTCGTGCTTCACGTGCCCCTTCTTCTTACAAAAGAAGCAGGTAAGAGGCTTCTTTCCACCAGTGTCCTTGCTCCCTGAGGCTTGTCCATCCTGAGCTTTAGCCGGAGCTTTGAACTTCTTCTTCTTCTTGAATGAGGGTTTGACAACGAGTAACGCAGTGTTCGTCTTTTCCTTCTTCAGTTTCTCCTCCTCAGCAACGCAACGAGTAATAAGATCATTTATCTTCCACGCCTCATCCTGGGAACTATAGGTGGTCTTCAAAATGCTGAACTCCGCAGGAAGAGTATTTAGTGCTTGATGCACTATCAGGGCTTCAGGGAGAGTAATCTCCATCTCCTGCAGTTTGGTCTGATAGTAGACCATCTTTAGAATGTAGTCACGGACTCCGCTTCCTCCCGAATACCTCATGGAGAAGAGGTCCTGAATTAGAGTTCCAATCTCAGCATTGGAAGACACCTTATATCTCTGCCCAACTGCAGTCAGAAAATCCCGGGCGATGGTCGTGTCTGGAAGACCACTCAGCAGGTGCTCCGGAATGGAACGCTTCATAGTCAACAAGCAGATTTTGTTAGACTTGTTCCATGCACCATAGTGATCCTTTTCAGCTTGAGTGCTAGTCGCTGTGAGGGCTGCAGGCTGATTGGTATTCATGGCCATCTCTATGTCCGCCATCTCTAGAGCAAACATGATGTCGGACTTCCACTTCTTAAAATTTGATCCAGTGAGCTTTTCAATGGTCGCCATATTGTTATGGACTGTAAAGGTGACTGTGAAGAGAAAAACCGATTATTAGTGACAAATAGAGCAACAGTGGCTATAAAACCCTAAATAGCACACTAGGCGGAGAATCCTGGCGCGTCAACACGCAACACCTTTGGGCAGACTACGTGTCACGCAATTAGTAATTCTCCACACAAGAACGAGCAACAGTTACGCTTGAGCTTTTCGTAGAACTACCACCTTTGGGTGAATAGCTTACTAGAGTCATGCACTACCGTCCAAATGTCCTTGTGTAACCCTCTGAACCTATTGCGCAAGCACCACCTTTGGGTGAATGATTGCGCACTAGTCTCAGAGAACTCCCTAAAACATGTGAAGCCGTAATCTCACAAATCGACTCGAAAAGGCCACTTTGGCGGCTACAGTTCTTATCAATGCACGAGACCCTTTCACACCGGGATATCTGAATATTGCCCTAAATTAATATCGTGTTTCTTATCTTAATGACGTATGGGCAATCAATCGTCTTAAAGAAAACACAACTTTTGTCTGGAATTGATTTATGAAAAGCACTTTTGAATATCAATCCCAGATTTGTTTCTCTCTAAATAATTAATGGGTTTTGAAAGTAGTGTTCTTTAACTGAATTAATTAGAAAAATAATTTACTCCAAATTATGAAGGAGACTAATAGGTTTAGGTTAACCTCGCTTTGATACCAACTGTTATGAAAACTAGAGGTGCGCGTCACTACGGTGAATGAGTGTTACTTGAAATTCTGCTTAATGTAACAACGCGCAATTCTACAGGATCGTTATAACCAAACTTTGTTAATCTCAAATTGAAGTTTGTACTAAATTTCTTTTCTAGATTAAGAACACAAAATAAAACGAGCTGGAATAAACGGTAACTGAAGTGCGGAAATTAATTTATACCGTTCTTGGATTCTTGCTCGTTCTTCATGATCGCGGAAATTCGCAATAGTTGTGGGGTGTTGTTCCTGATGAATTTCGCTGCGCTTTGTTTACGTGCTGACATGTAACACCAATCCAAGTGAATCACTTAAAGAAATTCAAAAGTCAGCACATATAAGTGTATGTATGTTAATCAATAATAGTGAAAGGAACGAAAATCAGTATGTTCGAGTAGATCCAATGCGGTATTTACAAATCTCGAATGGTTGTACTTTGTTGCTCATATCAACACAATATATATATAAACCGATCACAAAATCTGTGAGCAAAATTGAATGAAAAACTTTGAGACATGTGTTGATCTTGTGTACTTCACTGATTCAGGAGAAACACTTGGAATATAGTGACAACACAATAATTCATGCTGGTATCCCAAATTGAAATGGAGAAAATTGGAACAGTGCAGGAATTATACCTCGTTCCTGAAGATGGAGAGTTAAGATCTACTTTTCTCCTGAAAAACTGTTGTAACAAAAGCGTAGATGCAGTCTCCCAAATCTGAACCTTGGCTGTTGGCTGTAAGAAGAAAAGGAAAGGGGACGTAGATCTGGATCTGACAGTTCTGTTGTCTAAAGTCCCCTTTGCCGGCGGTGAGGATCCAAGTGATGGCGGCGTTCCAGATCTGGGAAGAAACTTCCTAGAGCCGGCTCTATACCGTCGATCTCCGGGAGGACAACGTCGGCGATGAAGACCTGTAGCGAGGCAGCACCGGCGGTGGAGCGAGGATTTCTGATCACCTCCGGCGATCTGCTCTTCCAAGAAGCAAAACCGAGGAGAATCAACGGAGCGACCGGCGGTTTCGCGAGAGAAGAAGGAGCGGCTCTTTCTCAAAACCGAAGAAGAAGAATCGATCGGGTTTCAGCCCTAGTTCACGCCTTGTCAAGATGAGAATTCATGATGGCTATTAATAGGAATAGCCTCTTAAGGAGTTACCAATTGAGCAATTGATTGTGATTAATTGCTCAAATCCCAAATTAACTCCTTTAATTAATTGAATTATCATGACCAACAAAATTGTGCCTATGGTGAGACCGAGTCGACGCTCTTAATTTACGAGACGATCTAGCTCACCTATCACAAGCTTCGACCGTTCGAGCGACTAAACTAACGCGCGCTCGTAGGAGTCCAAATAGACTAAATATGCGCGTACGACTTTAACGGTTCGCCTCGATGAATCGAGTCCACCTAACAGAAAACTTCCAACATTCTCCCACTTGGACTTGTGTTCATCGTAACTCATGACATTCCGATAAAATCTTCACTAAACTTAAGGGTACCAATTAACGAACGCGATATTGAGTCTACTCCCACGTCAATCCGGTCCAATCAAATCCTTCACTCCGAATCATGGCGGCAACCGCATCAATGAGCGACACGGGACCTTCCATGATCACAACAGCTTACGGATCTAATCGACATGGACAAAGCGCGGTCATACAAATCATAGAACAACACACTGAAAGTGTGCACATGAAGGTTGTTCTGATTTGGTGGTCAACCAGACTTCTCAAATGAATGCACTAAACCATGCTGTGAGAAGTTCTTAAGTGTTCAAAAGAACAAGTATGTCTAACCTTAAGGTTCCAAAATTCATGCGTCAAAAGACATACTACAGGCCATAATTCAAATGAAGTGCCCTAGGCCTTATGCTCCAACTGACACAAGTCATGAGACTTTGTATGAAGTGTGACGTGTCACATAAATTCAACAAATATTGAAACTTAATAATATTGTTGAATTAATATGCTTAATTGTTAACGAATTAAATAAAGTGCAAACCAAACGACAGATAACTGAATTGGAGCTCCATGAAGCCTCCCACTAATCAAGCACATCGATCGACTCTTTAAGCCCCATATTAATAGCATGTTTCTGAAACACGTTAGGGCGAAGTCCTTTAGTAAGTGGATCGGCCAACATGTCATCTGTCCCTAAATGCTCCACTAAAATGTCACCCTTCTTGACCAATTCCTTAACGGTCAAGAATTTAATTTCCATATGTTTGGACCCTGTGATACTTTTATTGTTCATCGAGAACATAACTGCAGAAATGTTATCACAGTACAACCGGACGGGTCCAGCTATAGAATCGACAACCTTTAACTCTGTAATAAAATTCTTAAGCCACACTGCGTGAGTCGAAGCTCCAAAGAGAGCGACGAACTCCGCATGCATTGTGGATGAAGTGATGAGTGTCTGTTTGACACTCTTCCACGAAACGGCCCCACCAGCAAACTTAAATATATAACCTAAAGTAGACTTTCTATCATCCTCACACCCGGCAAAATCAGAATCTGTATACCCCACTAACTCAAGATTTTGAACTTTATGGTAGACTAACTTTACATCTTTAGTTCCCTTTAAATACCTTAGGACTTTCTTGGCAGCCACCCAATGATCAGGTCCTGGGTTCGACTGATATCTGCCTAAAAGTCCCACTGCGAAGGCAATGTCCGGTCTGGTACAGACTTGGGCATACATTAAGCTGCCTACCGCACTAGCATAAGGTATATCCTTCATGCGCTCTCTCTCTATGTCGTTCCTGGGACATTGTGATAAGCTGAGCTTATCACCTTTAAGCACAGGTACTTCACCAGGCTTACAATCGAGCATGTTAAATCTCTCAAGTACACGCTCGATGTAGGCTTTCTGAGAGAGTGCCAATGTATGGTGAGATCGTTCCCTAATGATCTCAATTCCTAGAACGAAGGATGCTTCTTCAAGATCTTTCATATCAAAGTGTTTTGACAGAAATTGCTTAGATTCATGCAATAATGTCAAATCACTGCTCGCAAGCAAGATGTCATCCACATAAAGAATTAAGAAGATGAATCTGCTCCCACTGATCTTGAGATATATGCAACGGTCTACCTTATTTTCTACAAAACCAAAAGAAGTAACTACCTCATCGAATTTCAAATACCACTGTCTAGAAGCTTGCTTCAGACCATATAGGGATTTGTTAAGCTTACATACAAGTTGGTCGGAATGACCAGACTTGAACCCCTCAGGATGCACCATATAGACCTCCTCGGCAAGATCGTCATTCAGGAATGCGGTCTTTACATCCATCTGGTGTAGCTCCAAATCATAATGAGCTACTAATGCCATTATCACTCTGAAAGAGTCTTTAGAGGAAACAGGAGAAAAGGTCTCGTGATAATCAATTCCTTCTCTCTGCGTAAATCCCTTGGCTACCAGTCTAGCTTTAAACCGCTCGACCTTTCCTTTAGAGTCCTTCTTGGTCTTAAACACCCATTTAGAACCAATGGGCTTACAGCCTTTGGGTAACTCAACCAACTCCCAAACCTTATTCAGCTTCATAGACTCCATCTCGTCTTTCATCGCATCCCACCACAGATCAACATGAGGTCCAGACACAGCTTCATTAAATGTCACTGGGTCAATCACCAGACCAATGTCATAATCACTCTCTCCTAAATAGACTTCATAGTCTGAGGAAATTGCAGGCCTTCTCTGCCTAATGGATCTCCTTGCAGGTGGATGAACCTCTTAGACATGAGGAGGAACCTCAACTGGAATCGGTGGCAAGACCGCTTCCACATCCTCCACTTGTTCCGTCACGGGCTCAGGCACCGCAGGATCTCTTATCAAGGGCACAGATAAATTAATGGGCACAACTTCCTCGACTTCACTAATAGGATGAGAGCAACTAGGTTCATCAGCGACATCCCATTCTAAAAATTTAGCTGTTTGTGACTCCACAATTCTGGGTCCTCCTAACGGGGAATAGAACTTAAATCCCTTGGAGTGATCTGGGTAGCCAATGAAATAGCAACGACAAGACCTAGGGGCAATCTTACTTTCTGATGGGTTGTACAAACGGACTTCTGCAGGACAGCCCCAGACACGCAAATGATTAAGGCTGGGTCGTCTACCAGTCCACAACTCAAAAGGGGTTTTGGGTACTGACTTAGACGGGACTCTATTAAGGATGCACACTGCAGTCTTAAGCGCCTCACCCCATAAAAAGTCAGGAAGATTTGTCCTACTCATCATGCTCCTCATCATTTCCTTAAGGGTGCGATTGCGCCTTTCAGCCACACCATTCTGCTCAGGACTACCCGGCATGGAGTACTGGGCAACAATGCCACAGCTCTCCAAGTATCTGGCAAAGGGACCTTTATGTTGCCCGGAAGCATCATGTCTACCAAAATACTCGCCACCTCTGTCAGACCTTACAATCTTGATTTCTTTCCCTATTTGTTTCTCAACTTCTGTCTTGAAAATCTTGAACTTTTCAAGGGATTCAGACTTCTCCTTAATTAAGTACAAATAACCAAAATGGGAGTAGTCATCAATGAATGTAATAAAATAGGTGTTCCTACAGAGGGTAGTGGAATAAGGACCACTGATGTCCGTATGAACAACCTCTAACACACTTGAACTACGAGTTGAGCCCTTTTTCTTAATCTTGGTCATCTTACCTCTACAGCAGTCCACACATGTCTCTAGGTCACTGAAGTCTAGAGTAGGGAGAATGTTTTCCTTAATTAATCTTTCTACTCTTTTCCTAGAGATATGACCTAACCTTTTATGCCATAGCATGGAGGACTGCTCCTTAATGAGAGGTCTTTTACTAGCAACATTCTCTATATTATATGAGGCGGCATAAAAATCAACAGGTGCAAGACATATTCTATATAAACCATTAGATAGTGAACATTGGCCAATAAACTGAGACTCATGAAATAGCTTAATTAAACCACCAGAAATATTGAAACCATAATTAAGTCTATCTAATGCTGAAACAGAAATCAAGTTCCTTCTAAACGAAGGAATATAAAATATGTCTCTCAATAAAAGTTGATATCCAGAATCAAGGACCAAACAAATGTCCCCGATGAACTCCACCTCCACCTCTGCATTGTTGCCAACCGTGAGCCTGCACTCACCCTTGTTTGGCCTCCTCCTTTTGATGAACCCCTGCAGTGTGTAAGCAACATGATTAGTTGCTCCACTATCGAGCCACCAAGAGCTAGATGAGGCTTCAATTAAATTGGATTCACAAAGGACAAAGGCTAAAGAGTTACCTTTAGGCGCAAATCCACGTTTATCCATCCAGGCTTTAAATTTGAGGCACTCGTGCTTCACGTGCCCCTTCTTCTTACAAAAGAAGCAGGTAAGAGGCTTCTTTCCACCAGTGTCCTTGCTCCCTGAGGCTTGTCCATCCTGAGCTTTAGCCGGAGCTTTGAACTTCTTCTTCTTCTTGAATGAGGGTTTGACAACGAGTAACGCAGTGTTCGTCTTTTCCTTCTTCAGTTTCTCCTCCTCAGCAACGCAACGAGTAATAAGATCATTTATCTTCCACGCCTCATCCTGGGAACTATAGGTGGTCTTCAAAATGCTGAACTCCGCAGGAAGAGTATTTAGTGCTTGATGCACTATCAGGGCTTCAGGGAGAGTAATCTCCATCTCCTGCAGTTTGGTCTGATAGTAGACCATCTTTAGAATGTAGTCACGGACTCCGCTTCCTCCCGAATACCTCATGGAGAAGAGGTCCTGAATTAGAGTTCCAATCTCAGCATTGGAAGACACCTTATATCTCTGCCCAACTGCAGTCAGAAAATCCCGGGCGATGGTCGTGTCTGGAAGACCACTCAGCAGGTGCTCCGGAATGGAACGCTTCATAGTCAACAAGCAGATTTTGTTAGACTTGTTCCATGCACCATAGTGATCCTTTTCAGCTTGAGTGCTAGTCGCTGTGAGGGCTGCAGGCTGATTGGTATTCATGGCCATCTCTATGTCCGCCATCTCTAGAGCAAACATGATGTCGGACTTCCACTTCTTAAAATTTGATCCAGTGAGCTTTTCAATGGTCGCCATATTGTTATGGACTGTAAAGGTGACTGTGAAGAGAAAAACCGATTATTAGTGACAAATAGAGCAACAGTGGCTATAAAACCCTAAATAGCACACTAGGCGGAGAATCCTGGCGCGTCAACACGCAACACCTTTGGGCAGACTACGTGTCACGCAATTAGTAATTCTCCACACAAGAACGAGCAACAGTTACGCTTGAGCTTTTCGTAGAACTACCACCTTTGGGTGAATAGCTTACTAGAGTCCTGCACTACCGTCCAAATGTCCTTGTGTAACCCTCTGAACCTATTGCGCAAGCACCACCTTTGGGTGAATGATTGCGCACTAGTCTCAGAGAACTCCCTAAAACATGTGAAGCCGTAATCTCACAAATCGACTCGAAAAGGCCACTTTGGCGGCTACAGTTCTTATCAATGCACGAGACCCTTTCACACCGGGATATCTGAATATTGCCCTAAATTAATATCGTGTTTCTTATCTTAATGACGTATGGGCAATCAATCGTCTTAAAGAAAACACAACTTTTGTCTGGAATTGATTTATGAAAAGCACTTTTGAATATCAATCCCAGATTTGTTTCTCTCTAAATAATTAATGGGTTTTGAAAGTAGTGTTCTTTAACTGAATTAATTAGAAAAATAATTTACTCCAAATTATGAAGGAGACTAATAGGTTTAGGTTAACCTCGCTTTGATACCAACTGTTATGAAAACTAGAGGTGCGCGTCACTACGGTGAATGAGTGTTACTTGAAATTCTGCTTAATGTAACAACGCGCAATTCTACAGGATCGTTATAACCAAACTTTGTTAATCTCAAATTGAAGTTTGTACTAAATTTCTTTTCTAGATTAAGAACACAAAATAAAACGAGCTGGAATAAACGGTAACTGAAGTGCGGAAATTAATTTATACCGTTCTTGGATTCTTGCTCGTTCTTCATGATCGCGGAAATTCGCAATAGTTGTGGGGTGTTGTTCCTGATGAATTTCGCTGCGCTTTGTTTACGTGCTGACATGTAACACCAATCCAAGTGAATCACTTAAAGAAATTCAAAAGTCAGCACATATAAGTGTATGTATGTTAATCAATAATAGTGAAAGGAACGAAAATCAGTATGTTCGAGTAGATCCAATGCGGTATTTACAAATCTCGAATGGTTGTACTTTGTTGCTCATATCAACACAATATATATATAAACCGATCACAAAATCTGTGAGCAAAATTGAATGAAAAACTTTGAGACATGTGTTGATCTTGTGTACTTCACTGATTCAGGAGAAACACTTGGAATATAGTGACAACACAATAATTCATGCTGGTATCCCAAATTGAAATGGAGAAAATTGGAACAGTGCAGGAATTATACCTCGTTCCTGAAGATGGAGAGTTAAGATCTACTTTTCTCCTGAAAAACTGTTGTAACAAAAGCGTAGATGCAGTCTCCCAAATCTGAACCTTGGCTGCTGGCTGTAAGAAGAAAAGGAAAGGGGACGTAGATCTGGATCTGACAGTTCTGTTGTCTAAAGTCCCCTTTGCCGGCGGTGAGGATCCAAGTGATGGCGGCGTTCCAGATCTGGGAAGAAACTTCCTAGAGCCGGCTCTATACCGTCGATCTCCGGGAGGACAACGTCGGCGATGAAGACCTGTAGCGAGGCAGCACCGGCGGTGGAGCGAGGATTTCTGATCACCTCCGGCGATCTGCTCTTCCAAGAAGCAAAACCGAGGAGAATCAACGGAGCGACCGGCGGTTTCGCGAGAGAAGAAGGAGCGGCTCTTTCTCAAAACCGAAGAAGAAGAATCGATCGGGTTTCAGCCCTAGTTCACGCCTTGTCAAGATGAGAATTCATGATGGCTATTAATAGGAATAGCCTCTTAAGGAGTTACCAATTGAGCAATTGATTGTGATTAATTGCTCAAATCCCAAATTAACTCCTTTAATTAATTGAATTATCATGACCAACAAAATTGTGCCTAGGGTGAGACCGAGTCGACGCTCTTAATTTACGAGACAATCTAGCTCACCTATCACAAGCTTCGACCGTTCGAGCGACTAAACTAACGCGCGCTCGTAGGAGTCCAAATAGACTAAATATGCGCGTACGACTTTAACGGTTCGCCTCGATGAATCGAGTCCACCTAACAGAAAACTTCCAACATTCTCCCACTTGGACTTGTGTTCATCGTAACTCATGACATTCCGATAAAATCTTCACTAAACTTAAGGGTACCAATTAGCGAACGCGATATTGAGTCTACTCCCACGTCAATCCGGTCCAATCAAATCCTTCACTCCGAATCATGGCGGCAACCGCATCAATGAGCGACACGGGACCTTCCATGATCACAACAGCTTACGGATCTAATCGACATGGACAAAGCGCGGTCATACAAATCATAGAACAACACACTGAAAGTGTGCACATGAAGGTTGTTCTGATTTGGTGGTCAACCAGACTTCTCAAATGAATGCACTAAACCATGCTGTGAGAAGTTCTTAAGTGTTCAAAAGAACAAGTATGTCTAACCTTAAGGTTCCAAAATTCATGCGTCAAAAGACATACTACAGGCCATAATTCAAATGAAGTGCCCTAGGCCTTATGCTCCAACTGACACAAGTCATGAGACTTTGTATGAAGTGTGACGTGTCACATAAATTCAACAAATATTGAAACTTAATAATATTGTTGAATTAATATGCTTAATTGTTAACGAATTAAATAAAGTGCAAACCAAACGACAGATAACTGAATTGGAGCTCCATGAAGCCTCCCACTAATCAAGCACATCGATCGACTCTTTAAGCCCCATATTAATAGCATGTTTCTGAAACACGTTAGGGCGAAGTCCTTTAGTAAGTGGATCGGCCAACATGTCATCTGTCCCTAAATGCTCCACTAAAATGTCACCCTTCTTGACCAATTCCTTAACGGTCAAGAATTTAATTTCCATATGTTTGGACCCTGTGATACTTTTATTGTTCATCGAGAACATAACTGCAGAAATGTTATCACAGTACAACCGGACGGGTCCAGCTATAGAATCGACAACCTTTAACTCTGTAATAAAATTCTTAAGCCACACTGCGTGAGTCGAAGCTCCAAAGAGAGCGACGAACTCCGCATGCATTGTGGATGAAGTGATGAGTGTCTGTTTGACACTCTTCCACGAAACGGCCCCACCAGCAAACTTAAATATATAACCTAAAGTAGACTTTCTATCATCCTCACACCCGGCAAAATCAGAATCTGTATACCCCACTAACTCAAGATTTTGAACTTTATGGTAGACTAACTTTACATCTTTAGTTCCCTTTAAATACCTTAGGACTTTCTTGGCAGCCACCCAATGATCAGGTCCTGGGTTCGACTGATATCTGCCTAAAAGTCCCACTGCGAAGGCAATGTCCGGTCTGGTACAGACTTGGGCATACATTAAGCTGCCTACCGCACTAGCATAAGGTATATCCTTCATGCGCTCTCTCTCTATGTCGTTCCTGGGACATTGTGATAAGCTGAGCTTATCACCTTTAAGCACAGGTACTTCACCAGGCTTACAATCGAGCATGTTAAATCTCTCAAGTACACGCTCGATGTAGGCTTTCTGAGAGAGTGCCAATGTATGGTGAGATCGTTCCCTAATGATCTCAATTCCTAGAACGAAGGATGCTTCTTCAAGATCTTTCATATCAAAGTGTTTTGACAGAAATTGCTTAGATTCATGCAATAATGTCAAATCACTGCTCGCAAGCAAGATGTCATCCACATAAAGAATTAAGAAGATGAATCTGCTCCCACTGATCTTGAGATATATGCAACGGTCTACCTTATTTTCTACAAAACCAAAAGAAGTAACTACCTCATCGAATTTCAAATACCACTGTCTAGAAGCTTGCTTCAGACCATATAGGGATTTGTTAAGCTTACATACAAGTTGGTCGGAATGACCAGACTTGAACCCCTCAGGATGCACCATATAGACCTCCTCGGCAAGATCGCCATTCAGGAATGCGGTCTTTACATCCATCTGGTGTAGCTCCAAATCATAATGAGCTACTAATGCCATTATCACTCTGAAAGAGTCTTTAGAGGAAACAGGAGAAAAGGTCTCGTGATAATCAATTCCTTCTCTCTGCGTAAATCCCTTGGCTACCAGTCTAGCTTTAAACCGCTCGACCTTTCCTTTAGAGTCCTTCTTGGTCTTAAACACCCATTTAGAACCAATGGGCTTACAGCCTTTGGGTAACTCAACCAACTCCCAAACCTTATTCAGCTTCATAGACTCCATCTCGTCTTTCATCGCATCCCACCACAGATCAACATGAGGTCCAGACACAGCTTCATTAAATGTCACTGGGTCAATCACCAGACCAATGTCATAATCACTATCTCATAAATAGACTTCATAGTCTGAGGAAATTGCAGGCCTTCTCTGCCTAATGGATCTCCTTGCAGGTGGATGAACCTCTTGGACATGAGGAGGAACCTCAACTGGAATCGGTGGCAAGACCGCTTCCACATCCTCCACTTGTTCCGTCACGGGCTCAGGCACCGCAGGATCTCTTATCAAGGGCACAGATAAATTAATGGGCACAACTTCCTCGACTTCACTAATAGGATGAGAGCAACTAGGTTCATCAGCGACATCCCATTCTAAAAATTTAGCTGTTTGTGACTCCACAATTCTGGGTCCTCCTAACGGGGAATAGAACTTAAATCCCTTGGAGTGATCTGGGTAGCCAATGAAATAGCAACGACAAGACGTAGGGGCAATCTTACTTTCTGATGGGTTGTACAAACGGACTTCTGCAGGACAGCCCCAGACACGCAAATGATTAAGGCTGGGTCGTCTACCAGTCCACAACTCAAAAGGGTTTTGGGTACTGACTTAGACGGGACTCTATTAAGGATGTACACTGCAGTCTTAAGCGCCTCACCCCATAAAAATTCAGGAAGATTTGTCCTACTCATCATGCTCCTCATCATTTCCTTAAGGGTGCGATTGCGCCTTTCAGCCACACCATTCTGCTCAGGACTACCCGGCATGGAGTACTGGGCAACAATGCCACAGCCCTCCAAGTATCTGGCAAAGGGACCTTTATGTTACCCGGAAGCATCATGTCTACCAAAATACTCGCCACCTCTGTCAGACCTTACAATCTTGATTTCTTTCCCTATTTGTTTCTCAACTTCTGTCTTGAAAATCTTGAACTTTTCAAGGGATTCAGACTTCTCCTTAATTAAGTACAAATAACCAAAACGGGAGTAGTCATCAATGAATGTAATAAAATAGGTGTTCCTACAGAGGGTAGTGGAATAAGGACCACTGATGTCCGTATGAACAACCTCTAACACACTTGAACTACGAGTTGAGCCCTTTTTCTTAATCTTGGTCATCTTACCTCTACAGCAGTCCACACATGTCTCTAGGTCACTGAAGTCTAGAGTAGGGAGAATGTTTTCCTTAATTAATCTTTCTACTCTTTCCCTAGAGATATGACCTAACCTTTTATGCCATAGCATGGAGGACTGCTCCTTAATGAGAGGTCTTTTACTAGCAACATTCTCTATATTATATGAGGCGGCATAAAAATCAACAGGTGCAAGACATATTCTATATAAACCATTAGATAGTGAACATTGGCCAATAAACTGAGACTCATGAAATAGCTTAATTAAACCACCAGAAATATTGAAACCATAATTAAGTCTATCTAATGCTGAAACAGAAATCAAGTTCCTTCTAAACGAAGGAATATAAAATATGTCTCTCAATAAAAGTTGATATCCAGAATCAAGGACCAAACAAATGTCCCCGATGAACTCCACCTCCACCTCTGCATTGTTGCCAACCGTGAGCCTGCACTCACCCTTGTTTGGCCTCCTCCTTTTGATGAACCCCTGCAGTGTGTAAGCAACATGATTAGTTGCTCCACTATCGAGCCACCAAGAGCTAGATGAGGCTTCAATTAAATTGGATTCACAAAGGACAAAGGCTAAAGAGTTACCTTTAGGCGCAAATCCACGTTTATCCATCCAGGCTTTAAATTTGAGGCACTCGTGCTTCACGTGCCCCTTCTTCTTACAAAAGAAGCAGGTAAGAGGCTTCTTTCCACCAGTGTCCTTGCTCCCTGAGGCTTGTCCATCCTGAGCTTTAGCCGGAGCTTTGAACTTCTTCTTCTTCTTGAATGAGGGTTTGACAACGAGTAACGCAGTGTTCGTCTTTTCCTTCTTCAGTTTCTCCTCCTCAGCAACGCAACGAGTAATAAGATCATTTATCTTCCACGCCTCATCCTGGGAACTATAGGTGGTCTTCAAAATGCTGAACTCCGCAGGAAGAGTATTTAGTGCTTGATGCACTATCAGGGCTTCGGGGAGAGTAATCTCCATCTCCTGCAGTTTGGTCTGATAGTAGACCATCTTTAGAATGTAGTCACGGACTCCGCTTCCTCCCGAATACCTCATGGAGAAGAGGTCCTGAATTAGAGTTCCAATCTCAGCATTGGAAGACACCTTATATCTCTGCCCAACTGCAGTCAGAAAATCCCGGGCGACGGTCGTGTCTGGAAGACCACTCAGCAGGTGCTCCGGAATGGAACGCTTCATAGTCAACAAGCAGATTTTGTTAGACTTGTTCCATGCACCATAGTGATCCTTTTCAGCTTGAGTGCTAGTCGCTGTGAGGGCTGCAGGCTGATTGGTATTCATGGCCATCTCTATGTCCGCCATCTCTAGAGCAAACATGATGTCGGACTTCCACTTCTTAAAATTTGATCCAGTGAGCTTTTCAATGGTCGCCATATTGTTATGGACTGTAAAGGTGACTGTGAAGAGAAAAACCGATTATTAGTGACAAATAGAGCAACAGCGGCTATAAAACCCTAAATAGCACACTAGGCGGAGAATCCTGGCGCGTCAACACGCAACACCTTTGGGCAGACTACGTGTCACGCAATTAGTAATTCTCCACACAAGAACGAGCAACAGTTACGCTTGAGCTTTTCGTAGAACTACCACCTTTGGGTGAATAGCTTACTAGAGTCCTGCACTACCGTCCAAATGTCCTTGTGCAACCCTCTGAACCTATCGCGCAAGCACCACCTTTGGGTGAATGATTGCGCACTAGTCTCAGAGAACTCCCTAAAACATGTGAAGCCGTAATCTCACAAATCGACTCGAAAAGGCCACTTTGGCGGCTACAGTTCTTATCAATGCACGAGACCCTTTCACACCGGGATATCTGAATATTGCCCTAAATTAATATCGTGTTTCTTATCTTAATGACGTATGGGCAATCAATCGTCTTAAAGAAAACACAACTTTTGTCGGGAATTGATTTATGAAAAGCACTTTTGAATATCAATCCCAGATTTGTTTCTCTCTAAATAATTAATGGGTTTTGAAAGTAGTGTTCTTTAACTGAATTAATTAGAAAAATAATTTACTCCAAATTATGAAGGAGACTAATAGGTTTAGGTTAACCTCGCTTTGATACCAACTGTTATGAAAACTAGAGGTGCGCGTCACTACGGTGAATGAGTGTTACTTGAAATTCTGCTTAATGTAACAACGCGCAATTCTACAGGATCGTTATAACCAAACTTTGTTAATCTCAAATTGAAGTTTGTACTAAATTTCTTTTCTAGATTAAGAACACAAAATAAAACGAGCTGGAATAAACGGTAACTGAAGTGCGGAAATTAATTTATACCGTTCTTGGATTCTTGCTCGTTCTTCATGATCGCGGAAATTCGCAATAGTTGTGGGGTGTTGTTCCTGATGAATTCCGCTGCGCTTTGTTTACGTGCTGACATGTAACACCAATCCAAGTGAATCACTTAAAGAAATTCAAAAGTCAGCACATATAAGTGTATGTATGTTAATCAATAATAGTGAAAGGAACGAAAATCAGTATGTTCGAGTAGATCCAATGCGGTATTTACAAATCTCGAATGGTTGTACTTTGTTGCTCATATCAACACAATATATATATAAACCGATCACAAAATCTGTGAGCAAAATTGAATGAAAAACTTTGAGACATGTGTTGATCTTGTGTACTTCACTGATTCAGGAGAAACACTTGGAATATAGTGACAACACAATAATTCATGCTGGTATCCCAAATTGAAATGGAGAAAATTGGAACAGTGCAGGAATTATACCTCGTTCCTGAAGATGGAGAGTTAAGATCTACTTTTCTCCTGAAAAACTGTTGTAACAAAAGCGTAGATGCAGTCTCCCAAATCTGAACCTTGGCTGCTGGCTGTAAGAAGAAAAGGAAAGGGGACGTAGATCTGGATCTGACAGTTCTGTTGCCTAAAGTCCCCTTTGCCGGCGGTGAGGATCCAAGTGATGGCGGCGTTCCAGATCTGGGAAGAAACTTCCTAGAGCCGGCTCTATACCGTCGATCTCCGGGAGGACAACGTCGGCGATGAAGACCTGTAGCGAGGCAGCACCGGCGGTGGAGCGAGGATTTCTGATCACCTCCGGCGATCTACTCTTCCAAGAAGCAAAACCGAGGAGAATCAACGGAGCGACCGGCGGTTTCGCGAGAGAAGAAGGAGCGGCTCTTTCTCAAAACCGAAGAAGAAGAATCGATCGGGTTTCAGCCCTAGTTCACGCCTTGTCAAGATGAGAATTCATGATGGCTATTAATAGGAATAGCCTCTTAAGGAGTTACCAATTGAGCAATTGATTGTGATTAATTGCTCAAATCCCAAATTAACTCCTTTAATTAATTGAATTATCATGACCAACAAAATTGTGCCTAGGGTGAGACCGAGTCGACGCTCTTAATTTACGAGACGATCTAGCTCACCTATCACAAGCTTCGACCGTTCGAGCGACTAAACTAACGCGCGCTCGTAGGAGTCCAAATAGACTAAATATGCGCGTACGACTTTAACGGTTCGCCTCGATGAATCGAGTCCACCTAACAGAAAACTTCCAACATGTACCTCTAATCTTCATTCAAAAATTCAAAGATCACGATTTGTAATGTTGATACAATATTCAAACCACACAGTTTTGATGCAGTGCGACTTTGTTCAGTTCAAAACATATTCCCTTTGGTACGATTGCAGTTTGAGTTCAAATCACGCAAGTTTCATTCAGCGCTTTAAAAACGGGACCGGTCCGGCCGGTTCGACCGGTCGGACCGTGAACCGGCCAGGTATCCGGTGCGGTCAAGTCTAAGAATCAGACCAGCAAAAGAACCGTCTAAGAACCGGATAACCGGGTGGGCTAACCGGTGATCCGCGAACCGGCCCGGGTTTGTGAGAACCGCCTAATATTATATTTTTTTCAAAAAAATATGAATGAGTGTTTCGAACAGTGGACCATGAAGATAATTATGATATGATTTAAACTATTGTGTCAAAGTTCAGATTGTGTTTACTCTTGAGCTATATTATACATAATCTGATATTATAAATTTTATATATTAATAAATAAATAAAATTAACGTATTATATATATAATATTTAATAAATTTATATGACTCATGGAATTAGATTAGTATTTTATCATTAGATTAATAATCCGCATGTAATAAATTATATTTTATTATTTGATTAATATTATATATATGTTTTTATTGTTTTAATGTATTTACGGTTCAACCCCGGTTGAACCGGTTGGACCGATCAGATCTTGAACCTTTCGTTTTTCCGGTTCATTTACCGGTCCGGTTTTGAAAACCTTGATTTCATCCTTAATAGTAAGTATATATGTTATAGATAAATTATAAAAAATAACAATATTAATACTAATAAAAATATTATAAAATAATAGTAAACAGGTCACCGTTTTATTCTGAATTGGTCCGGTTCGGATCGGGTCTAAGATTTTTAAAATCGTTTGAAACTTGTATGTTATGATTCTGGTTCCGGTCCGGATAATAAAATGGAAGAATATCCAGATCAATGTTATTCACGGTTCCAATATTCAAATAGGAATCCGAATAATTAGCGAAAGGTTCGGTCCGGTTTTTTGCGGTTCCGGATAATGTTATTCCGGTTGGTTTATAGTTTTCGGTTTTAAGTGATAGCTCTAATCAAAAAGAGATACTTCGAGGTTCGGAAAGTCGCCGAAAGAGAGTCGCGAGTCGCGGGATCAGGGCCTGCAAAATAGGTGAGTGCGAGCAGGGGTTTTAGGAAGGTAATTCTAAGTTCCAAAAACACATAAATATACATCAATATAGTGCGATTAGCCATTTCTGAGGTGCATGTGATATTTTACAAATTTATTTATCTATTTAAGATTATTGCAGTTATTCCGAACTTTTAGTCCCAGCGGCGATGCTGGATCGTGTTTAAAAGGCCGCCAATTGGCAAACTCAACACAGCGAATCCCTATTTCAACTATAGAACTGCTCTCCGGTCACAACCGGCACTGGTCAATCTTCTTGTCTTGTCTTATCGGTTCACTAGTCCAGGACTCCGCGCCGGCCCTGCTCAGCCGCCGGTGATGAGCGGTGCGCGGCTTTGCGCTGTGCTCAGCGAGTTGGGCATCGGCGGGCATGGATCTTTAGAGCCAGACAGCTTTGAATGGCCATTTCAGTACGAGGAGGTTTCCCCCGTACTAGATTGGATTTGCTCAAGTCTCCGCCCGTCTAACGTTCTCTCCCCCTCCGAGCTCTCACAGTAAGTGTCTCCTGCATCTTTACCCTTTTCCATTGAAACATCGTGAACTACCTTATCAGATTTTTTTTCTTCGCTATCTAGATACGAATTCTATTTCGTTCCTGCTTCTTTCAATTTTTTTGATGAATGCTGCTTTGATCCGGTTCACAGGTACGAGCAATTACTAAACGAGGGCAAGCTACTCGAGGTTCCTTGTTCTTCTTTGCTAATCTGCTTGTTTCTTCATATTAATATTAGTGGGTTATGTTTGTTGGGAAAGCAGAAGGTAGAAAATATGTAAAACAGCTATGTATAACTTTAGAAAACTAGTTTGCCACTCAGAGTATCCACCTGAAGACTGGTCATTGTTGAAAAAACTATTATGTGGCCATGCGAGGATTCAAGAAAATGATCATGACACAACAGGTTTTTGATTACGGTATTATATGCTGAAGTGAGGAAGACTTGTTTCAGTTCAAAAGAGATGTGGGGCGAGGGGGGGGGGGGGGGGGGGGGGGGGGGTGGGTGGGAATGAGTGCAAGAATACTGCACGATTTATGGAGAAGTGAACACGATGGCTTTTCCTATATATTTTGTTGGAAATATTCAATTGTTGGAATGTTGTTAACTTTGTTAGATGGTTTTGTCCACAAATGGGCTGTAAAATTTACATGAAGTAATTTCCAATCAATATTATGGCCTGTTCGTGTGGACGAAATTGATATTAGATGCAGGAATTCAACTCGATTCCAGTTCCTACTGGATTTATTATTGCCTTATTTGTTTGAATTCCAACTCCGGCTTTCAATCATGATATAAAATTGCATATGCAGAACTGAAATTATATAGTATGAATGAATTCAAGCACCTGATTACTAGTTTTCTAAAATTACTAGGAACTTATTTTATATGATCATCTTTACTTTTTCTTAAGAAATTTTCTCATTGTAGAAACTTCTCTCTCGAGTTTTTTATCTCGCTAGATTTCTCTCACTCAAAGTTTTGTTTATAAATTCTATTTACAAATCTTAGTATGAATCTCCAGGGATGCTTTCACCTGGTGACTCTGCTAGTTGGTTATTTGGGTTGACCTTGCAATTTGAAATCCTAGATTTTTTCTATGTGATTTGACCTTCTAGGATTGGAGTTCTATCAGATGAAGAATTTTCTCTTTGGTTGCTTACTTAGACGTAACTACCATATGTCCATTCTTGACACATTGAGGTGTCATTCTAGGTCCACGCGAATGCCAAAGGCGTTTTAGGGTATACAATATCTGTCAAGGGTTATATTTCATTATAATCTTCCTATTGGAAGATGTTTTCTCTCTCGACATCTCATTATCATTCTCTTTCTAGAAATTTATTTCTCATGGATCCATCTCATTAGGATTATCTCACTTAAAAATTATCCTCTGTAAAATATCTTAAACAAATTCACTTGAATTTTCTCAAAAAATTTATTTTTTAAGGTTTTTATCTCATTAAAATTCTCACTCAAAGATTTTCCTTCCAATTCTTCCCCAACTCATAAGAATTGGGCTAGTGTAGAATGAATTCCTATAGATTCCTTTGATGTCCAATTCCGCCGTAACCAAACATCGTAATTGGAATTAAGCCTCTCAATTCCAATTCATAAGGCCCCATATAATCGAACTGAACACACTCTTAGAGCATTTGTTTCTTCGGTCGGCCATTGCACAAGGTCCTCTAGTTGTCTTTCTTTGGATTTGGTTCTTAGTATCTGAACAAGCAGATGCGCCATCTAGTCTTCAACCTTTGGAGGCAATGAAGCAAGAGACTTAGTTGGGGTAGGTCTTGTAGCAGCCCTCTTTTCCGCAACCGATACAATTTAACAATGTCATTTCATGGATCATTAGACACATAAGATGAAAACATTTAGCGTCCATATACATATTCATTTTATGACAGAGTAGTAAAAGAAAATTGTAGTACAAAATAGATATTTCATTTTATTAAATATGTAACAAGATACATAGAGAAAATCCTATGTATAGTACACAAAAGTCGGGGCATACAAAAGTTATATAACATACTAACATGCTAACAAACATCTAAAATATATTCATCACACACAAACAATATCACCCTACATAAAATAAAACTCAAAGTGCTTATGCTGACTGTCCGGGTCCCTGCAGCTCTCCTTATGAGCGTCGAGTACTCCATACACTGCTGTAGTCACCTCCATCCAAAGACGATACTTCTTCTCTATCTAAAGCCATTTCTTCTCCGCCACCTATTTAATGTTGACGTCCGGAGATGTTTTATCCTTCACCTATATTAATTTATTTATCTAAAGAATTAGTCAAAAGACTAAGCAAATTCTTACCTTCTTTAATTATTTACAAATGGATTAACAACAGTTTATAAGAATAATTAAAGGACATCATCATTATCTTACTTCTTAAATGAGTTTCCTTGGAATTCTCTTACGTGTTAAGTGTTCAATATTCTTACATAATCTTCTTATTGTCTTACCATGTACTGTATCTTTAGTTTTCTTCATTGGGCAATGCTAAGGATAAATTTCATCATTTGTTCATTCATTACGTACCTTTTATTTAAGATACATTCTTTTCAGATTCAGTATCAACTAGCCTGGAGTCTAGTCAGGATGCCTGAATCTAATTGCATTCATAATGAGAGGACATTCACACCCTACCTCCTCCATTTGGGTTAACCCTTAACATTGCCCTTGCATCGATATACATATTGTTTTCCTTTTATTCATTCGTTCATATTGATGCTTAAGTAGTTAAATTTACTTAATAGCTCCCTTCAGAGTTTCATCTATTTTCATTTATCCAAGTTCCCTACGAACGCCTTACGTTGTTCGGGCATAATGGATCACATATTGGGATTTCAATTCTCTTTTGCTAGTTAATCAGAAGTATAACACATGCATAATTTAGCAAGCAATATGTTACTCCCCCAAACATGACACGGTTTGCTGGGCGTCAATATGTCTGAAGACGGAAGGAGAAGACCGACGACAATGGGGCTGAACCAGCCCCCACTCTCTAATTCGGGCGACTTGGGGCTCAACCACCCGGTTCAGCCCCATTTTGGGGAGGGGCCGACCGACCCCTCTCGGGCCTGGGTATATTTATACCCGAGATTCTCTTGATGGGAAAGTAAGACTAATTCCAGGTATTCTCTCCTTCCCTCTCAAACTCTAGTTTCTCTCTACCTTCTTCCCTAGATTTCTCTTTCTCTCTAGCATCCTATCATTTGGTATCAAAGCATCGCTCCTACGACCATGGTAACCACACGCTCGCAAGAAGAAAGCAATTAGTTGGAAACCCTAAAAGAAAACTACATTGGATTGACGGATTCAGTGGCCGCCATCGAAGAAAAGATGCAGGCGTCCACGCAGCGGTTGGAAGAGCGAATTGATGCCGGCATGGAAGAACTCAATGTCATATTATCGCAAAACATGAAGGGAAAAGAAGCACCGCACGAGGAATCCAGGGGATCACAGGCCCCGACCTTAGAACCGAACGGACCACATCAATTTGGTCCGTCGGGGATCGAGACTTCCGGATCCCCGGGATTCAACCGTGCCAGAGCGGGATCGGCCGCGGCCTTGGGCGCAGCAGGGCTTGGCGGGGGTCGCGGGACAGCGAGAATGACAGGGTGGCCGTAGGGCACGGGTGCGGGAATGGCACTGGGCGTGAGGTTGACGCTGGGCGGGGCCGACGGGCTCGGCAGCGGGCGCGCACCCTGGAGGCGGGTCAACGATGACAATGACTTGGGAGGGACTGTGCGGGCTCCTGGGCCTCCGGCTTAACCAACGGGAGGTGTGCATGGTCTTCTCCCCCACCCGCAAGGCCGCAAGGCTACGTGCCAATGGGGGGCTACGGAATCGGCGTTCCATGGGGCGGCCATCCCCAACCGATGGGTGGACCGCATCGTCAGGGATATCTGGGCACTCTTCTCGAGCCTACGGAACATAAGAGGCCTGTATGGCATGGACAAGAGGTTGGATGGCACGGTCAGGCTACTCCGCGGGCCTACATGCCACCGAAGTTAACACGCATGAATTTTCCGAAGTTCACCAGTGGAGACGCTTTGGAATGAGTGCAGAAGGCCGAGCTGTTTTTCAGTTACCAGGAGATTCCAGAGGGCCAATGGGTACAGCTCTCGTCATTCCACTTGGAGGATCATGCCTTTCAGTGGGTGCAATGGTTTCTGAGGGGCAAGGATTATGTACCCTGGGCGAGTTCGTGGAAGGATTCACCGCGAGATCTGGGCCGTTGGAGTACAAGGATTTTGAGGCCCTCCTTCAGAAATTGAGGCAGAAGGGGACAATGATGGAGTATCACACAGAGTTCAAAAAGTTGGCAAATAGAGTGCACTGGGAAGAACGAACGTTGCTCAGCTGTTTTGTGTCGGGACTCAAGGAACATCTGCGTGACAAGATTCAGTCCTATATGCCCCGCAGTTTAAACCACACCATTAGCCTGGCCCGTATTCAGGAAGAGCGCTTCAGCAGACAACGGACACACACCCCGGGAAAAACCCCTGTTACCCCGATGGTCACCATGAGGGAGCCACCGCCGGCCAGCAAACCAATGGTAACACGTGTATCATGGGCCGAGCTGCAGGCGAGAAAAGAGAAGGGTCTATGTTTCAACTGCGACGACAAGTATGCGGCTGGGCACAAATGCCAAAAGATACAGGTTTTCATGTTACATGAGGATGGGGGGATGAGCTCACTCCCGAACCAGACGCGGACAAGGATTTGGATTTGACTGAGTTTGGGGTGTCCTTGCAGGTGATGGAGGGATGCAACGCCCCACTCACTATGCAGATTGCGGGGAAGGTTAGCCAGGAACGGGTGACGATTCTGGTTGACAGTGGGAGCACCCACAATTTCATCCATTCCGAGGTGGCACAATGAGTAGGACATGTGGGTGATCAGGGAGCCGCCTTCCATGTCATGGTGGCGGATGGGAGCAAACTACTGTGCGAGGGAGTTATGAAGGGGGTGGAGCTCTAGATACAGGGGTACACGGACCGCACCGATGTCCATCTCCTACCAATCATAGGTTCTGACATGGTACTTGGGGTACAATGGCTGCGGAAGTTGAGGCGAATGACCTTTGATTGAGATCAGATGACGATGGAGTTCTCGCAAGACGGGAAGTCGTATTGTCTGGGGGGGCCTCAAATCCTCCCCGCTGAAGGAGATCTCCTTTCGAAGTTTGGAGAGATTAGGTTACCAGAGCAACACGATGGCTATGATCATGGAGATTGCACCGACTCCTACAACTCTTCCAGTAGTACCACTTCAGATGTAGGCAATCCTGGCATAGTATGCGTATATATTTCAGGCACCTCGTTCACTTCCCCCACCGAGGTTCAGAGACCATCAGATTCAACACACGACAGGGTCCGAACCCACCAACATTCATCCATACCGCTATCCATACATTCAGAAGACCGAGATTGAGCGCAACATCAGAGAAATGCTTTCCACCGGAATGATCCGTCCCAGTACTAGTCCCTTCTCTTCTCCCATCATCCTCGTCAAGAAAAAAGGATGGATCGTGTTACTTTTATGCGGATTACCGTGGCTTGAACAACTCAACGGTTAAGGGTAATTTCCCATCCCATTGATTGAAGAACTACTAGAAGAACTGCACAGCGCTCTCCTTTTCACCAAGCTCGACCTCCGATCGGACTACCACCAGATTCGAATGTGGGAGCCGGACATACATAAAACAGCCTTCCGCACGCATGACAGGCACTATGAGTTCCTTGTGATGCCTTTCGTGCTCATCAACGCCCCGTCCACATTCCATGCCGTTATGAATGAGATCTTCTGCCCGCTTCTCCGTCGCTCAGTACTGATATTCTTTAATGACATCCTCGTATACAATGCTAGTTGAGAAGAACACCTGATTCACATCGAGCAAGTTTTCACCATCCTCCGACCGCACTAACTCTACGCCAAGTAATCCAAGTATTCTTTCGGACAGACGGAGGTCGAGTACCTGGGGAATTTGGTCTCCGCCCATGGTGTCAAGGCTGACCCCAAGAAGATTGAAAGCATGCTGTCGTGGCCCCGTCCTCACTCCGTTCAGGCGTTGCGGGGCTTCTTGAGGCTTACGGGCTATTACAGGCGCTTTGCGAAAGACTATGGAAAGATCGCACGTCCGTTGAACCAGTTATTACAGAAGTACACTTTCCTTTGGCAGGACGAGGCAGAGGCGACATTCTAGGACCTCAAGGGGGCCATACCAACCACATCAATTCTCGCTCTTCCCGTTTTCAACAAGGAGTTTGTGTTGGAAACCGATGCGTCAGGTGTGGGCATCATCGCGGTTTTGATGCAGGAGGTTCGGCCATTGGCCTTTTACAGCAAGGCATTGGCCCCCCGTACTTTAGGGCTATCCACGTATGAGAAAGAGCTGCTTGCAATCATCCATGCTGTGGCCGTGTGGTGATTGTACTTATTGGGCAGACACTTCAAGATCAGTACAGATCACCATAGTTAGAAGCACTTCTTGGACCAACGGGCATCCTCTCCTATCCAGCAGAAGTGGGTGACGAAACTATTGGGGTACGATTATGAGATCCTCTACAGGCAGGGCAAAGTGAACGTGGTTGCTGACGCACTATCCCGCCTACCAGAGAGCACCTACAACCAAATTTACGGCACCCTGGTTGACTCTTTAGACGACATACATGAGGAAGTCATAAGGGACCCCACATTACGTACCATCGTGGAAGATCTTTGGCAGGGGCACGCCACTGCTCCGGGCTATCACCTGCAGAATGGGAGGCTTTATTATCACGGCCGGGTGGTCATTCCGGCCAACTCAGCTTGGAAGACAGTCATGATGCATGAGTTTCACTCATCACCGACAAGGGGCCATGCGGGGATACTCCGTACTCTTCAACGGGCGTGGGAAAATGTTTTTTGGAAGAGCTTACGGGGCGACATCCAGCGGTTTGTGCAGCAGTGCGAGATGTGCCAACAATAGAAGTATGAGACGACCACCCCTGCTGGCCTGCTTACACCTCTGTAGATTCCGCATCATATTTTGGATACAGTATCTATGCATTTCATCGACGGACTGCCCAAGTCTCAGGACAAGTCAGTCATTTTGGTCGTGGTTGATAAGCTTTCCAAGTATGAGCACTTTCTAGCATTGAGCCACCCGTAGATAGGGGAGTCCGTTGCCAATCTCTTAGCGCGGGAAATCGTCCGCCTTCACGACGTTCTGTGTGCCATCATTTCTGACCGTGACCCGATGTTTGTGAGAAATTTCTGGCGGGAGCTCTTTCGACTACAGGGGACTTGCTTGAGCCTCATCACAGCTAATCACCCCCAAACTGTTGGCCAGACGGAGGGGGTGGAATTATACTTTCGTTGTTAGCTGGTTGCACTGGGCCGAATAATGCTATAACCCTCCCTACCATTCCTCCAGCAAGTTGACACCGTTTGAGGTCGTTTACAGTCGGCCGCCTCCCTTCCTGAGCAGCTATGAACCGGGCAGCACGACCTTACCGACCGTTGATCGGGCGCTCTGCGACCAGGACCGCAGTTTAGCCTCTCTGCATGAGAACCTCCGAACTGCACAAGATCGTATGAAAGTCCAAGCAAACAAACATCGCAAGGAACGAGAATTCGCAGTCGGTGATGATGTCTTCCTCAAGCTCCCACCGTACCGATAATTGTCAGTTGCCCGCAGGACAAACCAGAAATTGGCCCCACGCTACTGTGGACCCTTTCACATTTTTCAACGTGTGGGGACAGTGGCTTACACCTTGGCGCTTCCGGAGGGGTCGCGCATTCACCCCACCTTCCATGTGTCCTTAAACAGAAGCTCGACAACACCGTTCAACCTAGCCCCTTCCTGCCCGAGGCAACAACAGCGGGCGAACTGCGTCCGCTACCCGAGGACATCCTGATGATCAAATGGAAACAAAGGGGCAACGAGTACCGCCCCGAGATCCTTGTCCGATGGAAACACTTACCCGCCGCATATAATACTTAGGTTGATTTGATGGAGTTCAAGGAGCTTTACCCGGACTACCACCTTGGGGACAAGATTTTTTTGATGGGGAGAGGAATGTTACGCCCCCAAACATGACACGGTTCGCTGGGCCTCAGTATGTACGAAGACGGAAGGAGAAGACCGACGACAACGGGGCTGAACGGTTCAGCCCCCACTCTCTAATTCGGGCGGCTTGGGACTGAACCACCCGGTTCAGCCCCATTTGGGGAGGGGCCGACCGGCCCCTCTCGGGCACGGGTATATTTATACCTGGGACTCTCTTGGTTGGCAAGTAAGATTAATTCCAGGTATTCTCTCCTTCCTTCTCAAACGCTAGTTTCTCTCTGCCTTCTTCCCTAGATTTCTCTTTCTCTCTAGCATCCTATCATTTGGTATCAAAACATCGCTCCTACGACATCGTGCAGAGGAATTTAGTGTAAAGAAGTAAGAAGTTAACCATATCCTTCCCTTTGTCCTTCCTTTGGGTCGCTATCAATTCCTCTGCACGATGCCATCTCCTACACAATTTATTGTGGATCAGAATTCAAATGGCCTGAAAATCATATGCTTCGCAATTCATATCATTTCTCCCATTTTCTTTCCTTTCTCGTGCGATTTACATGTACGTGGGATAAAAGACCCTAATGTTCTTGGGAGGATGAGTGTACAAATCATAAATTCAAACGTGTCCGTACATATATTCCACATGGCCAAATGAATGCACACAATTAAACTGAAACTTCATTTTGTGTTACAATTACTGCCTCCACATTTTCTTACTAAGAAGCTACATAAAGATCATATAGTTAACTTTTACGCTCACATAATATAGATTATAATGCCTAGAATATCAATGCCCTAAAACCAGCGGTTCCAAGCCAAATATTTATTGCTGAATGAGTATGAAAATCAAAACACCATCACAAAGCCCGTATTTCAAACTAATTCAAAGCACACACATACACTAACACAGGCACACACCGACACAGGCACACCGACACAGGCACACACCGACACATGCACACCGACACAGGCTCATACTCCCACCCACACCCACTCACACACACCCCCACACCCACACCCACACACACACACACACACACACACACCCACCCACACACCCACCCACCCACGCCCACACCCACCCACCCACACCCTCAAACCCGCACACGCACCCACCACCCCACACACACCCACATACGGACAAACACACCTGCACAAGAACACACACACACATGCACACACATTGGAGCACACGCACATGCTCACAGATACAGGCGCACACCCACCCCCACCCACCCCCACCCACCCCCACCCACCCCCACCCACCCACACCCACCCACACCCACCCACACCCACCCACACATGCACGCGAGCGCATGGGCGTGCAGGCGTGGGCCGACGAGGGCGGGCACGGGCCGTGCGGGCCAGTGCAAGCCGGCATGGGACTGCGCGTGCGGGAGGGCACATACGGGCGGGTGGGCGCAAGCAGGTGCGAGCATGTGTGGAGGCAGGAGATTGCAGGCGCGTGGGAGGGTGGGCACGAGCGCGGGGGCAAGCAGGCGCGGGGGCACAATCGGGCATATGCGCCAGGGCGGTGGCTCCCACACACACAATCATGATTGACTATATGGACCTAATGGCGCCCTGAGCTCGCATCTAACTTGAAAAAGAAACTGCCCATATGAAGCTTATCGCGAAGTTCTTTGACCACATGCATTGAGAACTTATCCTTGACTGTCTTGATGCTCAGCTCACGACAATCCATGCAGAACCGCCTCACCTCGTCCTTTTTATGAACTATATGTACAACCCCGTATTTGTTGAGTGGGGCCCGCAGGTGAGATCAGGAGCAGGTGGAGCCATTCTAGTCCAGGCAAGCTGTGGGCGAGGGGGAAGGTAGGCGAGTGAAGTGGCGTGACCCACACTCGCCCCAGGTCCAGGGTAGATGGTAGGCGAGTTAGGTGGCATGACCCGCACTCGCTGTCAGACCAGGGAAGGTGGGAGTGCTGGCATCATCAGACACTCGCCTTCCCTGGCGAGAGGTCGACTCGCCCAGAAAGTATTCCCAAGAAAAGCCATCTTTGGTCTGCTAATAGTCCCTCCAAACAACGGAGTTTCACTGTTGGCTGACCAACTTGGGCTACGCTTGACCCTTAAGAGCACCTTGACATTGGATTCGTTTCTTTGACTTCTTTCTCCTCTGGTCATCTTTGGTTGGTTTCCAGTGCCCTCTAAGGTGCCCAACTCCAACACTGGCTTAGGAGGGGAAGCTCTTTTCGATCTTCCGGGTGTGTGGAGGGACCTTCTCACTGCAGCTCTGGGCCTGTTCCTTAGTTCTTAACCACCAGTCAAGTGCTCTGGCTCAGGAGAAGTAGGTGCGGGCTACACCCCTTGGGTCCAAACTCTTCTTGAGTCTGAGTTCTGATTTCAACATTTTTGATGCGACGAGCGTGGACCTAGCCTGCACAAGAAACTCTTGAGTTAAGACCCATGACTAGAGGTGAAGGAGGAGCTGATCAGGGAAACCCATCGCCTCCGGCAGGAGGGGTCACGATTGAGATGTTTGAAGATTTCAAGAGGGAGGTCTTGCAGACCCTGCATCTCGCATTCGTCGCAAGCGGCTAATACTCGACACCTATCGTCCCAATGGTCACATCCCAACAGCTAGGCGAGAACGCCCCGGGTCAGCGGTTTGGAAAGGAGGTGGTAGTTGAGGGGGGAGAGCGAAATCTCGTCGGACGAGTGCTGTTCCTCAGCCCGACGAGTGCTGGAAGGTCAGGCGAGATGACTGCGCATGACTAGCCGACTCGCCCCTCTAGAGGAGGAAGTCCGTTTAGCAAACTGATCGTCTTGGACTCAGTTCTGGAGGGTTTCCGGGAGCCAGAGATGTCCTATTATACCAGCAGAGATGAACCAGTGCAACACGTCCAGTGATTTGAAGATGCGGTTTCCATTCGGCAGATGTCAGACGCCTTCAAGTGCCGACTTTTCACAATCATCTTCAAGGAGAAGACGAGGGACTGGTTCCACCAGCTTCCCTCCAGTTCGTTCTATTGTTTCGAGGACCTGTGTCGAGGCTTCCTGTTGAGGTTTTCAACGTCTAAGAAACGAAAGAAGGGAGCATAGTTCTTGTTCACGATAAAGCAGAGGGCAGAGGAAATTCTAGGAAGCTATGTGGATAGATTCTAGGAGGAGGTTCTCCTGGTCTAAGAGGTACTAGAGTACACCCTGATGCTGTCCTTTACGCTTGGACTACGTCAGAGATTCTTTAGTATGAAGCTGAAGAGGGAGCCTCCTCTATCCTTCGAGGAATTGATGAAGAGGGCGACAAAGGAGATAGTGGGAGAGTCGACGATCCGACATTTGCCAGGAAGCTGGCTAGGTTGGTAGGAGATGAGGTGAGGGAGTAGGGATGAAGTAAGCAACATGAGGCGAGGTGGAGAGACAAGCCCAGAGGGCAAGGATTCCGTGGACCTCAACAGGGATGGGGTCATCAAGAACCAAACAACCGACTGGCCTGGAGGCCGCAAGGAGGACCCTCCCAGGGCCAGGGGAGAGGATATCAAGTAGGAGGACTTTCACGGAGGACAAGGGCGGACCGGGCTGTTCAACTCCCATGGGTGGATGCCATTCCAGAGTCCCCTCCCGCCTCCTCCCCAACAGACAATGGATATCAGAAGAGGGAGAGGGAACAAAAGAGAAGTTCTGGCAGAAGGAGAAGGGGGCGGAGTGGCGTTGCCGTATTAGGACTACCATCAGGTGGAGGGCTATGCAACGACCACCTGCCCGGAGTTCTTGGAAGTAAGGAGGGTGAGAGGCCCGACGCAACAACAACAATAACAGCAGGTGCAGATAGAGGAGGTAGTTGCAGGAGCCAGAGATGAGGACAGATGTGAAGACCGGGTCGATGTAGGAACCAGAGGAGGGATCAAGGTGATCCATGTGGGAGTAGTGATTGAGGCCACCCATAAGGGGAACCTCCAAACGATGTTCAAGAGAAGCGTCACTTCGACCTCCCAAACCCCATCCTCGGAGGAGAAGATCACCTTCTCGTCGAAGGACACGCCCGACTATGAGGACCTGTTGTGTGACTCCTTGATGATCCAAACGACCATAGAAAACTTCACGGTCTCCCGGATCTTGGTCGACAACGGGAGTTCGGTGAATGTAATTTTCAAAAAGACCTTCAACGAGATGAAGATAGAAGCCAAGAGGGATCTAGCCTTGGATGGACCTTTGTTTGGGTTCTCCAGAGAGATGAAAGAATTGGAGGGGGGAGTGGGTCTTCATGTGACCCTGGGGGGAACGTCCCGAAACTGCCGGTTCGTCATTGCGGACGCTCCAAACAGCTACAACACAGTCTTCAGACGACCCCTCATCAACACATTTCAGTGAGTACCCCTTCGTTCTATCAGTGCTTGAAGTTCAACAACGGAGGAGTTCAGGTCAGGATCCGAGGAGACTCCAATGTCGCGAGACAGTGTTACGTCACTACAGTCAACACCATCTCGTGGATGGAAGAAGCCGAGGAAGTGGAGAGGGCAATGGAGGAGCAGACTAGACAGGAGGGCGTGGTCGAGGTAGCCTAGACGGTGGAGGAGGTGACAGTGGAGCAGGTAGGGTTGGAGGAAGTGGTGGAGGTAAATGAGAAGGTGGGAGAACAAGAGGTCCTCACCAGGAGAGGAGGATAAAAAGTTAGTCAGAGGAGATGTCTCACCTAGAGGTGGCGGAGGAGGTAGTGGAGAGAGAGGTCCTGACCCGGGAAGGGAGGACGGAGAAGGTGAGGATCCGCGGAGGGCTGAGTGGGGAGGACCAGGAAAGGGTCATGGGATGCGTCCAGAGGAACGTGAACGTCTTCGCCTGGAGTGCCGCGAACATGCCGGGCATTGATGCTGATGTGGCGTGCCATCGCCTCAATCTTATTAACCCAGGAGCTCGCCCCATCCGCCAGAAATGGAGGTCCGTGGTCGACAAGTGGGAGGAGCCGATCCGAGAGGAGGTGGAGAAACTCTTGAAGGACGGGTTTGCGTTAGAGATGCAGTATCTAGGCTGGGTCTCCAACGTGGTAATGGTAAAGAAGGGGGATGGAAGGTGGAAGATGTGTGTAGAATTTTCTCTCTTAAATAAAACATGTCTTTATGATTGTTATCCCTTGCCTAGAATCGACACGTTGATTGACTCAACCGTCGGTTTTTCTGTGATGAGTTTTTTGGATGCTTTTTCGGGTTACCATCAGATCCGCATGCACCCACTTGATGTCAAAGATGTCTCTTTCATCACAAGGGACAGTTGCTACTGCTACAAAATGATGCCTTTCGGGTTAAGGAATGCCATGACAACATATCAAAGGATGATGGATTAAGTCTTACGGGAATAGAAGGGAAGAAACTTGGAAGTATACATGAACAATCTGATGGTGAAGAGCAAGGACATGATCTCCCATCTCAGAGATCTGGAGGAAACCTTTGCCACCCTGCGGAAGTTCAAGATGAGGTTGAACTCCCTAAAGTGTGTCTTCGGGGCATGCCGTGGAAAGTTTTTGGGTCATCTCATCACTCCTGCCGGGGTAGAGCCCAACCCCGACAAGGCAAAGACGATAGTTGAATTGAGGTCGTCTCAGAACGTCAAAGAGATCCAGTGCCTAACGGGAATGCTGGCGGGTTTGAGCAGGTTCCTCTCTTGGGCAGGGGAGTAATGCTCTCCTTTCTTCAAATTGTTGCGGGGCAACCAGAAGTTTGAAAGGTCCAAGAAGTGTGAGGAGGCCTTCCGAGCCCTAAAAGATCAATTCACCAAGGCCCCACTACTTCGAGGGCCGAAAGAGGGAGAAGACCTGACTCTGTATATTGGGGTAGGGGCGGAGGATGTGAGTTTCGTCTTGGTCCGAGAGGAAGGAAAAAAGAATCTTCCTATCTATTATATTAGCAGAGTTATGAAGAAGGCGAAATCCCGATTCCCGATCCTGGAAAAACTGGCTTTCGTATTGTTCATCTCGGCCCGGAAGCAAAGACCTTACTTTCAAGCATACTCGATCCGCGTGGTGAATGACCATCCTCTCTACAACATCTTCGAGGGGGTGAAACACTCAGAAAGGCTTGCGAAATGGTCAGTGAAGTTGAGCGAGTTTGACATCTTATTTGTCCCTCGCTTATCGTTGAAGGCTTAGACGGTGACGAATTTCTTGGATGACAACGCGGTTGAGGTGGATGAATCAGGGTCTTCTCAGCAGGTAGCATGAAAGGTACTCGTGGACAGGGCTTCGAGAAGACACTCCCTAGGATGGGGGTGGTATTGGAAAGCCCCCAGGGTACGAAGATAGAGCAGGTAATAGTGACACTTTCTAATCACCAACAATCAAGCAAAATACAAAGCCGTGATCGCAGGCTTGCGTCTGGCCAAGGAGCTAGGGGTTCAGGACGTAGAAGTGCTAACAGATTCAATGACGGTGGCTTCCCAGATTAGGGGAGACCGGGAAAGTTTGAGGCAAGGGAGCGCACACTCCAATGATATTTAGTAAAGTTGAGGGGGCTCATCGGGATGTTCCAGACATTTTCCATTCAGCATATGCCACGGGAAGAGTGCTCCTGCTGATCGATTGACCAAGTTCGGACCCCGGGCAGGAGTGACTGTGACAGATTTGTTCCAGCCGACCATCGATGAATGAGAGTTAATGGGGATAGATCGGCACCCCTCATGGATGGACCCCTTCATGAATTTCTTAGCCACAGGCAAGTCTCCGGAGGAGGTCCAAGATAAAAAGAGTTTCAGGCATAAGTGAACATACTACCTGTTGCGAGAGGGGGGTCTGTATCTAAAGACCCTCTCAGGGCTTTTAGCACGACGTGTGTTAGAAGAAGAGGTTCCTAGAATTTTTGAGGAAATACACTCCGGGGAGTGCGACAGTCATTCCGGGAGTAGAACCCTGGAAGGAAGGGTATTACAACAAGGGCACTTCTGGGCCACCATAAGGAGAGATGTGGAAGAGTTCACGAAGAAATGTCAGAAATGTCAGCTGTTTGCACCACTCCAATTGTTGGCAGCCCAGAGGCTCAGGAGCATCGTGACATCGTGTCCCTTCGCAATCTGGGGGATGGACCTGGTAGGCCCCTTTCCTCAAGCAAGTGGGCAGAGGAGGTTCTTCTTAGTCATGATTGAGTACTTCTCAAAATGGTTGGAGGTCAAGGCATTGGCCAAGGTGACTTCCCAGGTAATCCGTAACTTCATATGTGGAGAGATCATTTGCCGGCACGGGCTACTCTTGGTGATAGTCACGGAGAATGGACCGCAATTTGCTAGTGACGAGTTGGTTAACTTCTGCGGCCAGCTGGGGAGAGACCTTAGGTTCGCCTCGGTTCACCACCGTAGGAGCAACGGGCTGGTGGAGACAGCAAACAAGATCATCGCGAACCTGTTAAAGAAAGTGGAAAATCTGAGAGGAAACTGTGTAGAGCAGCTCCCGTCGGTCCTTTGGGTTCTAAGAACCACACCCAACACGACCACCAGCGAGACCCCCTTCAAGCTGTCTCACGGTTCCGAGGCCGTGCTTCCGGTAGAGTTTGAGGTAAAATCGCCACGGGTGTTTGCCACAAGAGGAGATGATTAGTGGAGGGTGGAGAATGAAGAAGAGCTACGACTCTCTCTGGACCTAGTGAAAGAGCTCCGTGACCTCGCCGCCGTCGGACAAGAAGAGATCAAGAGCAGGATGATCGAGTATTTTGACAAGCACATCCGGGTTAAGCAGTCTGTAAAGGGAGATCTCGTCTTAAAGAAAGGTCGATGCAGGCAGAAGGTCTGGGATTGTGGGGAAACTCAATCCCAATTGGGATGGTCTGTATGTAATTGAGGAAGCCCTGCGGTCGGGGGGATACCACCTCCAAATGTGGAGGGGGTATCCCTTGGTCATACCTGTGGTGATGATGACCTGAAGCGTTTCTACCAATGAATTCGAATAATAAGATTGTTTGTTTTTGCAACTTTATTTCTCTTATCTGTCTTGTTGGGGTCCTTCCGTAAAAAAAATGATACTTGGTGTTAATAGGCCCCGAGCAGACCCGCTGACCAGACACTCACTAGCTGACAGGTCCGAAGGCTCACTCGGTGACAGATTATGAAAAGAATGAGATGGTGGGTTATAGGCCCCGAGCAGACCCGCTGACCAGACTCTCACTAACTGGCAGGTCCGAGGGCTCACTTGGTGGCAGGTTATGAAAAAAAAGAGGTGTTGGGATATAGGCCCCAAGCAAACCCGCTGACCAGACTCTCACTAGCTGGCAGGTCCGAAGGCTCACTCTGTGACAAGTTATGAAAAGAAAGAGGTGTTGGAATATAGGCCCCGTGTAGACCTGCTGACCAAGCTCTCACTAGCTGGCAGGACAAAAAGCTCATTCAGTGGCAGGTTATGAAAAGAAAAAGGTGTTGAAATATAGACCCCGAGCAAATCCGCTGACCAGACTCTCACTAGCTAGCAGGTTCAAAGGCTCACTCGGTGGCATGTTATGAATAGAAAAAGGTGTTGGGATATAGACCCCGAGCAGACACGCTGACCAGACTCTCATTAGTTGTCAGGACCGAAGGCTCACTCGGTGACAAGTTATGAAAAGAAAGAGGTGTTGGAATATAGGCTCCGAGCAGACCCGCTGATCACGCTCTCACTAGCTGGAAGGTCCGAAGGCTCACTCGGTGGCAGATTATGAAAAGAAAGAGGTGTTGGAATATAGGCCCCAAGCAGACCCTCTGACCAGGCTCTCACCAGCTGACTGGTCCGAAAGCTCACTCAGTGACAGGTTATGAAAAGAAAGAGGTGTTGGAATATCGGCCTCGAGCAGACCCGCTGACCCAGCTCTTACTAGCTGGCAGGTCTGGAGTTCCCTCGGGAGCAGTTATACTTGAAATGTTAGCCCCAAGAGGATCCTGCTGACCAGATTTTTACTAGTTGGCAGAGCAAGAAGTATCTCGGTGGCAGGTTGAAATGAAAAACAGTGTGAAACGTTAGACCTTAAGCAGATCACGTTGATCGGGCTCCCGCTTGTCGGTAGGTCAAGGAGACGCTCGAGTCGGGTGTATTCAAAAAGTGAGGGTGGTTGTCGGCAGGTGGTTCCAAGAAAAATGGGGTGAAAACTATGGTCCATATGGAGGTAGGCGAATAGAACCCCTCTGCGTACGTTCTTGCCTTCATTACACTCGTCGACCCAAAGGGGAGTCAGCCCCAAGTAGAAACAATAGGGGGGGGGGGGAGACGAGTGAATTACCCTTCTCCTTCGTGGCCGTGGAGCACTTGCCTGTTCTCGAGGCAGCAAACAACACGCGCGACTACACAACTGCGAGTTCCCAGGGCCGTGTGCAGTCAAAATCGACCTAACCCTAACGCGCGAGCATACACAACAAGCCGGGAAAAGAAATAGGAAAATGAGTTAATGTTCGACAAGTAAGAAACAAAAAACATAAATTTCATTAAGTATTGGGATGCGAGATTCCCGACAAAAAAAGAGAAGTCTCGCCTCGCGGGTGAGTGTATAAAGATTTTACAAAAGTAAAAAAAAAACAAAACAAAATCACCACAGCTTCCACTCCTCAGGTCTGGTCGTCTTGCTCGTCGTTGTCCTCGCCGTTGTTGTCCTTGCTGCCTCGGTCTTCAAAAAACGAGTCGAGAGACTCGCTTGGAGATTCAAGAGGAAGGTAGAGCTCAGGAACCAGGTCTTGGGCAATGAAGTTCACGTAGTCCGACTTCAACACGCCAAGCCGGCACATCATCTAAAGCAAATGTTCGACGTCTTTGACGGAGGTTCCCCTCATCATTTCGTCAACCTCACGCTCAAAATAGTGCCGCGACAGCTCACCACGGCTCGACGAGAGGGCATTGACGAGCAGAAGGTCGGGCTGGGACTTGCGACCCTTGTTCTCCTCTTCTAGAACAATGGCGCGCGCGCATCCGATCAGCCGTCTCATCATCCTATGTAATTCGCAAGGGTATGGTTAGTGTAAGGAAGGGGTCGAGGCGAGTAGAATTCGATACATACCACCCCGCCGGAGCTCTTTTCGAGAAGGCTTTCTGTGACCCCCAGTCTCTGCTTCAAGTCGTTCACTTTGACCTCTAAAGACTCTCGCGCGGCCTCGCCTCTATAGCTGTCCCGGGAAAGACTAAGTCCGCGACGGACCGCCATGTGCGCGAGCTCCAAGGCGTGGAGCTGGACTCGCGCGCTCTCTTGGGGGAGCCTCTGCATAGTCATGGACTCGTAGGTCGCGGCGTCCTCGTGGCCATAGATCCCGAAGGCAAGGGCAAAGGCGTGTCCGCTGGGAGGTCGCCGCTCTGACCATGAGGGGTGGAGCGAGGAGATCGAGATTTGATGGGCCTTCTCGTCCCAGAGCACCATCGACTCGCCGATAGTTTCCTTGACTTTTGAGCCTAGACCGAAGTTGCGATGCGAGTCGGGTGTCACCTCCACGCGAGTCCCTGACCTCGACCCGATTGACGACTCAGGGACATCTCTCGCTGCCTGCCCCTCCTCCTGAGGGGTCCTTTGGACTTGTTTCCCTTTGGACACCATGGTTTTTTTGAGTCTCTTGGGTGAGGGCGATCCCTGTGATCGGCCGGGGTCAGCTGGCCCGCTCCGCTTCTTGCTGCTAGAAGGGTCAGAGGCCCCGTCAGTTCTTTGAATGCCGCTGAAGCGGTCTTTGCCCGGGCGAGTGGATCAATTGATCGAACAACACTCACGTAGGGCCGATTCTCTGGGATCAAGCGTTCCCCTGTATGACAACAACTTAGTAACCACAGGAAGAGGAGCCACAATGATGCGAGGTATGAAAGAAGTGGGGTGTAAGTATACCTTCTCTTGGAAGAATTGGGAGGAGTGAGTCGAGGCCCCTCCTCAGGAAGACGACCTCAACGTTTTTGTGGAGGAAGAAATGGTGGAGGGTGGAGTCGTGGCACGTCAGAGTCAGAGGCCGTAAGGTATCCTCGGTCAGCTGGACTAGCGAGTAGGGGATGTTTCCCAAGTCCCCTGTGATGAAGACGAACTTAGTTATCTAGTGATGGTTCTTGTTCGCGGTCTCACACACCTTGATCTACGAGCCAGAGAAGAAGGCGACCCACCCATCATTGTTTGCCCTGAAGATAAAGAGCTTGCAGAAGACAGTCATGTTGAACTCGATTCGCTCCTTGCGAGGGAAGGTGGCGAATGCGACCATCATGACAATCAAGTTAAGGTTTAGTTGTGCGGGAACGGCTCCGAAATATTTCAGAATCTGTCGCACTTTAGGCCAGAGGGGGAGGCGCAGCCCCACGTCGAAGTGCGAGACAAGGAAGGCGAGTTCATTGTCGAGAAAGGTGTTGGTCACCTCCCCCCCCTTGGGGCGACGCGCGGTGTACCCAGGCGGGACGTAGTCGGCCGGGAACGATAGGTACTTCGATTCAGTCAGGTTCCCGTCGAAGGAGTACTTGGAAAACTGCCTCGTACACTTCGTTTGGCCATCCACATCCAGTCTTGTTTTGCCCATTCTAGCGTCGCAGAAAGTGCGAGTGCTGGGGAGGCGAGAGGCTTGGGAGGTAAAAGTGCGAAGGGGTACATAAGCAATTAATGTTGTAGATAGGTGGGTGGGGGGGGGGGGTTCTTTATAGAAGAAATGCGGCACCAGGGTAGGCCGAGGGTGTGCGGTAACGAGCCTGTGACCTCTCGCCTCGCTTGGAGCCGAATCTGCAAGACTTTTCCCCACCTACCCGCGAGCGGATCATGTAAATATGTCCATCCTGAATGCAAAGCACTAAGGGAAACTACGACAACACACTGGCGAGAAACGAGCACATGCTTATTATTACACAAATAAGTGTTTAGCGAGTCCACCAACGAAAGGAAAAAAATAGTACAGACGACCCATTCATCAGAACATAAGACAACATGATAAAAGTAATATTAGGGAAGGGGGAGCGAGTGCCGGTAGGCTCAGAACGAGAGTCATTTCCATCTTCCCCGACCTCGCATCCCTGCCTCCGACGGACGACGAGGATTGTTATACTCGCCCAACACGTTGAGTTCCAGCTAGGCGCATGTGTTCCTCCACTCGCTCAATATGTTCTCGTGGAGACGTCGCCTCGACACTGGTATCTCCCCGCGCCTCCCTAATGAGTTGAGCATAGCCCTCTTCTAGGTCTCGCAACCGATGCTCACTCGTGGCCCTGTCCTCCTGGAGTCGTCCCAACACGTGCCCATACTTCCGTAGAATGTCGGTCATCCGCCTCTTCATCTCCTTAGGGTTGTTCGGGTCGCCCATGAATTCTGCGATCATGTTAGGTGAAGGCGGCGGAGACTCGACATCCATTTTGGATGGTTCATCATTCTCGGAAGCCCCTAGGATTACCAATATAAATCGTAATCACATAGGTTAGATCCAATAAGGTAGAAGTGAAAGGAAGGAGCTTCCACTCACCATGAGAAACCGACAACTCTTTGCCGGAGTGCTGGAGAGAAGAGCCTGGTTGTTCTTGGAAGGATCGCTGGATGGGAAGGGTGAGCGACTTCCCAAGACCAGAGCAAGAGGGATCCGGATCCGAGACCAAAGTGGAAGGAGGGATTGGAATTTCAATAGCACTTTTCACCACATGGGGCGTGTTGAGAGGAGGATCACAAGGAGGCATGCGAGCCGGCGATTTCAGCGGAAGGGTGCGCAGGACAATGGTCCCGAAGTGAGGAGTTGCAGTAAGAAAAACAGGCCGGTTCGAGGAATGAGCGAAATGAATTGACAGGCTTGCAGCGGGAGAATTACCGGAGGCCGACAAAATACCACACGAGGTGTCACGAGTGGTCGCATCTGTAAGAATGTGGGTCCCTGGAGTCTTTTGAGGACTCGCGATGCCGCGAGAAGGGGTGCCGACGTTCATCGGTTTCTCCCCAACATCTTGAGCCATGGGGCGACCTTCCCGAGCCTCGTCAGGGAAGTGGGGCCCTTGGTCAGTAGTCGACTCCGATATATTGAAGGGAACAAGCTCGCTAGACGTCAGATCGTGACAGAACTTCTTATTCTTCTTGGGCTTCGAAGGAGAGCCTGGAGGCCTTCGGGAGAGTCAGGGAAATACTTCGGCTGTGGAGGACTTGCTCAGTTCCCGCACCTCAGCGATGCGTTCTCGAAACTGTTTGAAAAGTGACATTCTGCAGTAGTGAAGGAAAGGAAAGGGGAGGAAGTAAGTGCAGATCCCCCCTCTGTGATTCGACAAGTGTATATATAGGCCCACAGGGGGGGGGACCCACTAAAGATTCCCTAAAAAATCAGTCGCCACTTGCCAAATACCTGGGGTTGGACTCTTCTTTTCGAGCTTGGGACAATCTCACAAAGAGTGGAGATTGTGTACAACCCCGTATTCGGCGAGTGGGGCCTGCGGGTGAGATCAGGAGCAGGTGGAGTCATTCTGGTCCGGGCAAGCTGTGGGCGAGGGGGAAGGTAGGCGAGTGAAGTGGCGTGGCCTGCACTCGCCCCAGGTCCAGGGTAGACGGTAAGCGAGTGCGGTGGCGCCCGCACTCGCTGCCGGGCCAGGGAAGGTGGCGAGTGCTGCCATCATCAGACACTCGCTTTTCCTGGCGAGAGGTCGACTCGCCCAGAAAGTATTCCCAAGAAAAGCCATCTTGGGTCTACTAATAGCCCCTCCAAACAGTGGAGTTTCGCCGTTGGCAGATCAACTTGGGTTGCGCTTACTATAACCAAAAAGCGGGATTCTGCTATGTACAAGCCAGACTTGAAAAACTATAAATAGACCCTTAAGGGAACCTTGATAGTGGACCCGTTTCTTTGGCTTCTTCCTCCTCTGGTCAACTTTGGTTGGTTTCCAGTGCCCTCCAAGGCGCCCAGCTCCAGCACTGGCTTAGGAGGGGAAGCTCTATTCGATCTTCCGGGTGTGTGGCGGGACCTCCTCGCTGCAGCTCTGGGTCTGTTCCTTAGTTCTTAACCACCAGTCAAGTGCTCTGGATCAAGAAAAGTAGGTGTGAGCTACACCCCTTGAGTCCGAACTCTTCTTGAGACCGAGTTCCAGTTTCAACATCATAAGTTTCTGAGAAGTGAAGGGACACACCATATCAAATGATCCTCTATTTGAGCATGACGCTGCATTGACTCTCAATCTCATCATTTTGAAGGAAGATATCAACACGGACTTAGGATCAGGGGGAGGTGCTTGACAGAAGGTAGGTGTGATGGTCTTGGTGCCGTGGGGTGTGAAACCTCATGGTGGCAGTTTGATCTTACCAAATTCCTATAGCAAGTGGCCTAACTCGGGCCCTTTTGTGCAATCAACTTGTAGATAGAAGGCATCTAGCGGCGTTTCGGATGTACAACCCTTCCATTCCTTCATCTCGAACCCAACCTGTACCCTCATAATCTGCCACTCAAATCCCTCACCGATGGGCCCAAAATGCGCAACTACTTGAGTCTCAACAAGACCTTAGATGCCCACGTGCAATTTACAGGGAGGTCCACCAATAAGCGGTTCCCCTCTACTACTATTGTCACTTCTCTTCAAATGCATGAACATTCCATCTTGCTGCCGTTGGCGACAACTATGTTGATGCAGATGCAAAGTGTGACAAGGAGCTAGAGATGACGGGTAATATACTCGCTGATGAAGCTGTGCGTGCTCCCTGAATTCATGCTGGACACATTAAGGTGACCAACAATAATGATGAGCATTTGAATGGTGTAGCCGCGACGGGATCCTGAAATGGCGCAGAGTGAAATCTGTGGATCCCTTGGGTTGGAGGGGTCATCCACCTCAAGATAGAAAAGACGCTTGCATTTGTGCTAGATATTAAATGTTTTGCCATAATTAAAACAGTGGTCCTTGATGCGATACTCTGTCATCTCTTCTTGGGAGCCTGCTGAAGAGTGACATCCACCCCTTCCTTGCTCTCGGTGGTGGAACCGACTGAATGGTGGGAGGGTGCATTACTCCCAATTTCACTGGCAAGATTCAATGGGGCCTCGAGCTCCACTTAGAGGAAAAGTCGCTCCTGTTGGTTCGCTGTGAAGATGTGCACTTGATGCTCTGGTATGATGAAGGAAGCTCGAGTTAAACTTCTGTAAGTAAATTGCAGTCGTGCTTAATATTGCCCAAGTTTAGGTTGGTTTTGCTGCACATATCATAGCTGAGTGCATCCTGATGAGGTTAAATGATGCCAAACAGATCTATCCTCCCAAATTGTGTGCTGATTGACGAAGAAATGCTCACATTCAATGAGCCATGCCAGTGGTTCTTCCGGTCCATCAAAGAAGGGTATGCCCAATTTCCCATATCGTGGCATACTGCTTCCTTCAGAGGGATTGCTTTGCATATTTGAATGATTTGCAAAGGGAGGGCCTTCATGGGTGGAACTGGCAAAAGGATGGCGTGGCACGTGCATGCCGTTGATGCACGTGGCGAGAGCCTCAAGTTGCAGCGTTGGTAAGCTTTTCAGGGCGTTCTGGGGGGTTTGGACGGCCATCATCTTTTGAATGAGCTCCATGACTTGTGCTAGGGTGATACCATCCTCCTTTATTTGAATTAGAAGCCAAAGGGCATCAGAACTTTGGACTGGAATTGACTGAGAGGGCTACCAAAGGCATCGGGAGCAGGCCTGCGGCTTGAGAACTCAAACAAAGCTGGTGTTGGATCACCTGGTTCGATTGTTTGGCTGATCCGAGGGCCTGATGCGTTGGAATGAGGGAGCCCCTACTTGGTTGGGCTCTGTTAAAAGTCGAGATGTATGCGGGAAGGCGTATGGACTGCCGATTTTGCCGGCTTGCTTGGCGTCGGGCGTGAGGGAGTTTCTATCTGAACTGAGGAGGTATTGCCGGCGGTAGTGGGTGGACCCTTCGGTGAAGTAGGGAAGGATGGAAGTCTCTGAATAGGAGGATATGGGCAGATGGGGATTTGTGCTCTACAAGTTGTGTGCATGCCCTGCTCGGGCCTGATAGAGAGGGGATAAAACTGGAGAGAATGAGAGGAGGAACTAACTTCTTGCATAGAGCCAAATCAGCCCCCTTCCCCAGCGCAAGTAGGAAATGCAAAAAAATTTCAGGAAAATAACAGAAATGCCCCTCTCACCTAACAACATGTGAATAAAATGGGAATGTTTCATGCACATAAAAATACAATGCAAAATATAATATAGGCATTTTAATCTCCTCGCAACTTTCCCTTGCGATGATAAATGGCTCTTCGTCGAGAGCTTGTAACAATACAATTAAATTGATTATTTTGTAGAAATCAAAACACAAGTGAAGTGAGCCAAGGTAGTTCTCGGAACAATTTAAGCCTAGATTTACTAAACTTAAATGCCAAACTTATCAAGCCCACAAGCTTAGCTCAACTTGACTTGTCCTTTGGCATTCAAAAGGTTCAAAAAGATATAACTAAATTTCCTATTTTTTATTCATATTCTTCCATTTATTATTGTCTATAATTTTTCATTGATAGATTCTTATTCCTTAGTTTCTCATCTCTTTTTAATTTTTGGGTCGATGAGTGATTTGTAAAAGATGATTCATGGAGAAATTTTTGCCCTGTAGTTTCTTTTAGATAGCATCAAATTCTATCCAGAACATGAATATGAGAGGTTAGTGGATTATACATGCATTGACTAATTGTCTCATAGCATCTACTACAAAAGCAACATTTGATCAGGTACTTTGAGATAACGAGCTTCCCAACTAAGTATCTCTAACGACTTGGATCATATAATGATGGATCAAAAGGTGATGCAAGTTGGGCCCGCCTGAAAATGATGCCCATAAGTGTATCAACAAACTTACACCCAAGGATTCCTATCTCAACCAAAAGGCCAAGATTATATTTTCCTTTGAGAGATGCAACCCAAGTTCGTTAGTATTTCAATACCTAAGCAATAATGAAGTTGTTCACGCCCCTTTGATTGGAAGTATGAAGCAAAGTGTGCTTTGACTATGGAGATTCCAACTGTATCATCCTATGTAATGATGTTGCCATCCACATATCCAAATAAAAAAACCGTTCACTATGTTCATCGATGGATAAAGATAGATGTGCCAAAATCACTCATGACAAAGCCAATCTTTTGTAGAACTATGTTGAACTTGTCACAGTACACATAAAATTTTTTTCGAGCTATAAGCGAACTACTTCAGGAGACAAAAATTCTGGCAGTCGATTAAAACCAAGAGATTACTGCATGAAAATGATCTTAGAAAGATCACTACTAAGGAAGACATTCTTGACATCTATTTAATAAAGAAGACACCCCCCATCAATAATATTGACAAGAGAACTCAAAAATTCAACCACATGATAAAAGATATCAGTGTAACCCGAACTAAATTATTTAGTAAACCTCTTGTCTACAAGGTGAGCCTTGAGGTGATTTATTGTCCCATTATGATTATGCTAAACAAGCACCCACATATAAGTTATAACCTACCATTTTCTCATTTGGGGGTAGCGATAATTTCACTTTTGATTTGAGGTTAACACAGATGATTAGCTCATCTAACATAGCAACACATCAATCAATAATAGATATGGAGGCTAATGATGAAACAAAGTTCCTTGCAAATGATGTTAGATGACGACAGACTAAAATGAGTGATCAAATAAGATCAATGGATCGACATTGTATTAGAGGATCTACAGACAAGTTATTAGTAATATCTTGTAACTGAGAAGCAGGAGTATGGACACTCTTAACATGACGAGAGTAATAATGATGCTCACTATGACCTGTATCGAGAGGGTCCCAAGCATTCTAAGTAAGAGTATTAGGACTAGCGCCACCGGTAAATATATTTTTGGAGTAGTGAGAGGAGGTGTAGGTTGATCAAAATGGGATTGATTATAAGGAATGTTTTTATCTCAGGATATAATAGTTCGAGAGGTAAAAGAACATAACAAACATACTTTTTAGTATTTGGAGTATCTTACAAACATTTTTCGTTGAGCTTGAGGTCCAATTTTCTTTGTATTATGAGTATAATAGAGACATCCAAAAGCGTAGGAGTTAAGAGGAGAAGAAAATGTTTGGGGGGTAAAGTATGGGAAATGCGGTTTGATGGCGAAGGCTTCTTGAGGACATGCAATTGATGTTGAAACATGTCGTTAAAACAACAAAATTCTAAATACATTTAGCCACAAAATATATAAATATCTATTTTTCCGTTTGACGACTCAATTTTACTGAGAAGGATAGGAGCAAGAAGTTTTGCGGAGAATATCACATATGCGACACAACTACTGAATATTTCTTGCTAAGGTATTCCTTAGCAGTGTCAGATCATTCGATTTGACAAAGTATCAAATTGATTAGCAAGTTAAGCATAATGTTTTTTTGAAAATACATAGTAGTTTATTTTGAGAATGAACTAAATATAATTAACTCATAAGAAAATGAACATCAATAAAAATATCAAAATGGTTTTACCCATTCACACTAGCAATTCTGAAAAGACTTGAAATGTCGCTATATACTAAATCTAAAAATAATAGGAGAGCAAATGGAGTAATGATATTTCCCTGAATACTTGTCGCACAACTGAAATAAAAAAAGATAATCAAGGTAACACATGAAACATGTACATAGGGTTGATGGCCAAGTTGTTTTTGCCACCGAATGGTTTAATAATTGACATATGCATTTGGCAGGTGATCTATATAGTATAAGTTGTTCTTTTTAATTCCCCACTGATCCACTGCTTCTTTAGTTGTCACGTATACGTGGACCAGAGATAAATATATTGAATCTGCAGACATGAATAATAGAACCATCCATGACAAAAATGAACTTGTGATGCGTGGAACTTCCTATTCTAGTAGAGGTAAACTTACACGACAAAGAATAAGTTCTTAAATATATTATTTGAAGTGTTTGAATCAACGATCCGACAACTAGAGTGTGCTTGTGAGAGAATGTGATCTTACGTATTCAAATTCAGTAGTGGATAAGATGGATTGTCCACCAAAGGAATCAATGAGAGGAACAATGGATACAACTGAAGAAGTAAAAGTTTAATGAACCTATCCGCCAAATAATCTACAAGTCTCAACCTTTTAAATAATTAAACTATTCCCAAAATACTTCCCATTGAGTTGCACCTTTCAAGTGGGCGGCTTAGCTTCAATCAACCTTATAATACTTTGTCACCAGTCGTGTGCCCATATAAGTTGAAGTATTGCTCCAACTGATCAATCAATGCGTCGAGTTTCTCCGCATTGATGGACCCATTGATGTATATCCATTTTTGTTTCCACTTTGAATGGTATACCCATTTTTCTCAAGGATGCCCACATATTCTTATCTTCTCTCTCGATGTTTTTAGTTGCTGCCATAACGTCCATTGGAGTATTAAGATGCCGAATGGAAAGATCACAGCTTCAGTGTCCTAATCCAAGGCAGTTTTTGAGGGCAAAAGCTTCGTCCACTCCATTATAGTTGCCATGTACTTCAAAAGCCTCGCTACTTAGCTAGCTATGTTATGTGGTTTGGAACTCTGAACTCATAGGCATGGGGTATCTTGTCATATTTATGATTTATTTTTTGTTTCTTTCTTGGATTCAGAACATAATTCAAAAAGGAAACGATTCCCTCTATTTCTTGCGGTCTCTCTCTTCTTACTTTTTACCATGCACCATCAATTGGTGCTCTGATACCAATTTAGTATGTATCTGAATCTGCACTTATTGATTTAAAACTTGACGGTTTCGGGTATGGGGGGCAAAAGGTAACTTCTGAATCTTTTAAAAGATGGGAATCTAATCTAAAACAAATGTATTACATACCTCTTTCAAAGTGGGCAATAATTATCTATTGGGCTTGTTGAATGCGTTATCAACATCCTTGGATCAATCACCTTGAGTTACTTTCTCTAAGATACGACCTAGGTTGATCTAGGGCTTCCTTATGGATCTGGTAAGTTTTTTCTAGAAATGTTTTGATGGTGGTGATCAATCCCCTTTGTTTAAAACTTCAATGGACCTTCTTATCTCCTCGTTGTAGAGGATTTAGAGTTCTTACCGAGTAGACCTATGTAAAAAAGTAGATAGATCTTTCAAATAACAAGACTTCTCTTGGAAAAGCTATTTCATTGAGGACCCACAAATTCATTATTTTTTTGTTCAAATATTATCCATTTTTCCACCTTTTCTCACTGAGAATTCTTTGCAGATGAAGAGGTTTAAAATAGGCTTCTTTTTTCCCAAACAAATTCTTCAACATCGAGATATCTGATTCATAAACACGATGAAGAAAATTCAATCCTAGGAATTTGTTGCTTTTGGACGTTTCAACATGCAAAGGTTGTATGAAGGGATATACATGATATAGGAAAGATGAAGATTTGAAAAGGTTTCAAAATCTTGGTGGGGAACATCGAAAAGAGGCGATTGATTTCTAGAAAGACTGAATATTTTTTAAAATAAGAGGGAGTTAGTTTTCTATGTAGTTCAATTGCGTTAAATAAGCTTATATGTTGTAAATAACCAAATAACAAACTTACCAAGAAACACGATGACATAATATCATAAACAAATCAATTCTCCCCACTATCACCTTGCATGTTGAACATTCAAATTTCAATATTCAAATGTCCAAATTTAGGACAATCAATGACAAACTTAGCAAGATTACAAAAGATATTTGGCAGTATCTTTGTGATCGTGCCTTGATGCGTGGTCATGAACAACCTGTAACACACCTACCTAGTTCAACGCCGTTTCAAAAGTCGGGCCGACACTTGCAATATTAAACAAACTTAACAACAATAATAAAGTTGGCACAATAATAGAAAGTCAAACATCTCGGAGAATCAATTTGGATTCATACCAGGAAGGTTGACCATGAAAGCTATACATCTCCTGAGGAGACTCATTGACAACTATTGAGAAAAAAAAAGATTTGCATATGCTGTTTATTGATCTTGAGAAGGCTTATGATAGAGTTCCAAGAGAGATCTTATGGAGAGTCTTAAAAAAGAATTGTGTAAATGTTTCATATATTGACACAATTAAAGATATGTATACAAGTTCAGTGACAAGGGTGAGGACATCTGGAGGATTAACACAGGAATTCCCTATCATTTTTGGCTTACTTCAAGGTTCAGCTTTAAGCCCTTATCACTTTACCCTTATCTTAGATGAGTTCACCAAACATATCCAACAAGCAATACCTTGATGTTTATTGTTTGCAGATGATATCGTTTTGGTTGATGAGACGCGCGAGGGTGTAGACGCAAAACTTGAATCTTGGCGAGATACTTTAGAAAAGAAGGGTTTTAGGTTGAGCAGGGCAAAGACGGAGTATATGAAGCTTAAATTTAGCAGTACAAGAAGTACAGATGACTTCATTATTAAGTTGGGTGATCAAGATATTTCCCATAGTGAGTGTTTTAAATATTTTGGATCGATAGTTCAAAAAGACGGAGGTATTGATAAAGATGTGACACATAAAATCCAAGCGGGTTGGTTGAAGTGGAGAGGCACATCAGGGATCTTATGTGATCGTAAAGTATCACTAAAACTTCAGGACAAGTTTTACCGTATTGCAATTAGACCCGCGATGCTCTATGGTTCTGAGTGTTGGGCAGTTAATTGTGTACATGAGCAAAAAATGAGAATTGCGGAGATGAGAATGCTTAGGTGGATGTGTGGACACATGAGATTGGATAAAATTAGGAATGAATGCATCAAGGATAAGATAGGAGTAGCACCAATTGCAGAGAAGATGCAAGAAGCTCGTGTATGATGGTTTGGACATGTACAAAGGAGACCATTAGAGGCACCTGTTAGGCATTGTGAGAGTCTAGTCACTAGGCATGTTAAACGAGGGAGGGGTAGACCAATAAAGACTTGAAATGAAACTATAAGAAAAGACATGATGTACTTAGGCATTAGTGAAATTATGACAAAAGATAGGGCACAATGACGACAAAGGATCCATATCGCTGACCCCACTATAATGGATAAAGGCTTGAGTGTTGTTGTTGTTGTAGTAATAGAAAGTAAAAAAAAACTAAATTATACAACGAAGGCAAGAAACTGGAGCTAACCTTAAAGAAATACCTCAATAATTGAATTGTAGAGCCAACTAGAATAATAAATGAATACAAATCTGAATATTGGAATCTAAAAGAATGCAAGCCAAGAGTTAAATTCAAACAAATACAAAGTTTTACAAGAAAATACACAACTAGAATCGCATAAAAACCCTCTGATGTTCATTGTAAGCAAATCTCCCGACCTATAGTTCCCGAAAAGAAAAATCTGAAGATGGGATCAACCCACTAATGGGTAAGAAAGGCTTTTCTTTCCAGTGACACTAAAACAACAAAATTAAAAACATGGATGAAGTTTTTAGATATGCTATAACTAAAAGTTGATGTAGGGGTAGGCTACGGGTGCATAAAACCTACAACGCTAGGTGAGAGTGTAAGGGTGACACGCTAATCCAAACCTACATGCAATGCAATGATCGATATTTTGATGAATAAATTTAAGTAATGAAAAAATAAGCACCACATAGATATTAAAGTAGAAAAACAAATATTTATTTTGACAATATTATAATGGCTTTCCTCCGCTCGGAGGGACAAAGCGAAGCGCATATCGAATGTCTCCTCCTGCAGGTTATTAGGGCACCAAAACAAAGTTCTACAATCAGGAATCACAGCAAAATATAATAAATCACCCGTTGAAAGGGAAAAAGAGATTACTTCATTCCACATAACAAAGGGTATTTATAGTTACAACATACATATAACCCAACACGATAACACGATAATAACACATAACTCAACACCCCCCTCAAGTTGGGCGTGTAATGTCCGCCATGCCGAACTTGCCAATAAGGTCTGTGAACACACTGAAACTCAGACCCTTTGTGAGAACGTCGGCCAGTTGCTGATCAGATCGTACGAACGGGGTCACCACAGTTCCTCTGTCAATATTATCCTTGTTGAAATGTCTATCGATCTCAATGTGCTTCGTACAATCATGTTGCATAGGATTGTGCGCGATGGAGATGACAGCCTTACTATCATAATATAACCGGATAGGCTCACTTCCTTTAAGCCCAAGATCTCTCAGAATGGTTGAGATCCATATCACTTCACAGGTGCCGTGAGCCATAGCCCTAAACTCGGCCTCAACACTGGATCTAGCCACAACATGTTGCTTTTTTGCTTCTCCCGGTAGCCAAATTTCCACCAACCATAGAGCCATATCCAGTCGTGGAACGTCTATCAGAGGGCGATCCAGCCCAGTCTGCATCAGTGTAAACCTCAATAGTCAACTCTTTATTTGGTGAGAACAAAATGTCTTTTCCTGGTGAGGACTTGAGGTACCGGAGGACACGAAGTGCAACATCGGCATGACGGGCCTTTGGAGAGTGCATAAACTGGCTGAGAACACCCACGACATAGGAGATATCGGGGCGAGTGTGAGATAAGTAAATCAATTTTCCTACAAGCCTTTGGAAGCCAGGAATGTCTTCAGTCGTGTCGCCATCATCCCTGCTTAGCTTGTGGTTAGATTCAATGAGAGTGTCAGCGGGTATACATTCGCTCATCCCAGTGGCTTCAAGGACGTTAAGTATGTATTTCCTTTGAGACATGAAGATGCCATGCTTTGACCTCGCAACCTCAATGCCGAGAAAGTATTTGAGGTTACCCAAATCTTTTACTTCAAATTTCTTTGCCAATTTTCCTTTCAAAGCCTGGATCTCCTCCTTGTCATCCCCAGTTATTATAATATCATCGACATAAATAATCAGAGCGACTAATTTTCCTTTGTTGATTCTGATAAACAGGGTATGATCTGCATTACTCTGAAGGTAGCCGAACCTGCTCATGGCTTTGTGGAATCTACCAAACCAGGCCCCGGCGGGTTGTTTCAGGCCATAGGGCGGCCTCTTTAATTTGCATACCTTCCCTTCTGATCCACTAGGAGTAAGCCCCAGAGGTAGAGCCATGTACACCTCTTCTTCCAGGTCTCCATGAAGAAAAGCATTCTTCACATCCAATTGACAAAGCTCCCATCCCTTGCAGGCAGCACAAGACATGAGGATCCTTATCGAATTCATCTTTGCAACAAGAGCAAAAGTCTCCGGATAATCAATGCCCGCCGACTGAGTGTAGCCTCTTGCCACTAGCCTTGCCTTGTATCTTTCAATGACTCCCGAGGTGTTATGCTTAACAACAAATACCCATTTGCATCCAACAACTTTATTTCCTGGTGGTAGTTGTACCAGGTCTCATATGCTGTTTTTTTCCAGGACATTCATTTCCTCAACTATAGCTGACCTCCACCGGTCGTGGGAAAGAACATCTTGTCATGAAGTTGGGATAGAAACAAAAGACAAAGAGGAAACAAATGCTCTATGGGAAGCTGTTAGGGATGAGTAAGAAATGAACTGAGATAAAGGATGTCGAGTAGAGGTACCTTCCGTAGGAATGATGGATCCTGGCGACGGGTCAGGTGGCTACTCTGAAATCCAGATGGTGGGCCGTGTGTTTGATCCCTTTGGACGACGAGAGTAAACCTGCAGAGGTATAGTAATCGGTGCCTCTGCAGGTGGGACATATGGAGTAGTAGACGCAGGAGGGGAGGGATGATATCCCAGAGGAATAGGTAGAGGAGTGGAAGATTGAGTGTCGAAATGTGAGAATGGACTCACTTCCGATGTAGAAGGAGACCCCCTTGAAGTGAGGACCCATAGTAACGCTCAGACTCACGGAAGGTGACGTCCATGGTAACGAAAACCCTCTGCGGACTGGGTCAAAAAACTTATACCCTTTCTAAGTAGGAGAATAGACAATGAAAACACACTTGTGCACACGAGCATCAAGTTTCGTGCGGTGATATATATGGACAAAACAAACGCGTCCAAAGACATGGGGTTGTAGAGTGGTAGGTGGCATCCCAAGAGTGGTGAGAGGAGTTTTGAACCCGAGAACACGGGAGGACATACAGTTGATAAAGTAGGTCGCGGTGAGCACAACATCCCCCCGATAGTATTTTGGAAGGTGCATGTGAAGGAGGAGGCACCGAGCAACTTCCAGGAGGTGGCGATTCTTACGTTCAGCCACCCCATTTTGAGCGGGGGAGTAGACACATGACGTCTGATGGAGAATCTCATGATCAGCCAAGTATTGCTCGAAGGCGGAATCAATGAATTCCCGCCCATTATCAGTGCGTAGAATTTTAATAGGTGTGGCAAACTGGGTTAAAATCATGTTATGAAAACCCCAAAACAAAGTAAAAACCTCATTTTTTGCTTTCATGAGATAAACCCAAGTGGTGCGGGAGAGACGATCATTACAAGTCACAACCAAAAACAACCTGAAATAGATGCAACTTGGCAAGGGCCCCAAACATCACTATGTATTAAATGAAAAGGTGCAGTAGTGAGAGAAGAAGCATGATGAAAAGAAACACGATGATGTTTACTATGGTCACAAGCATCACAACTAAACTTATCAAGCAAAACAGTAGAGAAAGTAGGAAATAAGCGTTTCATAGAAAGGATAGATGGATGTCCCAGCCGACAGTGCCAGGATTCCAAGGTAGCAGACTGATCCACATGAAGAGCCTGCGGAGAAGAGACCGTGGTGGAAGAATCGAACACATAAAACCCATCCACCAGACTACCAGTTCCAATCACCGTGCCCGTCTTCAGGTCCTGAAAGATACAAGAGGAAGGGAAGAAAGTCACAGAACAGTTCATAGAGTTAGTTAAATGGCTAATAGAAAGGAGGTTTCGGGTAAAGTTCGGAACATGAAGAACAAAGGAGAGGGTAAGAGAGGAGCAGGGGATGAAACCCTTTCCGGCAATCAGAGAGAGGGAACCATCCGCAATGCTCACTTTGTCTCGACCAGACAAAGCAAGAGGAGCCGGTCTTGAGATCCGTTGCTCCAGAATCGATGATCCAGTGAGTAGAGGGATGAGAGGAGGCAGCATGAGCACCTGGTGGTCCCTGATGGGCGTACGAGGACGAGGAAACATGAGGCTCAGATGACTGTCCCTGCATCAAGCGACGGAAGACAAGAATCTCATCAGATGACAGACCCAAAGTGGGAGCGGCCGGTACAGGTGGAAGCTGCGGCTTGTCGAAACCATCAAACAGATGTGCGGAGCGAGGCTGTGGAGAGCGGCCCAAAGAACGCCCAAAACCACGGCCGCCACGAGAGGAGGAACTACCACGGGGTGTAGGAAATCCATGAAGCCGAAAACAAGTCTCCCGGGTATGACGGGACTTCCCGCAATAGTCACAGAGCAGGTGGTCCTTGTCACTGGATTTGGGCCTTGAGTCACGATTTGTCCGAACCCCAAACTGAGGCACCAAGGCAGAGCCATCAGGGGGAGGATCAGGAGTCCAAGTCTGCCGCCGATCAAATTCCTGCTGAATCAGGCTGAATACCTCAGGAAGAGAGGGCAAGGGAGATCGTCCAATAATTTGCACACTGATTTGATCGAAGTCCCGATGCAGTCCATGTAAGAACTCAAAAACTCTATTCTGATCTTCCCGCGCGCGAACAAGGATCTCATCTTGAGGGGACACCAAAGTGAGAGAGTAAAAATGATCATACTTGTGATACAACTGAGTGAACTCGAGATACTAGGCAGACGGAGGATGATCACCTTGACGGAGAAGAAAAATCTTTCGGCGGAGCTGAAAGATCTGGGCCGCATTGTCGCGACAGGAGTAAGTAGACTCGGCCCTCCGCCAAATATCGGCAGCAGTATCTAAAAACAGATAGTTCCGAGCGATGGAGTCAATCATGAAATTAGTCAGCCAGGACATGACGAGGGAATTCTCCGATTCCCAGTGCAACCAGTCAGGGGAATCAGAAGGAGGTGGCGGTGTAGCGCCCATGACATACCCAAACAGCCTCCTGCTCTTCAAGGCAAGAGTAATAGCCCGAGACCACGGGAGATAATTGGTACGATCCAGACGGATCGTCGTGATCTGAGGGGTGTTGTGGTCATGGCCAGGACGGGAGGAGCCACAAGACATCACAATAGCCGAAGGAGCACTGATGGCAAAGGATAGGGTAGGAGAGTCATCTGTCCTGGCCATGGAGACCTAGAATACAAATCGAGGATTCCCGGGGAGCAACACACCAACTGAGAGAGAAACTAGGTCTTCCTCATAGCAAGAGGAACAATCCCAATAGAAGAATGAACACCGGAAATGACATCACAAGGAACACCACATTTCCGGTGTTAAGAAATCGGCAGGAGGAACCGCTGGGGCTAGGAGCGTTGGGCGGCGGAGAGCGGGAGCGGGAGCGGGAGAGGCTGGAGCGGCGAAGGGGCTGGATCGGCTGGAGCGGCGAGACCGACGCGGTGGCGCTGGAGTGCGGGGAGCGGCGAGCCCGACGCGGTGACGTGGTGGATATGCGGGATCGGGATCGGGCGCTGGAAGCGGGATGTGGGATGCAGTGGAGATGCGGGATGCGGTGGAGATGCGGGATCTGGTGCTGGAAAGCAGGTCAACGGAAACGGGATCGAGGGATATCGGAAGCCCTAAGGCTCTGATACCATGTTGAAAGGGAAAAAGAGAATACTTCATTCCACATAACAAAGTGTATTTATAGTTACAACATACATGTAACCCAACACGATAATAACACGATGACACGATAATAACACATTACTCAACATCACCAAATGAAAATGCTGAACCAAATAGACCAATACTACAAACGCTCACAAAGTAGAGGGCTGAAACGAGGCACTGAAGAATTAGGATCCGGATGTGTAGATCGGCGATCGGAGGTGGAACCGACGGCATGAAAATGATGGTGGTGGCTGTCCTCGGCGGTAAATGGTGAGATCGGACGTGAAATTGGTAGATCCGACCACGTACAAGTAGATCCGTGCCGGGGAAGGGTGGAGTCACTATATAGGGTCAGATCCGGGTGGAGGGGTGATGAACGAAAGGTGGAAATAACGACCGAGGATGAAATTTCTAGATCTGAATTGATCTAAGAAATTAAGGCTAACGGAGGGTGGATCCACGAGAGGGAAGAAGTGGAGGGTCGGCGTGAACAGTATTTCGGTGAACAACAGTTGGGGAACAGTAATCAGGTGAACAGTGACCGGTTGAACAGTAATCAGGTGAACAGTGATTTCAGTGAATAGTGATTTCGGTGAACAGTTCCGTGAACAGTGTTCAGCGGTAGGGATTGGCATTTGGGGGCTGTAGGGGCTGCAGATGAGGGTTTCAGAGGGGGAAGAAAAAGTCTATGGATGGGTAGTACCTTGGGGGGAGTTTGAGCGCCTAGGAGTCGTCACCTAGGGTTCCACAACGTCGGCACCGGGGAGTGGTCCCTAGAATCTGGGAATTGAAGTTTCCAAATTCTGCAATGACTTGGTTCAGCCTCTTGGACCAATGTTTATAATAAAAGAAACACTAGGGCATCTCAATCAACAACTATGATTGACCGGTGGGAGAAGCCACTAAAATACATGATTAATGAACCAAAAATAATAAACTAATATATGTTTTTGACTCGCGACGCGGATCCGAACACATTTGCGGAGTTCGATCGTCGATCCGGGCACGCCATATATGGTAAGTCGCCAAATCAGCCCCTAACGGGCCCAAAGCTCGTGCTCGTCTCTGCTCCGCATTAATATACCCGGCTTGAAAGAATTCATCTCCCGATGAATTGGGATCGAAATTCTCTCGCTGATCGCCAGGAACAACTCGAAGAGGTCCATCAGAAGTCGTCAAAGTGTCGTCGGCGGAAGAGTGCCCTCTCCAATCAACTCCCCCTGACTGAAAAACTGTCATCTCCTGTGAATAAAACAGAATAACGTAAATTACATGTTTGTGTACATTTTTATGTCATCGAGTTTTAATCTTAACTTTAACTCATTAATGTATTGAAATTCCTGAATTCTATATTCTTACATATAATATTGAATACTCAGCTTCTTGTTCGTCTTGATTGTCAACTTTAATAATTTACTAGGCACATCTAGTGCTCTAATCGTATAGTGGTCTGTACAGTCATTCTATTATGTCATCCGTATAAAGCGAATATTGTAGGAGTTTATTAGTTATTACTTGATTTATTCTTATATTTTGTCTAATTCCACTCATATATAAATTTATATTTATATATAAAATAAATTATGGTTTACTTATGATTTTAGCGTGTTGTTTTGTGATAAGATATTTGGTGCTAACATACACCAAAGATTTTTCTTCTAATTCAGACCTAAACTTATGGGAATCTACGAATAAACATCAATGAAATGATGTTATGTATATCCAAGAGGAAGGAAATTCCTTATCTTTGTGTTATGGTGTCCTTAAATACGACTTGGCAGCATGATTTCTCTATGTTATTATGAAATCCACATAGTATTTGTCTCTGATCTACAACAAAAATGGCGTAATACCCTCTTTTCTTCTATTCACACCAAGAACCCTAAGATGATCAATAATAAACTTAATACATCACGGTTTTACATCTTAAGGTCGACTGCAGTTGAATGATAAATTCCTCCAATAAAACTCATGAAATAGGAGGAAGGGAAAGAGATTTACCTTAATTGCACAAGGAAGCAACTTCAAGAACATAGAAGCCCGAGAGAAGAGGAGGTGTTATGTTCTCTGACAGTGAAGAGGAACACGATCAACAAAATAGTTGATCGGGTACAAAGATTGTCTGAAAATGCCAACATAGCTCTCAGGTCACTGAAAGGGCGTTATAGGCTAGGGCTGAGGAGGACGACTCTTCCACGGCGAAGAAAAGGAGAGGTCATTCTCGTCTGCGTCTGGAGAGAGAACGTTGACTGGAGATGACTACGGTGATCCAACTCTTCATTCAACGGGGAGGAGAATTCTACAGTTTCTCTACCGTTTCGTGGATGGACCCCTAATAAGGAATGATACTCTAAAAACCCATGCTCCCCTCAAGCTGTGATTTATCGGTTACCAAAGTGTGTTTTGCCCTTTATAATTTCTAAAATGTCACTCCCTCAACTAGAATTATATTAAAATAATGTATGAAGCTTACACAACCCCCTAAACTGTGTCTAACTACAACTCAACATTTCTCATGGTGCAAAATAATTCTAATAATATGTTAACGCATAAAATTGAGAGAATCAAACTTAATTACCATGACCGACGGTCCGACGGCGGCGTTGGCGGCGAAATCATTGATCGGGCCCGAAAATTATAATTTATAGCTAAATTTAAGATTTTGGATGTTGCACAACTCATGATCTTATCTGAACCAAGCATGTGCAATTGAGAGTGTGCTGTACTAAATATGGCAAATAAAATAGGAATTGGGAGGAAACAGGGGTTGACGAGGTGATAACATGACTCAAACTTATGCTGAAAAACTTGCATAGCTTGACTTAATTGTTTTTATAGTCTCCAACAAGAGTGAATGGAGAAGGATTTGTAAAAGGATCATTTGTTGAAAAAAATCTATTCATCATAATGATGTGATATAGCAACAATTTAGCTTTTACATAGCGCAACTAGTATTACTCTACTAATATTTTTTTCTTATTCATGGTATTTTTATACTTCTCTAAACGGCTTGAAGTTTTTTTTCAAACATATAATTATTTTTAACCGAAACAATGCCCTATTAAATGTTCTTTCAAATTAATTTTAGGGTATTATTGACCTTACAAAAAAGGAAAAAAAAGAAATATGAAAAAGATAACTAGCTTTGGAAAGATTATGCAAAAGACAAGTCACCTGACATTGTTTTTTGACCATGATGTTCAATAACCTCATAAGTTGGTGTAAAGATATTTATTTTCTGTCTGGAGTTTGATTCATTTCTAAATTGGCGCGGGTCATTGGTTTACTTTTTGACATGTTAATGTCATTAATTGGAGGGATACATTTTATGAAGGTGCAGGTACCTAGTTGTATTGCATGATGTTATATCTTATATGGCAACAAAGAAGGGTCAAATAAGGATATAGTCGTAATGATTAGATGATACTGATGTGAGGTTTACTTTTTGACATGTTAATGTCATTAATTGGAGGGATACATTTTATGAAGGTGCGGGTACCTAGTTGTATTGCATGATGTTATATCTTATATGGACCAACAAAGAAGGGTCAAATAAGGATATAGTCGTAATGATTAGATGATACTGATGTGACAAGGCTAATATCAATGATGCATGGGCATATGCTGCACTCAATGACAAATTATTTGTAAATTCTAATTGTTGATTTTTTATGCTGAATGAAATATTCCAGTGCCTTTCTGATGGTCTGCTAGGATTAGCATCTCTCTGAGAGTACCGACGGAGCATATTTACCTGTTTCTCTTTGACATAAGTTTGTTTTATGTGCATTTTTGTTGTGTTTTGAGTTGACATGCAGCGTACTTTTGTTTTTCATCCTTGTTTTTTTTAAATGTATGCAGGGAGATGATTTAGATTCTGCCTTTGATAGCATTTCTGCCTTTTCAAATAAGAGAGACAACCAGGAAGCATTGTTTGGAACTGAAGAAAGACTAATAGATATCAGGTGATGTTCTCTTTGTCATTACCTTCATGCCTTTTTACCTAAAAGTACTGCGTGAAACATACACTGGGATGTCAACAAACTCTCTTGGTTTATGTGCCTTTGTTTTACTTCTGGTTGCTTGGGATGTCTATCACAACTTCCTAAACAATTCTTAGGTTATTTCGAGTTGCATTTGGAAGTATCCGCACCACTGACACCATACAGTAGACTGAGAGAACCTTATGGTGTTTTCCAGCTTTAGCATGCATGTGTTATTTTTGCATATTTTTATATATTGTGACGGCTCATGGCTTTCCGTCATGCTAGAAAGAGTGTGGAGTTATGTTCTGTTTTTTGAGGTGCTTTTAGGAAAAAACTTGTTACTCCAACTGTCATGATTAATTTGAAGTTCAAGTTCAAATGAACTTGCTGCTGCAAATTAGGACACAAAACATGTGCTTAAATGGTGGGTGTACACTAGATGCCACTTAAATGGAGGAGATGCATGCGGCAATGAGATCAGAGGGGTGAATCTTGGGAATGTCTTATGGAAATTATTTTACTTTATTGCTTGGGGTAGCACAAAAATCAAGTTCTTTGCTATCTGTATGAATTGCTAGTATTTTGAATCTAGTAAAATTCAGTCATGATAGGACTGCTGATTCTCCAGTAGTTTGCATTTCCATCAATCTTGTCACTTCTCTGCTTAATCAATTGGTTCAGCTGGCCTCTTTTCCTCTACACCCTTCAATGTCCATCCCCATGGCAGAATCCAGATCTCATGTCTGCAATTTGGAAAAATTGTCCTAGGTTAAGGAGCAAGCAGTGGCTCTTACATCCCCTAGCCACATCCTCTTGGTTGGATAGTCGTGATGTTTACTGCCAAGCTCATCGCCTTGATTCACCAACTTTCTTAAAAAACACAGGCACTTCCCAATCTGAAAGTTCCCTTCTTTCGCCCATTTTCTCAATATCATCATCCTGAGCAGCTTTGGATCATCTCCCATTCTCCCCACACTCCCAACCCTTGCCATACCACTCAGTAGTTTAGAGATTCCTGCCTTCAATAGCACTGACCCTTTTGGGTGGGTAGCCAGCATTGAGCAATTGTTTGAACTTCACCAAGTCCCCCTGGTTATGGCTGACATGGAGGGATCTGCACTTCATCTCCTATGCCGGCTCTGTTAAGCTGATCCAAGAATGTCATGCTTCACTCATGTCACAACTCTCGGCCAACAATACAATCCTCCCCAAACCTGGAATGCTTACTAGTGTTTGTTTGCGGTTCTCCATTCTTGCTTCATCGACATTTATATTGACACTTTCATTGCCCTTGTCCCGCATGTGCATGGCCTCTCTGCAAATCATTGTTTGGGTTACTTCCTTCATGGTCTCCAAGCCTGTGTTAAGTGCACCTTAGCATCCATAATCCATCTACCATCATTTAGGCCATGGAAAGTTCGTGATTAATTGAGATCAAGTTCAACTTACAACTTTGCCATGACCCGACCAACAACATACCTGGACCTCTAGCTTCCAAATACAACAACACAACTAAACCCCTCCTTTCCCACTCTTGAGAGATTCCGACTAATTTTCACGACCTCCACCCCTACATGAAAAAGTTTCTTCGACTATCTTTATTCCACGCGGGCCTCCCAAAACCTCTCCACCCGGATGAATTTCTAATCTAGAGTATAATAACTTAAGGAGTAGAAGTCTTTACTTTCACTACAAGCAAATTTACTACCCCTCCATGAATGCATCAAATAATTTCGAGCTTTGATTAGAAGTTTTAAGGCTCTCCCTGATGTCTCATTGTAAGAGTTTACTTGTGAATCTTATATCTATGACAAACAACATCGTACTTCTTTCCCTCCTACATGTACTTGGAGTGATACTCTTTTCTCTTTAGTGCATTCTGATATCTGGGGACCTTATAAAATCCCCAATGTTTTTGGATTTCGTTATTTTGTTACATTTATTGATGATTACTCTCGTCTCACCTGGTTGTATCTGCTTCAGGCCGCACTGAACTAACATCTGTTTCTCGTACTTTTCTTACTGAGACGCGTACACAATTCTCGACTTTAGGGTACACAAACAATGCTCGTGAATATACTATTCACACCTTCTCAAATTTATGCACCGACTTTGACATTACACATCCAGCCTCGTGTGCTTATACTCCCTAGCAAAATGGTGTGACCGAGCGAAAAAATCGTCACCTTCTTGATGTCGCCCGGTCATTTATGTTTCAAATGCATGTGCCCACAAAATACTGGAATTTCGCGGTTTCTACTTCCTGTCATCTCATCAACCGTATGCCCTCCTTCGTGCTCGACTTCGCATCTCCCATTTAGTCTTCTCTTTCCTTCCAAGTCTCCGTTCTCCCTCACACCTCGTGTCTTTGGCTGTGTATGACATGTTCACATTCTTGGTCAGCCTACTGACATGCTCGCTGCTCACACCACCAAATGTATGTTCGTTGGCTACTCCCGCACTTTAGAAAGGTTATGTATGCTACTCTCCTACCGATGACAAACTGATCGTTTCAGCGTATATAATCTTTCTTGAGGATCAACCATTCCACTCTTCTCCTTCCACACCTTCTCCACCTGTTCCTGTCGCTCGTCCTACAGTCCCTGTCACGATTCCGTCTCTCCCATCTCTTCCTTCACCGCTCCCGGCGCCTGCTCTACCTCCACCACCTCTTCGTGTCTATCCTTGTCGTTCGTCCAAGACTGATTCCATCAGGCAACTCCCTTCTACCAATGCCATCCCGCGGCCCGCTGATCGAACATCAACCTCTACGACTCATCCATTGGTGAATTGTGTCTCTCTACATCGCTTCTCTCCACTCCTAAAATTTGCCATCTCTTTTTCCTTTATTTCTATTCCTAACTCTGTGCAGGACACCCGGGGTGGTGGACGGCCATGGATGACGAAATGACTGCCCTCTGGGCTAACCAGACCTGGGATATGGTTCCTCTTCCTCCCGGCCAGTCCCGTGTCAGTTGCAAGTGGGTCTTTGTTATCGAACATGCTGTAGATGAGACTGTTGACCGCTTAAAAGCTCGCCTCATGGCCCGGGGATTCACTCAGCAGCAAGGACTTGATTATGATGAAACTTTCTCCTTGGTCGCCAAGCTAAATACTGCTCGGGTCCTGATCTCCTTAGCCGTGCATCATCAGTGACCCTTACATCAGTTATATATTAAAAACGCCTTTCTTAATGGCGATCTCCAAGAAACAGTTTATATGTATCAACTTCCCGTGTTTGAGACCACGGGAGAGTCTCGTGTATGTCATCTTTGAAAGTCTATATATGGTCTCAAACAGTCTCCTCGTGCTTGATTTGAAAAATTCAGTAAGGTGGTTCGCGAAGTTGGGTTTACGCGGAGCACAGCTGACTTCTCCCTCTTCACCCGTCATCAACCAGCAGGCACTTTGACTCTCCTTGTGTATGTTGATGATATTCTAATTACGGGCGACGAATCCAAATGGATACAACAAATCAAGCAACATTTAAACTTAACTTTTCAGACGAAATACTTAGGAAATCTTCGATACTTACTTAGGCTTGAGGTCGCAAGACGACCTGATGGTCTTGCCATATCCCAACAGAAATACTGTATTGATTTTCTTCAAGATGCTGGCTACTCAGGGTGCAAACCTGCGGACACCCCTATGAATATAAATCACAAGCTTTCTGCACATGATTCTGATTCCGACCCCACTTCTTTCAAATCTAGAGCACTATCGACGCTTGGTGGGGAAGCTGATTTATCTTACGGTTACACGACCTGATATCTCATTTGTTGTGTGGATTGTGAGTCGATTTATGCATGCTCCTTGTACATCGCATCTCCAAGCCGTCTAGCGCATTCTCAGATATTTGAAGACTCCTCTGGGATAGGGACTCGCTTACAAACCATCTACCTCTCTATCTCTGGTTGCGTATTCTGACACTGACTACGCGAGTTCTCTTGATGATTGGCGTTCGATAGCTGGTTTTTGTACATACTTCGGTGGAAACCTTATTACCTGGCGTTGCAAGAAGCTGAATATTGTTGCTCGCTCGTCTGCTGAAGTCGAGTACCGTTCTATGACCGCTTTTGTATCTGAGCTAACCTGGATTGAAAGTCTTCTAAATGATTTGAGACTCAAACTCTCATCTCCGACAAGCTTGTTCTGTGACAGTCAAGCAACTCTACATATTGCCAAAAATCCCGTATTTTGTGAATGAACCAAGCATATTGAAGTTGACTGTCACTTCATTCGGGAAAAAATTCAATCGAAGAAGTTAGAATTAGAGCATGTTCCTGCTACAAGGCAAGTTGCTGACATTCTAACTAAATCCCTATCTCGACCGCTATATCATGAGTTCTTATCCAAGTTTGACGCCTACGACTTGTATGCTTCAGCTTGCGGGGGAGTGTTAAGGAAAAATGAAAAAGCCCAATAGGAAAAGCCCATTCTTTGAGGCTATGTACATTCTATTTAGTCCCACATCATAGGATTGGAGTTTTCTCCTCCTCTCGCTTCCTATATATATATGTATGCTTAACATGTACAAGAGATATACAAATTTGAGAAATTAATAAAATTTGGCTTTTCTCTCTCTCTTGGCTTTTCTCTACACATGTCTCAAAGCAACTCAACTTACAAAAATTCATCACATAATAACCATGGATAACATAACATGCATCTGTTAGAGAAGCCCATTTGAAAAGGCTCATTATGTATATTTATTGATTATTTCTCTCTTCTCTTTAGTCCCACATCATGTATAATACCTCCTCTCTTTCTCCATCCTATAAATATGTATTCATTCTTTGTATTTGATACAAGTGAACATATATACAAGGTTCAGTTTTCCTTCTCTACATGGTATCAGAGACAGGTTAACCGGCCTCTCGCGGACTCCCCTTCTCTGTCCGCCTCTGTTGATCTCCTGTGGTCTTCTTGTCTACCCGCTTCCTCTTCAGCGGCCTGCCCTCAGCGGCCTGCCTTCAGCGGCCTGCCTTCAGCAGCTTGCCTTCAGCGGCCTGCTCTTCCGCGGACTGCTCTTCAGCGGCCTGCTCGTCTGTCCGCTTATTTTCCGCGGCCTGCTACTCTGCATCCGCTTTCTCTTCCTCCCGTGGTTCCACCCCCTCCCTATGGCCTCTTATAGACATTTCTCTCCCTGATCCGTGGAGCCCACTTCTCCCTCAGTTCTCTGCAGACCGCTGTCTCTCAGCTGTCCGCTGCGAGTTCCTGCTGTTCTCCCTGCGGGCTCTCTTTCAGTCCGCTGCGGGCTCCCTGCTCGCAGACTGTTCTCGGTCGCTGCGATTATTCATCTGGCGTCCTGCTCCAGCTCGCCGCGGTCTGTTTTCTGCTCACCGCGATCAGCCACTTGTCTTCCTCGCGGGCTCTTCTTATCCGCTGCGCTCTGCTATCCACCGCAGTGTCGCTGAAGTCCTATTCGCGACCCCTCGCTCGCCGCGACCTGTTCCAGCTCGCTGCGACCTGCCTTCTCTTTCCGCTTGAGTCTTTCTACTCGCGGTTTCTTCTCCCTGTCCACTCGCTTTCCTCTTGCGGCCTCTTTTTTCTCAGACAGCTGCTGTGCTCAGCCAGACCGTGCGGGCTGTTCCCTTCCCACATTTTGGTCGCGGTCTTCTCCCGCCCTTCCTGTCTGCGCGACTTTTCTATGTCTGCTGCGGTCTTCTTTTCCTGTCCGCTGACATTTCTTTTGGCCGCGCTCCGCCTTTGGTCGCGGCCTCCTCCTGCCGTTGATGTCTTCACATCTTGACCAGGCGGTCTCCACTCTAGTCACGCGGTTTCCGCTCTAGTCGCGCAGTCTCCTCTGTTGCCGGACTGCTCTCCTAGCCGCAGCTAGTCTTCATGACATCTTCTGCTAACTTTACCGGAACGGCGGTTCCTCCTGCAGACCGCCCGACCTCTATTCCGGAAGTACGTGATGAGCTCCGTATTACCACTATCTCTCTGACGGGTAAGAAGAATTTTGTGGAATGGGCGCACTCTGTTTGCCGGGTCCTGCACTCCAAAAGGTTTCTTCATCACTTGAACCAGGCCGTTACCGGTACTGCTACTGACGTCTGGTTATGCAACGATGGTCGTGTGCAAACTCGGATCCTTAATTCTCTTGATGACAAATCTTATCGCCTGGCCATGTACCACGAGATGGCCAAAGGCATGTGGGACGAGCTCCATACTCTCTACTCCGGCAAGGATAGTCTCCACCATTTGTATGACATTATCACTGCCCTTCAGGCCCTTGATAGTGGTGGCGCGACCGATCTGACCTCCTTTGTTGCCTAGGCTCGGTCTCTGGTCGAATCTTGGATCCAACATCTGCCTCCTACTTACACCTTGTTGCCCAACGTGCCCAGAAGGAAGCTGTTGGTATCGCCATGATGATGGCTCGGGTCCCACATCACCTTCACAGTGTACGAGCTCAAGTCCTCTCCTCTACTGTTACCCCGTCCTTCTCGGATGTGTGCTTTATGCTCCTCATGGTCTCCCTGCCTCCGGATTTGTCTGGACCTCCTTCTCCGGCCCTTGTCCAGCAGGCCCCGTCACCTATACTGCCTCTCCCTCCTTCAGCTCGTGGGGGCCGTTCTGATTCTCGCGGGCGTGGTCGGGGTGGCCGGCCTCGGCCTAAGTGCTCTTTCTGCGGCAAAGACGGGCATCTTGAAGCCACGTGCTATCGCAAGCATGGTCGTCCTCGTTCACAGGCCTCTGTTGCTGCCACCGACTCTTCTCCCACTCGTACTGACCTCGATGAGGTTCGCCTTCAGCTCCAGCATCTTCATGGCCTGCTCAGCTGCCCACCGGCCTCGGTTGCCTCCGCTGCCTCCATCTACAATGAAGGTATCGCCTGCCTCTCCACTGGCCCGCGCTGGATCTTCGATTCTGGTGGCACTCATCACATCACCTCTGTTCGCCCGCCTCAGTACTTGTCTTCTCCTCACCCGAAGTACCTTACTGTGGCCAATGGGGCTGCTGTCCCTGTCTCTGGCTGTGCTGATATTCCTCTCGCCTCCTCCCTCCTCTTGCGCTCGGCTCTTCATGTTACGGGCTCTCCTTTCAACTTACTTTCTGTTGGTCGCCTTACTACTGATTTAAATTACTCCGTGACCTTTACATCTTCTTCTTTTCTGATACAGGATCAACAGACGCGGACTATCATTGGTAAGGGGCGACTGCAGAACGGGCTCTACCTTCTTGATGACTCTCCTACTCTCCTCGCATCTGTCTCCTCTTCGGATTGGCATCGACGTCTTGGTCATGCTCCTCTTCTCGTCCTCTAGAAGGCTCTCCCGGATATATCTCTTCCTGCTTTTCAGTGTGAAATCTGTATTTTTGGCAAGAAGCCACGTTCATCTTTTCCTTCTCATTGTACTCGGAGCTCTGCTTCTTTTGTTTTAGTACACTCCGATATATGTGGTCCGTACAAGATTACTAGCATTTTTGGCTACCGTTATTTTCTAATATTTATCGATGATTATTCTCGCATGACATGGTTGTATCTATTTCGTGACCGTTCTCAGCTTCCCCGCGTCTTTCGGGCCTTCATTCTTGAGACTCGCACTCAATTCTCTGCGCCCATTCAAAATATTCGCACTGATAATGAGCGCAAGTACACTGGCCATGACTTCGCGACCCTCTGCTCCGAGTTTGAGGTTATTCAACAAACATCTTGTGCATATACCCCCCAACAGAATGGTGACGCCGAACGCAAGAATCGTCATCTTCTTGATATGACTCGCTCCCTTATGCTTCAAATGCGGGTTCCCAAACCATACTGGAACTTTGCGCTCTCCACGACCTGTTTCCTTATCAACCGACTACCGTCCTCTGTCCTCCAGATTGCTACTCTCTTCAGCCTCCTCTTTCCCTGCTCTCCGGCCTTACCTCTTACTCCCCGCACTTTTGGATGTACATGCTACGTTCACCACCTCGGACCATCTACCGACAAGTTGCATCCCCGTGCGGCCAAATATGTCTTTGTTGGCTACTCGCGCACTCAAAAGAGCTATGTGTGCTATTCACCCACTACCTGCAAGGTGATCGTTTTTGCAGATGTCACTTTCCGGGAGGATCTTCCCTTCTTCTCTGCTCTGGATTTCGCACCTCTTCCGGAGCCCGTTGTACGCCCTGTCATCTCTGTTCCCCAGTCTCCACCTTCTCCCCTTCCTGCCCAGCCTCCGGTCCTTCCCCAGCCCCCTGTCATCCGGGTATATTCTCGTCGCTCTTCTCGTCCCGTTGCCCCTCTGCAGTCGGCTTCGACCTCTGACGCTCCGCAGCCTGCTGCTCTGGATCCCGCCTCCACCCTCATCCGATGGCAAATTACGTCTCTCTTCACCCCCTCTCACCGCCGCTTCTTCACTTTGCCACCACATTATCCTCTGTTTCTGTCCCCAACTCTGTGTAGGAGGGACTTCAGCATCCCGGCTGGCGGACTGTCTTGGACGAGGAAATGACGGCCCTTTGGGCCAACTAGACCTGGGTCCTTGTTCCTTTACCTCCCGGTCAGCAACCTGTTGGGTGTAAATGAGTGTTCGTCATCAAACATGCTCCTGATGGCACTGTTGACCGTCTGAAGGCCCGTCTGGTGGCCCGGGGCTTCACTCAGCAGCAGAGCCTTGATTATGAGGAAACCTTCTCTCCGGTGGCCAAGCTCAACACCGTTCGTGTCCTCCTTTCCGTGGTTGTGCATCGCCACTGGCCCCTTCATCAGCTGGATATCAAGAATGCGTTCTTGAATGGTGATCTTCAGGAAACCGTCTACATGCGCCAACCACCCGGGTTTGAGACCACGGGGGAGTCTCGGGTGTGTCTTCTGAAGAAATCCATCTATGGTCTCAAACAATCCCCTCGGGCGTGGTTTGACAAGTTCATCAGGGTTGTTCGGGACATGGGCTTCACTCGCAGTTTCACAGACTTCTCCTTATTCACTCGACACCGGGCAACATGAACAGTCCTTCTGCTGGTTTATGTTGATGACATCCTGCTCATTGGGGATGATTCAAAGGGGATTCACGCGGTCAAACAACATCTTAGCACTGTGTTTCAGACTAAAGACCTGGGGCCTCTTCGCTACTTCCTCGGTCTTGAGGGCGCACGACGTCCGAATGGACTTGTCCCCTCCCAACGGAAGTATTGTCTTGATCTTCTTAAAGACGCTGGCCAGTCTGGTTGCAAACCAGCTACTACTCCGATGGAGGCCAATCACAAGCTGAGTGTTCATGCCTCTGATGACGACCTGCCCCTCCAAAACCCGGAATACTATCGACGCCTTGTGGAAAAATTAATCTACCTAACGGCCACGAGGCCTGATATATCGTTCGCTGTTGGGATTGTCAGTCGGTTCATGTCATGCTTCCCGGGTTTCTCATCTCCAGGCGGTTGAACGGATTATCCGATACCTTAAGGCAGCTCCGGGTCAAGGGCTGGTTTACAAACCCTCCAACTCTACTCCAACATTAGTCGCATATTCTGATGCCGATTATGCTGGCTCCCTGGACGATAGACGGTCAACCAGTGGGTTCTGTACATATTTTGGCTGTCATCTCATTACATGGAAAAGTAAGAAACAAGCCGTGGTTGCTCGATCCTCCGCGGAAGCTGAATACCGATCGATGACATCGGTTGTCTCAGAACTCCCATGGCTCAAAAGCCTCCTTGCTGACCTAGGGGTAAAACTTCCCTCATCTGCTGTTTTATTTTGTGACAGTCAAGCGGCCATACACATTGCAAAGAATCCGGTATTTCACGATCGCACGAAACATATCGAGGTTGATTGTCATTTTATTCGAGAGAAAGTTCAAATGGAGAAACTTGAATTAAAGCATGTTCCGACACTGATCAAGTTGTTGATTTTCTCACAAAGGCTTTATCAAGTTTCTTATTTTACCAGTGTTTGTCCAAGCTGGGTGCTTATAACTTGTACGCTCCAGCTTGCGGGGGAGTGTTAGAGAAGCTCATTTGAAAAGACCCATTATGTATATTTATTGATTATTTCTCTCCTCTTTAGTCCCACATCATGTATAGGACCTTCTCCTCTCATTCTCCATCCTATAAATATGCATTCATTCTTTGTATTTGATACAAGTGCACATATATACAAGGTTCAGTTTTCCTTCTCTACAGGAACAAACTTCTGAAAGTCTCTTAACAATCCTATAAGATCAATACTATAAAGACCGCCACAAAGTCAGACCTTATTGGCTGTGCAACTTCAACAAATCATCAGGGAATTTCACAAGTTCAGCGGAACTCAATAATACTGCAAGTCTAATTACAGGGAAGGCCATAATAATAAAATAGACCAGTTATATCGCGCGTTATAAAGAGTCATGTAAACACTGTCTATCTGACTAAATGATCTAATTACAATCAAATTCCTTTTTGGGCGCCAGTATATGCTTGGATCATGACATCGTTATCCCACTCTATCCAATAAGTTCTCTGCCAGTATTATTGTTGTTAGTTATGATTGTCTTCTAAAATTATACAACTTTTTATGTGAGTTCTTTCTTTTCATCAGGAGTTTATTTTTTATTCAATCCATGTTTTATTTTATTAGGGAGGAAAAATTGGCCTACAAAGCAGATGCTCTAGAAATGCAGAAGCAACTTGAACGTCAAAAATATCAGTTTTCTTTACTAGCTGGTCAAGTTTCATCTCTCATCCAGGGAAAAAGGCCTCGAGTTGCTGGTGTAGCTGCAATAAATGGAAAGCTTGTAACTTTGGATGAGAAGCTTTCCGATCGAAATATAGAGGTAAACATTCTAAAATATAAGATACATTATGTAAGATTTAAGTTATAGTTTCTTGGATGTGCGGGAACCATATGTGTGTGTGTGTATGTTATTTGTGAAATTCTCTCGCTGTGTGCGTGTTGTCTGAATGATTGAAATTCGGGTGATGTTCAAATAATTTTTTAAAAAATCATGAAATTGTGCAAACTTAGAAAACTGATTTTTTTTTGAATTCAAAGAAACTCCAGAGAATATTAATGCCTATTTTGTAAAAGTAATTGCTGAAGCACACTCTGACTTGGTGGAAGGAAATTCAGAATGAAAGAATGATGCGAAGTAAAAAAAGGCTTCAGATTGTTATGTGCTGAAAAAATCCCGCAAGAAATTTCTACTATCTTATTATTGTCATATTTTTACAGGAGGAGCGTAATTGTATTCTGTTGTGCAACCGTGTTAGAATACTTAGTATAAACACAAATAAAAAAAGTTATGATCGATGACAAGTTACCTTTAGATCCGTCACATGATAATATACTTATCACTTATTATGTTTTATGTTGTATTGATTATTTTAACATGGTGAACCATAAACTATGAACACTTATTGGACAATAATGGATATAAACATTCATCAACATTGTTCACATTGAATGGACTGTCTACATTCTGTTACGAAGTTTTCTGCATGACATTCACATGTGGTTTTCTTCAGATCACGAAACTGGATTCCTAGGACATTTTTTGATAAACACAATGGAAAAGATTAAGAACCACACTTTAGCTTAGTAGTGCACATTATTCCTAAACAGATGGGCAAACTAAAGTGTTCAGTAGAAGCCTAAGTAATTTACTTAGATGCCTTGTGAGAGAAAGAGCTATTCAATGAGATTTAGTATTCCCCGGGCTGAATTTACCTTTAATAAGTCCACCAATCGCACCACTGAAAAGGTCTCCATTGAGCGAACTTCCAATTGTGAGATTGTGATGCTTACTTTCGGCTGTATCAATCCATGTCGATATCTTTTTCAACGGATACATTTGAGATTAGACTTAGAGACAATGCTTTACTTAGTCTGAATAGTTAGAAGATTGCCACATGCGATTCACAACACGTATATGGATGGAGATCCCATGACCGGAGGGCGCATACACGCCACATTTATTTCATTATTTTGTTCTGGTTTTGGCTTTGTTATTTTACTTGCTCCCAAAATTTCAGTTTATTTAGTTCTTATTTTTTTGTATTGTAATCTTTATACCCGGGGTATCTTATGAACCGGGTATACTGAATCTTATCAAGTTCTTTTGGCATCAAGAGTAATAATATGACGTAGGGTAGGTTGTGTGGGTGGAATCTATCAAATGCAACCCTATGTATAGTGCGGGGAAACCACACCCTAGGTTGATGCGTGTATGCAAATAGCGATCCAAAGGCATTGCACTTAGTAATTAATGCATGCAGATTAAGCACAAATCATAAGCAGTACTAATATAAATTTAAAAGGCAAGCAAGCTCGGCTTTCCTCCATTGGGAGGGCCAAAAGCAATTTTCACAAGCGATAGAGTCCGTACATGTCTCGATTAGTCTCAAACATAATAATAATGTAGCTAAATATCCATAATCATATAAGAAGCTAAATCCGTACAACAACAATGAGGAAAGTGAAACCAAACAACAAACCCTCACAACTAAAGGGGCCTATGGAGAGGGGATAGAGATCTAGTGATTGGTGAAGAGGCGATAGTGTTCTGGAGGATAAAGGTGCTTTAAGATGCCTGTCTTGTGAGTGGGGGTGGGGGAATTGGGGTGGATGGGGTGGTGGACTGTCGTGTATGGGTCGACAGACTTATGTAGATAAGGAGGCGGTCGAGTAAGGGGAGAGGGGATTTAGGGTTTTCAATGATTGCGTAGGGGGACTGGAGGGTGGTTGCTGTAGGGATATCAACGTCTGAATGGAGGTTGAAAGTGAAGGGGAAGGGATAAATTAAAACTGAATCGTCGGTAAGGGCCAGGAAGTGGGGGTTGCGGCTTGCAGTTGGAGAAGGAATGGGGGGAGGGGGATCAGAGGTGGTCGGTCAGCCTGATCCGAGGGAGGAAGGCTAGGGTGCCGGTTGTGGAATGGAAGGCTCGTGCAGCCTCATTGAGTAGCTGGCTTGGGTGTTGTGGATGGAAAAAGGGCGTGTAGGTTAAGGGAATGAGATACAAGTACTACAAATCATCACCTTAGTGTTTCGTGGAGTCAACACCATAAGAGATTGCCAGAATCAGGTCCGGGCTGATAATAACTACCACAAATTGCCCTCCGTACCCCATGAAAAGTTTTGTTTTGCTGAATTCAAACTTGAGGATGCTGGCGACTATTGGGGGTTGATGGGTACAAAGCCCGGGGACCATGCACGATTTCTCTTATATATATATGTCTGTGTGTGTGAAAGATTCCCTACCTCCATTTATCGCCCCAGATTGACTATAATGTTTATATTTTTTGCATCATAGATGTATTCCCAATTTGCTTAGACTTTTATTTTTCACATTAACAGTCTGTTTATCCTCATTCTTTTTTCATGTTGAAACTTTCCACGTGTAGCTGACAAACCATGTTCAATTGTTTGTTTTATTTTTTTATTTATGATGATTGGTAAAGAGCTTCTTACCGGCGGAGGTGTCTCTTATTTAGCTCTGAAGCAGTTCCATATTCTGACTTTTTTATTTATTTTAAGATGAATGCAGTTCTGGGAAAGTTTATTTCAAGTGGACAAGAATTGGCACACTATCATAAAGGGGATGGTACATTTTCTTTATGCACATCATATCTGTGGAAGCTTAAAGCAACTGTATGGATGTCTTTTTTTAGAATATGGCTCTTCATCTTTGCCGTTTTAGCGAACCATTTTACTGTTATCATTGAAATAGGTTGGTGCGACCATTATTATTTTAGTTTCCATGAATGTTTCACCTTCATCATGCAGAGAACACAATTTACCTAGCATACTCTGATTTCCGTTCTTACCTCATTGGAGATCTGGCTTGCGCAAAGGAGCTAAACCAGTGGTTTTCTAAACAGTTTGATATGGTACTTAAAACTTTTCAATTGCTACTCAAATATCTGGCACATGATTGTCTCAACTTGCGCTTGGCTATTTGTTGGATTAATCAGTATTTATCAGTTTGTGAGGCCTTTAATAGTTTCTAGTCACCCATTTTGTTATATAAATTGGCTCAGTATACTGATCTTTTTGTTTTTCTCCTGCTGTGAAACTTTAAAAGTGGTTCTAGATTCGTTATTGTAGCCTTACCGTAGCCAGTTTCTCTTAAAATTAGAACCATTTGGTTTAATTATTGTAGTGTGACTGATAGCTGAGCTTCACTTGTTATCTCTAAAGCTCTTGAGAAAATTTTCTTGGCTCTCTCAGCATCGTTTTGTTACTAGTTTTTTTCTTATTTGTAACACTACCATTTATTTAACTCTCTCAGCTTATAAATAAATAAAATAGTGTTGTTGTGTTGTTCTGCTGCCTTTTCCCCTGTTTTTTTAATCTTTGCATAAATTATAATCATGGGATCTTTAAAGAAAGCATTTTTTTAATTTGTTTTGAGCTAGACAATTCTGCCCGGTGGTTGTTTATCTGAGCTCAATTGGCGGCCACACCTATTATTGGAAGTTAATTTGAAACTTTGATTGAAGACCGACGCCCACATGATGGAATAATCATTGCATGAATTAATATAAGAAGTTTGTGTGTTTGTGTAACTTCCCTTTGGGTTGATTTCTTGAAGGATATATTTGAATTGTTCAAGATTTTTCAGCTCTTTGTTAAATAAACAAATCAGTTTTTCACTCTTTTGAAAATTCTTCACGGTGATATGCTAAAGAACACACAAGTTATTTATTCTCTTCTTTTTGTACTTATCATGACATCATTTATCATACCATGTAACGTTTCACTAGATCGTCATATTTAAAAACTTTAACCATACATTGGATGAAAAGATTTTTAGTTAAATTTTTTTATATGTCGTAGAGTGAAGAAAACATCGTAGTAGATTGAGCACAACCATGCAAGATTAACTTTTTTAATATCTAGGAATACAAGATGTTGATCAAACTATCATATATATAAATATAAATAAAAAAATATATATCCATAATATTTAACCGTACATTGATGTCCCGTATATAATACACAAAAGTGGATGTTAAACACTGTCATCGGATTCTAAAAACTATAAAGTATCCAAAAAACTCTTCTACATATACTAAAGACAAACTATATAACAAAAATAGAGATGGACATCACCGTGCAGACATTCTTTATTTTTACAGTGTTGCTTCTGTTCTTCCTCTATGACTTCTGTAACAGCAGTGAAGATCTTGATCCACAGTTGATATCTTTGAGCACAAAGTATTCTTCTCCCTTCATTACAAACCTTACTAGTAACATCCTCGTTCTTTACCAAAAATTGTTTGGAAATATCCTTTCAATTACACTTAGTGTATTTTTACTTATTTAACCACTTACATGCATTCCAATGGTTAATATTAATATGCATATAATAAACATGGAATAACAACTTGCATTGTACTTGTAATGAAAACTTACTAAAATAAAAGACAAGACAATCATGATTTTAAAAAAAGTTATAGGGAATCATGAGGATAATTTTTAGTATGGGTCCCTCCTAAATTTCTTTTAAGGGCCTGTTCATTTGAACGAAATTGAAGACTTAAATTTAGAATTGGAGGTCAATTTTAATTGAATTTGTAGGAATGGAGAAAGCCAACCTTGTATATATGTCCACTTGATACAAATACAAAGAATGAGTACATATATATAGATGAGAGAAAGAGAGAGAAAAGTCCTATACACAATGTGGGACTAAAGAGAGGAGAGAAAAAGCAATAAATGCTATACAAATGGGCCTAATGTTAAGTGGGCTTTTCCAACACTCCCCCGCAAGCTGGAGCGTATAGGTCATATGCACCCAGCTTGGACAAACATTGGTAGAACAGAGTGCTTGATAAGGCCTTTGTGAGGATGTCGGCAACTTGATCAGTTCCTGGAACATGTTTTAATTCAAGTTTCTTCAGTTGAACCTTTTCACGAACAAAGTGACAGTCAACCTCGATATGTTTTGTGCGCTCATGAAAGACCGGATTCTTTGCGATGTGTATGGCGGCTTGACTATCACAAAATAGAACAGCAGAGGAGGGGAGTTTTACTCCCAGGTCAGTAAGGAGACTTTCAAGCCATGTGAGTTCTGAAACAACTGAGGCCATTGATCTGTATTCAGCCTCTGCAGAGGAACGAGCCACCACAGCTTGTTTCTTACTCTTCCAAGTAATAAGATGCCCACCAAAATACGTACAGAACCCACTAGTTGACCTTCGATCGTCCAGGGAACCCGCATAGTCGGCATCAGAATAGGCAACCAATGCGGGAGCAGAGTCGGAGGTTTTGTAAACCAGCCCTTGGCCTGGAGCTCCCTTAAGGTATCGGAGAATCCGTTGAACCGCTTGGAGATGAGAAGCCCGGGGGGCATGCATGAATCTACTGACAACCCCAACTGCAAATGATATATCTGGCCTTGTGACTGTTAGATAGATCAACTTGCCCACAAGGCGTCGATAGTATTCCGGGTTCGGAAGTAGCAAATCGTCATCCGAAGCATGAGCGCATAATTTGTGATTTGCCTCCATCGGGGTACATGCTGGCTTGCAACCAGACTGACCAGCATCTTTGAGAAGATCGAGACAGTACTTTCGTTGGGAGAGAACCAACCCGTCCGGCCGCCGGACGATCTCGAGACCAAGGAAGTAGCGAAGTTTCCCCAGATCTTTAGTCTGAAAAACAGTGCTCAGGTGTTGTTTGACGTCTTGAATCCCCTTTGAGTCATCCCCAGTGAGAAGGATGTCGTCAACATAAACCAACAGAAGAATGGTGCCAGTGGCCCGGTGTCGGGTAAAGAGGGAGAAATCTGCAGAGCTCCGAGTGAACCCCATGTCCCGAACCACCTTGCTAAACTTGTCAAACCACGCCCGTGGGGACTGTTTGAGACCATAAATTGACTTTTTGAGAAGACAGACCCGAGACTCCCCCGTGGTCTCAAACCCGGGCGGTTGGCGCATGTAGACAGTTTCCTGAAGGTCGCCATTCAAAAAGGCGTTCTTGATATCAAGTTGATGAAGAGGCCAGCGGCGGTGTACCGCGACGGAGAGAAGAACGCGGACAGTGTTAAGCTTGGCCACCGGAGAGAATGTTTCCTCATAGTCGAGGCCCTCCTGTTGTGTGAAGCCCCGGGCCACAAGGCGGGCCTTCAGTCGGGCAATAGTGCCATCCGGAGCATGCTTGATGACGAAGACCCATTTGCATCCAACAGGGTGCTGACCGGGAGGTAAGGGAACCAAGACCCAGGTCTGGTTGGCCCAAAGGGCCGTCATTTCTTCGTCCATGGCAGCCCGCCAGCCAGGATGGTGAAGCGCCTCCTGCAAAGAGTTAGGGACTGAAACAGAAGATAAGAAGGTGGCAAGGTGAAGAAGAGAGGGGGAGAGGCGATGGAGCGAGACGTAGTTCGCCATCGGATGAGCGGTGGAGACGGGAGCCGGAGCAGCAGGGAGCAGAGCACCAGAGGGCGAAGCCGACTGCAGAGGAGCCACAGAATGAGGAGAGCGACGAGAATAGACCCGGATAACCGGAGGTGGTGGACGGACCGGAGGTGGGGAAGGGAGAGAGGCGGAGGAGTGAGGAGCAGGAATGATAGGACGAACGACGGGAGCGGGAGGCAGAGCGATATCCGGAGCAGGGAAGAAAGGAAGATCTTCACGGAAAGTTACGTCAGGCGAGACAGTAACCTTGCGGGTAGTAGGCGAATAACATACATAACCCTTCTGAGTGCGCGAGTACCCGACAAAGATCTGCTTGGTGGCACGAGGGTCCAACTTGTCCGTGGAGGGACCGAGGTGGTGAACGTAGCAGGTACACCCAAACACCCGTGGCGGAAGAGGAAAAGGCGAAGTTGTGGGAAAGAGGAGGCTGAAGGGAGTAGCATACTGGAGGACGGAAGACGGGAGGCGGTTGATGAGGAAGCAAGCCGTGGAGAGAGCGTAGTTCCAGTACGGTTTGGGGACCTGCATTTGAAGCATAAGCGAGCGAGCGACATCGAGAAGGTGACGATTCTTGCGCTCGGCGACACCATTCTGTTGTGGAGTGTACGGACAGGAGGTTTGGTGAAGAATGCCGAATTCAGAGCAGAGAGTGGCAAACGTATGGCTGGTGTACTCCCGCGCATTGTCTGTACGAATAGTGCGAATAGGCGCAGAGAACTGAGTGCGAGTCTCGAGGATGAAAGCCCGGAATACGCGGGGAAGTTCAGAGCGATCCCGAAGGAGATATAACCATGTCATGCGAGAGTAATCATCAATAAAAGTAAGAAAATAGCGATAGCCAGAAATACTAGTAACTTTGTACGGACCCCATATATCAGAGTGTACTAAAATAAAAGGAGCGGAGCTCCGAGTACAATGAGGGGGAAAAGAAGAACGGGGCTGTTTGCCCAAAATACATGTGTCGCAACGAAAAGCAGGGAGAGTGACATCAGGAAGAGCCTTCCGGAGGACTGGAAGAGGAGCATGTCCCAGACGGCGATGCCAATCCGAAGAGGAGGTAGATGCGAGGACAGTAGGAGAGTCGTCAAGGAGATAGAGCCCATTCTGCAGCCGTCCTCTACCAATGATAGTCTGCGTCTGCTGATCCTGTATGAGAAAAGAAGAAGAAGTAAATGTCACTGAGAAATTAGAATCAGTAGTAAGGCGACCGACAAAGAGTAAATTGAAAGGAGAGCCCGGAACATGTAGAGCCGAGCGTAGGAGGAGAGAAGAGGTGAGAGAAATATCAGCACATCCAGATACGGGAACCGACGCCCCATTAGCAACAGTAATGTACTTCGGGTGAGGTGAAGACAAGTACTGTGGTGACTTAACAGAGGTGATATGATGAGTGGCACCAGAATCAAGGATCCAGCGCGTGCCAGAGGATAGGCAGGCGATACCTTCATTGGAGAGAGAGGCAGCAGAGGCAACCGAGGCAGGCGGACGGCTGAGCAAGCCATGAAGATGCTGGAGCTGAAGACGAACCTCGTCGAGCTCAGTACGAGAGGAGGCAGAGTCGGTAGTAGCAGCAGAGGCATGTGGACGAGGAGGACGGCCATGTTTGCGAAAGCAAGTGGCCTCAAGATGACCAACTTTACCACAGAACGAGCATTGAGGCCTAGACCGGCCACCGCGACCCCGGCCGCGAGAGTCAGAGCGGCCACCACGGGCAGAGGGGGGAAGAGGTAGTAAGGGAGCAGGTGCTTGTTGAACAAGGGCCGGAGAAGGAAGTCCGGGAACATCCGGAGGCGGGGAGACTTTGAGAAGCATTGAGCACACGTCGGAAAAGGACGGTGTAACAGTAGAGGAGAGGATGTGAGCCCGGACACTGTGAAGATGAGGGGGTACCCGGGCCATCATCATGGCGATACCCACAGCTTCCTTCTGGGTACGTTGAGCAGCGAGATCTAGAGTGGGAGGCTGATGGTGGATCCAAGCCTCAACCAGAGACCGGGCTTGAGCAACAAAGGACGTCAAGTCGGTGGCGTCACTGCTGTCAAGGGCCTGGAGAGCGGTGATGATATCATAGAGATGGTGGAGACTATCTTTGCCGGAGTAGAGGGTGTGTAGCTCGTCCCACATGCCTTTGGCCGTCTCATGATACATGGCCAGACGATAAGATTCGCCATCAAGAGAGTTGAGGAGCCAAGTCTGCACACGCCCATCATTGCGTAACCACTCCTCAGTAGGGACACCAATAACGGTCTGGGTCAGATGATGAAGGAATCCCTTGGACTGAAGGACACGGCGAACTGAGTGTGCCCATTCCACAAAGTTCTTCTTGCCAGTGAGCGAAATTGTGGTGATCCGGAGCTCGTCTCGGACTTCCGGTATAGAGGCCGGGCGTTCAGGAGGAACTGCCGTACCGACGGAGTCTGCAGAGGTAGACATGGAGGCCGCAGCGAGCTTGAAGGAGGCCGCAGCGAGCTGGAAGGAGGCCGCAGCGAGTTGGATGAGACCGCAGCGGGCTGGAGGCCGCAGCGAGCTGGAGAAGACCGCAGCGGGCTGGAGGCCGCAGCGAGCTGGAGGAGACCGCAGCGGACTGGAGGCAGCAGCTAGAGGAAGCAAACAGTCAGCGGACTGGGTGAGGACGCGGCGACCTGGATGAGGTCGCGGCGAGCTGGGAGGAGACCGCAGCGGACTGGAGGCAGCAGCTAGATGAAGCAAACAGTCAGCGGACTGGGTGAGGACGCGGCGACCTGGATGAGGTCGCGGCGAGCTGGAGGATGATGCGGGCTGGTTCAGGTCGCGGCGGTCTGGGTCAGACCGCAGCGGACAGGAGTGAACTGATAAGAGAGGACACGCCGGGGCTGACTTGCGAGCTGGCGGGCTGGCGAGCTGGCGAGCTGACGAGCTGGCGAGCTGGCGAGCTGGCGAACGCAGCGCGAACGGCGGAAGGAGATCAAGGAGAGAGGTCGCCGAGGTCGCGCCGGACAGGAAGAGGCCGCAGCGGACAAGGGGAAGCAGTGGACCCCACAGGATGGCTATAAAAGGAGGGGGGGGGGGCAGAGGAGATAGGGAGAGAGGGGTGGGGGAAGAAGTGGATCCACGGGAGAGGAAGCGGACAGGAAAAGTGAGGCCGCAGGAGAGATGCGACTAGAGGGTGCGGACTGGACAAGGGAGGCCGCAGAGACCGCAGGCTGCAGGGCGGACAGAAGAGGGAGTCCGCAGGAGAGTCGAACCTGGCTCTGATACCATGTAGGAATGGAGAAAGCCAACCTTGTATATATGTCCACTTGATACAAATACAAAGAATGAGTACATATATATAGATGAGAGAAAGAGAGAGAAAAGTCCTATACACAATGTGGGACTAAAGAGAGGAGAGAAAAAGCAATAAATGCTATACAAATGGGCCTAATGTTAAGTGGGCTTTTCCAACAGAATTTAATCTTCAATTCCAATTCTGAAGCCTCAATTCCGCCTGACCGAATAGAGCCTTATTTTCTTTTCTTTATAAATGTGGAGAAAACCTCAAAGTTGTATATACTTTCTCAATATTGAAATACAAGGTATGAATGCACATTTATAGGAGGGAGAAAGAGAGAAGAGAACCCTATACATGATGTGGGACTAAAGAGCAGAAAACAAGAAAACTAAATAAACGGGCTCCAATATGGACCTCTTTACATGAGCTTTTCCAACACTCCCCCACAAGCTGGAGCGTACAAGTTGTAGGCACAAAGCTTGGACAGGAACTGATAAAACAAGGTACTAGGTAGGGCTTTTGTGAGGATATCGACAACTTGTTCAGTACCCGAAACATGCTTTAATTCTATCTTCTTCATTTGAACTTTCTCTCGGATAAAGTGGCAATCCACTTCAATATGTTTCGTTTTTTCATGAAAAACAGGATTCTTTGCTATGTGTGTGGCCGCTTGGCTATCGCATAACAGGATGGCAGGTGAGGGAAGTTTAACTCCTAGATCAGCAAGGAGACTTTCAAGCCATGTAAGCTCAGAGACAACTGATGCCATCGATCTGTATTCTTCTTTAGCTGAGGATCGAGCAACCACAACTTATTTCTTACTCCGCCAGGTAACAAGATGCCCTCCAAAATAGGTACAGAAGCCACTGGTTGACCGCCGATCATCCAAGGAGCCAACATAATCTCCATCAGAATACACAACCAACGTTGAAGTAGATGATGAGGTTTTGTATACCAACCCTTGACCCGGAGCTGTTTTAAGATATCTTAGGATTCGCTCAACGACTTTAAGGTGAGATATTCGAGGGGCATGCATAAACCGGCTGACCACCCCAACAACAAAGGATATATCCGGTCTTGTGAACGTTAAGTAGATCAATTTCCCAACAAAACGTCGATAATATTCCGGATTTTGGAGAGGAAGATTAGTATCGGACGCATGTGCACACAACTTATGATTTGCATCCATTGGGGTAGTAGTGGGCTTGCATCCAGAGTAGCCAACATATTGTAGGAGATCCAGACAGTACTTCCGTTGGGTGAGGACAAGTCCATCCGGATGTCTCGCGATCTCAAGACCAAGCAAGTATCAAAGATGCCCCAGATCTTTTGTCTGAAAGACGGAGCTAAGGTGCTGCTTGACCGCTTGGATTCCCTTTGAGCCGTCTCCAGTGATTAAGATGTCGTCAACATAAACTAAAAGAAGAACCGTTCCTGTTTTCTGATGACGAGTGAACATAGAGAAGTCTGCTGAGCTCCGAGTAAAGCCAACTTCCCGAACCGCCTTACTAAACTTGTCGAACCATGCCCGAGGAGATTGTTTGAGACCATAGATGAACTTCTTCAGATGACACACTCAGTACTCCCCCGTAGTCTCAAACACGGGAGGTTGCTGCATGTAGACTGTTTCCTGGAGATCGCTATTCAGAACCGCATTTTTGATGTCCAATTGATGTATGGGCCATTGACGATGCACAACCACGGAGAGGACACGAACAATGTTGAGTTTGGCCACGGGAGAGAATGTCTCCTCATAATTGAGGCCGTGCTGTTGGGTGTATACACGTGCCATCAGGCGGGCCTTCAGACGATCAATTATCCCATCAGGAGCATGTTTGATGACAAGACCCATTTACACCCAACAGGTGTCTGCTCGGGAGGTAAAGGGACAAGGTGCCAGGTTTGGTTAGCCCAGAGAGCAGTCGTTTCTTCTTCCATGACCGCCCGCCAGTCAGAATGCTGAAGAGCCTCCTGCACAAAGTTAGGTACATAAATAAAGGATAATGAAGTCGCAAAAGTTTGAAGTTGTGGGGATAGACGATGTAGGGATACATAATTCTCCATGGGATGAGCGGTTGATTATGGTGCCAGATCAATAGGACGTGGAGCGTCAGAGGCGAAGCCGACTGCATCGGGGCAACAGAGCTAGGTAGGCGACGAGTGTAAACACGTATAAAAGGTGGCTTGGAAATAGTGGGAGGCTGGGCAGGAATGTGTGGTGTGGGAGGAGTGGTAACGAGAATGAGAGGACGTAGACCAGGTGGTGATAGAGGTGTAGGGTCTTGAGCAGAGAAAAATAGAAGATCCTCCCGAAAGGTAACATCAGCAGAAGCAGTTACCTTGCGGGTAGTAGGAGAATATCAGACGTAGCTTTTCTGAGTTCGTGAGTAGCCAACAAAGATTTGTTTGGCCGCTCGGGGATCCAACTTCTCCACGAATGAACCAAGACAGTGAACATAGCAGGTGCACCCAAAGATTCGGGGTATGAGAAAAAATGCCTCAGTAGAGGGGAACATGTGGCTGAACAGAGTGGCATTGTGGAGTATGGAGGACGGAAGACGGTTAATCAGATAGCATGCTGTTGAGACGTCAAAGTTCCAATAAGCTTTGAGAACCTGCATTTGAAGCATGAGAGAGCGAATTACATCAAGAAGATGACGGTTCTTACGTTCGGCCACGCCATTTTGTTGAGGGGTATAAGCACACGATGTTTGGTGAATGAATCCAAAATCCGAGCAAAGGTTCGCGAACTCGTGGCTAGTGTGTTCGCAAGTATTATCAATGCGAACAGTTTTGATGTTTGTGGAGAATTGCGTGCGGGTTTCAAGGAGGAAAGCCCGAAAGACACGTGGAAGCTCGGTGCGATCCCGAAGTAAATATAGCCATGTCATTTGAGAATAATCATCAATAAAAGTTAAAAAATTACGATAACCAGAAATGCTAGTGATTTTGTACGGTCCCCAAATGTCAGAGTGTACTAAAATAAAAGGAGCTGAGCTCCGAGTATAATGAGATACAAAAGATGAACGGGGCTGCTTGCCCAAAATACAAGATTCACACTGAAAAGAAGGAAGAGATACATCTGGTAGAGCTTTCTGGAGGACTGACAAACTATGAAGCACCGATACTTTAAAATGCCCAACATGTCGGTGTCGGAGAGTCCGACACTCGTCCGACTCTCCGACACTCAAGTCGGAAATCCGACACGCTGGCTCACGCGAGACTCGCGTGTCCCGCTCAATCGGACACGCGTGTCCCGCTCAATCGGACACGCATGCCTCGCTCAATCGGACACGCGTGTCCCTAAGTTAGCTACTCATGGTGAGGCAGGTGACAATTTATCTTGGAAGTGCCTTTACCCCCTTCTAGCATTTCAAGTAGTGAAAGTGGATCTACTAGTGGTGTAGATATTTTCTCTAGAAAAAAGAAGATTGAAAGTGGGAAAAAAATTTGCATGAGAATCCATTATTTTTACCGATGATATATAATGATAATGCGTTAATGTTCTATCATTTTTTGATCATTTGTTAAGTTTTGCATTTGAATATTTGATGAGTAATATTTAAACATGACTTAATTTATTTAAATATTTGTTAATTTTTATTTTTTGTTAAATGTTTTAGGATTTTCATAATTATAAAAATGAATATTTAATATACGTGTCCCAACGTGTCAGAATATGATATTTTTTGAGAATTGACGAGTCGCGTGTCGTGTCGTGTCGTGTCGCGTGTCCCGTATCGGTGCAACATAGCTGACAATGGTGCGTGCCCAAGACGCCGATGCCAATCGACAGAGGAGACGAAAGAGAGGATAGTAGCGAAGTCATCGAGAAGGTAGATCCCGTTCTGCAGCCGTCCCTTACCAATGATATTTCACGTCTGTCGATCCTGTATCAGAAAAGAAGATGTAAAGGTTATATAACAATTTAAATCAGTAGTGAGGCGACCAACAAAAAGTAAATTAAATGGGGAGCCAGGAACATGAAGAGCGGAGCGTAGAGATAGAGAAGAAGTGAGAGGGATGTCCGCAGAGCCAGAGATCGGAATAGTGTCCCTATTGGCCACTGTGATACACTTAGGATGAGGAGAATCCAGGTACTGATGCGGCCGCAGAGAGGTGATGTGATGAGTGGCACCTGAATCCACTATCCACCGCGGACTACTGGAGAGACAAGCGATACCTTCATGTGAGACGGAGGCGGCCGAGGTAACGAGGCAGGCGGGTGATTGAGGAGAGCATGAAGTTGTTGGAGCTGAAGACGGATCTCGTCAATGTCAGTATGAGTGATCGATGAGTCGCGGGCAACAACGATTGGCTGTGGACGAGGAGGAAGCCCATGATTGCGATAGCACGTGGCCTCAAGGTGTCCATCCTTACCGCAGAAGGAACACTTTGGTCGTGGTCGGCCTTCTCGACCGCGACCGCGAGAGCCGGGACGCCCCCCCGCGCATAAGGTGGAAATGGCAATAAGGGCGCAGAAGTTTGCTGAAGGAGAGCCGGTGACGGAAGTCCAGAACTATCAGGAGGTGGTGAGACCTTGAGCAACATGAAACATACATCCGATAATGGAGTAGCCGCAGAGGAGAGGATATGAGCCCGAATGCTATGAAGATGCGGTGGCACACGAGCCATCATCATGGCAACACCCACGACTTCTTTTTGAGCTCGTTGTGCAGCAAGCTTCGTTGTAGGAGGTTGATGTTGAATCCATGCTTAAACCAGAGTTTTGGCCCGAGCAACAAAGGTGGTGAGATCGGTGGCCGCACCAACATCAAGAGTCTGTAGATCAGTGCTGATGCCATACAAGTGCTGTAGACTATCCTTCCCGGAATAGAGGGAATAAAGTTCATCCCACATCGCTTTGGCCGTTTCATGATACATGACCATGCGATACGGTTCTCCATCAAGGGAGTTGAAAAGCCAGGTCTGAACACGACCGTCATTGCGCAACCAGTCGTCAGTAGGAGCGGGATCAGCTAGAGTCAAGTGATGTAGAAAGTCTTTAGACTGAAGGACACATTGAACCGAGTGTACCAACTCCACAAAGTTTCGTAATCCGCAGTTCATCCCGAAGTTCTGGAGCAACAATCGGGCGGTCAGCATAGGAGGAAGCCGCCTGTCCGGTAGAGTCAAGAGAAGACCCTATGGCCACACGGTTAGGAGGCTAGACCGGCGGGAAGAGGATCAACGGCTAGAAAGGAAACCGCGCGGGTAGTCCAGGAGCACGCCGGGCGGTTAGCAGTGAAACCGCGCGGGATAAAAGGCAATGGTCCGACGGCAAGCACAGAAGAGGCCGCGACCAAGGAAACAGAGCGGATAGACGGGGAAGCCGCACGGTCTCGGTGGCAAAACACCAGCGACAAGAGAAGATGCTGCGTTCAAAATGCATATACCGCAACAGGTATAGAAGCTGAAGTAGCTAACCAAGGAAGAGGCCGCGCGAGAAGTCCGCACGATCGGGATGAGTACACCAGCGGCAAGCGAAGATGCCACGACCAAAATGCAGAGCCCGCAGCGGGTAAAGAGGCCGCAGATCGGTAGAAGGCCGTACTGTTCCGCACGAGTAAAACAAGAGAGAAATCGCGCGGGTAAGACAAAAAGAAGCCACACAGCGGTTAGAGAGCTCGCAGCGGTTAGAGAGCTCGCAGCGGCACAAGCAAGAAGCCGCGCGAGAAAGGCAGTGCGGCGGGTTAGAGAAGCAAAAGAGCGGCCGTGCAAGAAAGACAACAGGGAGAGAAACCGCGCTGGTAGAGGGGAAACCGCCCGGATAGAGGGTGGAGGGAGAAGGCCCCACCTGTCAGAGAGAGTCCTATAAAAACATGAGGGGGGGGGGGCAAGAGGAGAATAAGAAGAGGTGGAAGACACGAGAGAGGAGCGGCTAGAAAATAAACCTAACCGCGCGGGAAGCCGCGGTTAGAAAGAGAGTTAACCGCACGGGAACCCGCAAGCGGGTAGAAACCAGGCCGCAGGATTGGTGGGGAAGAGAGGCGGGAAGAAAGGTTCTAGCCGTACACGGGTAGAAACCAGGCCGCGTCCTGCGCGAGAGAAGGCCGGACGGTTAGCAGAAGGCTAGCCGTAGGGAGAGTCCGATTCCCTCTTATACCATGTGGAGAAACCTCAAACTTGTATATACTTTCTCAATAATGAAATACAAGGTATGAATACACATTTATAGGAGGGAGAAAGAGAGAAGAGAACCCTATACATGATGTGAGATTAAAGAGGAGAAAACAAGGAAACTAAATAAACGGGCTCCAATATGAGCCTCTTTACATGGGCTTTTCCAACAATAAACATCACCAACAGTTTGGGCACTCAGACTAAGCAACAATGACAAAATGGACAGACAAATAATTTCTCCAATATTAGAAAAAGTATCATAATACTATTGATTTTTTTTTTCCTGGACTTAAGCAGACATTAGGTCTGAAACTAAAAACAGCTTAATTCCTGTTTCGAAACAAAAAAGAAATTGGAGTTTCCACAAAAAAACTTCCGGCAAAACTAAATTCTCTCACTGAAATCTTCAGCAAAACAAAAGCTAATTCATTGAAATCTTCAGCCAAAAATAGAACTCATCACACTGAAGTTTCTGCTAGAATAGAAACAATAATACTGAAGTTTTCAACTCGAATAGAATCCATAATACTGAGGCCTTTAGTCAAAACCATAAACATATTGATGCAGTGGAGGGGCAGACACGGGCTGAATTCGCTAATGCACTCCTATTTGCAATGACGTGAGATGCAAGTGCACAAGAGGTCCGCCAAAATTGCTAACTAGTAATTACTAATTATTATAGTAAATCAACAGGGCACGTGCGTTCACAAATATTTGGAGTAAAAAAAACAACTATTAATTTTACAAAGACTGAGGCAACTCCAGAATACGCCCTGCAAATAATACGACGAACAATACTAGTAGCAAATAAGCATACATCCATCATAACACAAGTGCCAATGTAAACAACTAGGAGGAAATGACTATTACCATAATTTACGCGTGCAGCGACGGTCGTGGCGGCGGCGGTTGTGTTGGCGGGTAGTCACGGGTTGGGGCAATGGAGAGGGATATAATGGCGGATGTGGCTGTAAAGGGGCTGGTGTAGATGAAGTGGATCCACGTCAAAGGATGGGGGTTGGGAATTAGGGCTCGGGATGGCTAATGAAGAGGAATTGGAGTTAGACTGGCCGACTGTGGGTGGGGTTGTACTTGGGCGGGAGGTGGTGGAAATGGGAGGGTGAGGTGGTTTGTGGCAAACAGAGCAGTGGGGGCGTCAGGTGGGGGGGGGGGAAGGCGTGGCGCTAGTTTGCAGAAGGGGTTAGGGCGCGCTCCGGGATGACGGAGGTGGACTTACAGTGGCCGGCGGGTGATTGCACGGGGAGGGAAGAGGAGGCACGGGGCGGGGAAAAGTGGGAGGAAGGAGGGGACGGAGGAGGCGAAGGAGGCGAAGGAGGCGAAGGAGATGTAGGCTTACCGGCGTCGCACCGGTGGTGGCGAAGGAGGTTGGCGTCGCACCAACAGGACCGACGATTTCAGGATTTCTTCCAAACTCGCGATGCCCCCTCAACAACAGCCGCCGGGTTTTATAAAACCCTAGGTGTGAACCGCCACATCATTTGAACCGGTAAGCAACCCTTCCCAATATAACACAAATAAAACTACCCCGATCGGACGGCTCACAATGTTTGGGCCGATCGGGGACTAAATACACATCAAAATTAAAAACGCAAAACATGAAAGTGGCTGGAATCGAGCATCCAGGCGCAGCCATGGACTCCGATCGCCCGTCTGGGCAGTGGATCACCGCCTCCTGCGGGTGTACACGTGGGTGGGTCGTGGCGCGCCGTCACATATATTATCCAAAAAGGGGCAGCCCGGTGCCCAAAGCATCCCCGCGTAACGAGGGTCCAGGAAAGGGTCCACCTCAAGGGTCAAATTTAGGCAAACTTCCTCTCCATTTTTGCAAGAGGATGCTATATGAATACATATATTATAATTCCATCCTCAATATGCAAAACTATTTCTGAAATTATGAATAATTGCATGCACCCCGAAATTTTATTTCTTCTTTTAAAAAGTTTTCTCTCAAAATCATCTTAAAAGTAGTATATTCTTGAACAAAGCTCAAAACTTGGAGAATGGGGTTCTGAAAATTTCATCAAGCATAATCTTTTTTCCAAGTCCTCAACCATCATATCTGAATTGCATTTGAAGAGAGGAAGATGAAAACAAATCCGTACCTTTGAGTGGAACCTGAACAAGGAAGAAGAAAAGATTGCACTAAGACCCTCAGTGTCTCCAGCAGTCCCACAAAATAGGGAATAAAAGGCAGAAGTAGATCTTTTCTCTGGTTCCAATGAAATCCACAACAAGATCAGCCATATCAGGGAAGAAAAAGAAGAAAGGAAAGATCGGGTTTAAAAATGAACTGGGACATGGATAAGCTGATCCCATCTAATTAAATCCCCCAAATATGAACTTCCAAATCTACCCATTTATCTTGACCTCTAAATTTGATCAAAAGAATAATATTAAGCCAACCAACATCCCATTAAGGCCATTCATGTCATTTAACCCTATGAATTTTTCTCTACTCAGTAAATCTCATCAAAATCAAGGCATCATAAACATAATTTTACAAACTCACTAAGGCTCTGTTTGGCGCGGTGGGGGTGACTGGAGAAGCAGTGGTGAAATAATCAGCTATTTTGCAGAGTGGTGGTAGAATCTGTGAAACTGTTTGCAAGAATAGTGTTTGTAGTGCTGTTTGACCTAAAGAAATAAGTTTCTTTCAGTTAACCTAGGGGAAACAATTTGTGCATTTTGCCCGCGAGGAGGAGCACATGGCTCTGTCGGCATGTGTCAAAGTGCATGGAGCAAAAACTAGAGCAAAAGCCGGAGATCTGTGCATGGATCAAAAGCTGGTGATCTGTCCATGGAGCAAAAGCTGGATCTGTTCATGGTGGAGGAGCACATGGCTCTGCATGCGGGAGTGATAAAGAAGACGATCCTGTTCATCTACCGGGAATGCTGTGGCAGATCGGAAGATCAGGGCTCATGCCGGCGTGCGTCAAAGTAGAGGGCTTGCACGGGGTTATGCCGCATGCTATACCCAAATGCATCTTCTTCCTGATGGCTGAAGCACATGGAAGAATAGTACCGAGATGGCTCTGCACGAGGTTATGCGTTACACCCAAATAATCAACTTTCACTATTCACACTAGTCGACGGGGGCGGAGGGGATGGGAAAGGAGATGGTGGTGCGTTGTTCGGCGACTGCCGGTGAAGGCAGCGACGAGTTGTTCGGTGACTTCCGTGAATCGTCAGTTCCGTGAATTGCGAGTCGTGAAAAAATCACGACTCAAAATCGCAATTTTTCTGCGATTGAGGAGCAATGGTTTCTCCTGCTGGAGGGGCGCATTTTTTGTTTGGCGCGGCGATTTAAAAAGCAGCGGTACATTGCTCCAAAATCACCTCGCCAAACAAAGCCTAAGCAGATGGATCAAAGTTAATACCCCATAAATTTCCAAATCAACCACTCAAAATAAGGTCCATACCAAAAGAAAATTGAACCTACTTCAATAAGGCCTAGATTTGCAATTCTGAAACAAAGGCCACTTTCACATGATTGGACAAAATAAAGCCCAATTTGGCTGCTAAATGAATCCAAATCTCCAAAATAAAATTCAGCTCAATATAAAGGACCACACTGCATCCATTACGTCCGAAATGAAAAGTTGTCAAGTTAGCACATTTATGACATTTGATCCATCTGTGTATTCATCATTAGAGGCTGGCCAAAATAAATGTTTATAGTCTTAATAATTTATACTAATTGATGGGAATTAAAGTGTCTTGCAAAGTACACACTTAGACATTCCAATATATTTAAAATGTGTTATTAATATCTAATACGTGTAATATATATATATATATATATATATATATATATATGTATGTATGTATGTATGTATGTATATGTGTATATATATATATATATATATATATATATATATATATATATATATATACATATATATATATATATATATATATATACATATATATATATATATATATATATATATATATATATATATATATATATATATATATATAATTTTGCATTCACCATAATAAGCGGGTCCTATATGTGCTCATACTTCAAAACAAAACATCTCCTCGATGTTTCACGTGCCATGTTGTGTATGATGAGTGTTCTTAGGTCATATTGGGCTCATGCATCCTTATATTCTATTTTTTTGATCAACCTCGTACCATCCTTTATCCCTTATGGTAAATCACTCATCTCTATCCATCATTCTAATGCCCCAATCTTTTTTCTTACACTTATTTTTGGGCGCATTGCTTTTGTCCACGTCCTCTCTCCAAATTGTGATAAATTGTCTGTTTGTGCTACCAAATTTCTTCTTGGGTTACTCTCCTACTCATAAGGGATATTATTATATCGCTCCTCTCTCCAAGCATCATTATGTATCTACTAGTGTCACATTCTTTGAGTCTACTCCATGTTTATTAGAGAAGGGCAAGTCCTTTGCCTTGGATCATTATCCTGGGACTATCTAATATTCCATTGCCTGAGTTAGCTTCATCCATGACCATCATTTACTCCCCATCTACGGATCCTGCATCTCATTATCTTTCACTAGCTCCATTATTATCTCAGTCCCAATCTAGTCGGTAGCGCTTCCTGTCTTCCGTGTCTTCACAAGTCATTCTCATCCACCTGCCATTTTTTCTCCTCGTACTCTAGTAGTCATCCCTCATTTCCCAGATTAAATTCTTTTGAAGGTTCACCAACACCTATAACTTTAGAGTGCCGCCTTACTATTACTCCACAGAAAGGCGTCGTGTCTTATATTCAGTACCCCATTATCAATGTAGTTTGTCATGATCATCTAGGAAATTATTGCACAAGTTTCTATTGGCTTTGTCAGCTAATACTGTTCCTCATCTTACTGGGAAGCTATGAACACCCCTTGTTGGAAGGCCACTATGAATGGTGAGATATTTGTTGTTGTTTCTCGTGACACTTAGGTCTTGTTCATACACTACCAAGGGCATCGTCAAAGGTCTTTGTTGTCAAGTTCTTTCTAGATGGACAAGTTGACATGTACAAAACTAAGTTTGTTGCTAAGGGCTTAACCCAAACATATGAAGTTGACTTCTTTGATACTTTCTCCTCCGTTTCCTGTATTACCTCATACTTGCTCTATTCTTAGTTTTATGTGAGTGATGATCTCAAAAATGCCTTTCATACATGGCGATCTCAAGGAAACAATGTCTCAAATTTGTAATATGAAGAAAAGTCTTAAACAAAACCTAAAAGCTTGATTTAACAAGCTGAACTAGGTCATTCACAACATTAGATTCTGGTGAAGCCATGCATGTCATTCAGTCTTTGTGAAAAAAGAAGAATACACATCTTGTGGTTTTCACGGTCTACACAGCTGGCATCATTCTTGTTGGAAAAGCCCACTTAACATTAGGCCCATTTGTATAGCATTTATTGCTTTTTCTCTCCTCTCTTTAGTCCCACATTGTGTATAGGACTTTTCTCTCTCTTTCTCTCATCTATATATATGTACTCATTCTTTGTATTTGTATCAAGTGGACATATATACAAGGTTGGCTTTCTCCATTTCTACATGGTATCAGAGCCAGGTTCGAATCTCCTGCGGACTCTCTCCTCTGTCCGCCCTGCAGCCTGCGGTCTCTGCGGCCTCCCTTGTCCAGTCCGCACACTCTAGTCGCATCTCTCCTGCGACCTCTTTTATCCTGTCCGCTTCCTCTCCCGTGGATCCACTTCTTCCCCCCCCACTCTCCCTTCCTCCTCTGCCCCCCCCCTCCTTTTATAACCATCCTGTGGGGTCCACTGCTTCCCCTTGTCCGCTGCGGCCTCTTCCTGTCCGGCGCGACCTCGGCGACCTCTCTCCTTGATCTCCTTCATCCGCCGTTCGCGCAGCGTTCGCCAGTTCGCCAGTTCGCCAGTTCGCCAGCTCGCCAGTTCGCCAGCTCGCCAGCTCGCCAGCTCGCCAGCTCGCCAGCCCGCCAGCCCGCCAGCTCGCAAGTCAGCCCCGGCTTTTCTTCTCTTCTCAGTTCACTCCTGTCCGCCGCGGTCTGACCCAGACCGCCGCGACCTGACCCAGACCGCCGCGACCTGACCCAGCCCGCAACATCCTCCAGCTCGCCGCGACCTCATCCAGGTCGCCGCGTCCTCACCCAGTCCGCTCTGTTTGCTTCCTCTAGCTGCTGCCTCCAGCTCGCTGCGGCCTCCTCCCACTCGCTGCGGCCTCCTTCAGCTCGCTGCGGCCTCCAGCCCGCTGCGGTCTCCTCCTGCTCGCTGCGGCCTCCAGCCCGCTGCGGTCTCATCCAGCTCGCTGCGGCCTCCTTCAAGCTCGCTGCGGCCTCCTTCAAGCTCGCTGCGGCCTCCTTCAAGCTCGCTGCGGCCTCCATGTCTACCTCTGCAGACTCCGTCGGTACGGCGGTTCCTCCTGAACGCCCGACCTCTATACCGGAAGTCCGCGACGAGCTCCGGATCACTACAATTTCGCTCACTGGCAAGAAGAACTTTGTGGAATGGGCACACTCAGTTCGCCGCGTCCTTCAGTCCAAGGGATTCCTTCATCATCTGACCCAGACCGTTATTGGTGTCCCTACTGAGGAGTGGTTACGCAATGATGGGCGTGTGCAGACTTGACTCCTCAACTCTCTTGATGGAGAATCTTATCGTCTGGCCATGTATCATGAGACGGCCAAAGGCATGTGGGACGAGCTACACACCCTCTACTCCGGCAAAGATAGTCTCCACCATCTCTATGATATCATCACCGCTCTCCAGGCCCTTGACAGCAGTGACGCAACCGACTTGACGTCCTTTGTTGCTCAAGCCCGGTCTCTGGTTGAGGCTTGGATCCACCATCAGCCTCCCACTCTAGATCTCGCTGCTCAACGTACCCAGAAGGAAGCTGTGGGTATCGCCATGATGATGGCCCGGGTGCCCCCTCATCTTCACAGTGTCCGGGCTCACATCCTCTCCTCTACTGTTACACCGTCCTTTTCCGACGTGTGCTCCATGCTTCTCAAAGTCTCCCCGCCTCCGGATGTTCCCGGACTTCCTTCTCCGGCCCTTGTTCAACAGGCACCTGCTGCCTTATTACGTCTTCCCCCCTCTGCCCGTGGTGGCCGCTCTGACTCTCGCGGCCGGGGACGCGGTGACCGGTCTAGGCCTCAATGCTCGTTCTGTGGTAAAGTTGGTCATCTTGAGGCCACTTGCTTTCGCAAACATGGCCGACCTCCTCGTCCACATGCCTCTGCTGCTACTACCGACTCTGCCTCCTCTCGTACTGAGCTCGACGAGGTTCGTCTTCAGCTCCAGCATCTTCATGGCTTGCTCAGCCGTCCGCCTGCCTCGATTGCCTCTGCTGTCTCTCTCTCCAATGAAGGTATCGCCTGCCTATCCTCTGGCACGCGCTGGATCCTTGATTCTGGTGCCACTCATCATATCACCTCTGTTAAGCCACCACAGTACTTGTCTTCACCTCACCCGAAGTACATTACTGTTGCTAATGGGGCGTCGGTTCCCGTCTCTGGATGTGCTGATATTTCTCTCACCTCTTCTCTCCTCCTACGCTCGGCTCTACATGTTCCGGGCTCTCCTTTCAATTTACTCTCTGTCGGTCGCCTTACTACTGATTCTAATTACTCAGTGACATTTACTTCTTCTTTTCTCATACAGGATCAGCAGACGCAGACTATCATTGGTAGAGGACGGCTGCAGAATGGGCTCTATCTTCTTGACGACCCTCCTACTGTCCTCGCATCTACCTCCTCTTCGGATTGGCATCGCCGTCTGGGACATGCTCCTCTTCCAGTCCTCCGGAAGGCTCTTCCTGATGTCACTCTTCCCGCTTTTCGTTGCGACACATGTATTTTGGGCAAACAGCCCCGTTCTTCTTTCCCCCCTCATTGTACTCGGAGCTCCGCTCCTTTTATTTTAGTACACTCCGATATATGGGGTCCGTACAAAGTTACTAGTATTTCTGGCTATTGCTATTTTCTTACTTTTATTGATGATTACTCTCGCATGACATGGTTATATCTCCTTCGGGATCGCTCTGAACTTCCCCGCGTATTCCGGGCTTTCATCCTCGAGACTCGCACTCAGTTCTCTGCGCCTATTCGCACTATTCGTACTGACAATGTGCGGGAGTACACCAGCCATACGTTTGCCACTCTCTGCTCTGAATTCGGCATTCTTCACCAAACCTCATGTCCGTACACTCCGCAACAGAATGGTGTCGCCGAGCGCAAGAATCGTCACCTTCTTGATGTCGCTCGCTCGCTTATGCTTCAAATGCAGGTCCCCAAACCGTACTGGAACTACGCTCTCTCCACGGCTTGCTTCCTCATCAACCGCCTCCCGTCTTCCGTCCTCCAGTATGCTACTCCCTTCAGCCTCCTCTTTCCCACAACTTCGCCTTTTCCTCTTCCGCCACGGGTGTTTGGGTGTACCTGCTACGTTCACCACCTCGGTCCCTCCACGGACAAGTTGGACCCTCGTGCCACCAAGCAGATCTTTGTTGGGTACTCGCGCACTCAGAAGGGTTATGTATGTTATTCGCCTACTACCCGCAAGGTTACTGTCTCGCCTGACGTAACTTTCCGTGAAGATCTTCCTTTCTTCCCTGCTCAGGATATCGCTCTGCCTCCCGCTCCCGTCGTTCGTCCTGTCATTCCTGCTCCTCACTCCTCAGCCTCTCTCCCTTCCCCGCCTCCGGTCCGTCCACCACCTCCGGTTATCCGGGTCTATTCTCGTCGCTCTCCTCATTCTGTGGCTCCTCTGCAGTCGGCTTCGCCCTCTGGTGCTCTGCTCCCTGCTGCTCCGCCTCCCGTCTCCACCGCTCATCCGATGGCGAACTACGTCTCGCTCCATCGCCTCTCCCCCTCTCTTCTTCACTTTGCCACCTCCTTATCTTCTGTTTCAGTCCCTAACTCTTTGCAGGAGGCGCTTCACCATCCTGGCTGGCGGGCTGCCATGGACGAAGAAATGGCGGCCCTTTGGGCCAACCAGACCTGGGTCTTGGTTCCCTTACCTCCCGGTCAGCACCCTGTTGGATGCAAATGGGTCTTCGTCATCAAGCATGCTCAGGATGGCACTATTGCCCGACTGAAGGCCCGTCTTGTGGCCCGTGGCTTCACACAACAGGAGGGCCTCGACTATGAGGAAACATTCTCTCCGGTGGCCAAGCTTAACACTGTCCGCGTTCTTCTCTCCGTCGCGGTACACCGCCGCTGGCCTCTTCATCAACTTGATATCAAGAACGCCTTTTTGAATGGCGACCTTCAGGAAACTGTCTACATGCGCCAACCGCCCGGGTTTGAGACCACGGGGGAGTCTCGGGTCTGTCTTCTCAAAAAGTCAATTTATGGTCTCAAACAGTCCCCACGGGCGTGGTTTGACAAGTTTAGCAAGGTAGTTCGGGACATGGGGTTCACTCGGAGCTCTGCAGATTTCTCCCTCTTTACCCGACACCGGGCCACTGGCACCATTCTTCTGTTGGTTTATGTTGACGACATCCTTCTCACTGGGGATGACTCAAAGGGGATTCAAGACGTCAAACAACACCTGAGCACTGTTTTTCAGACTAAAGATTTGGGGAAACTTCGCTACTTCCTTGGTCTCGAGATCGCCCGGCGGCCGGATGGGTTGGTACTCTCCCAACGAAAGTACTGTCTCGATCTTCTCAAAGATGCTGGTCAGTCTGGTTGCAAGCCAGCATGTACCCCGATGGAGGCAAATCACAAATTATGCGCTCATGCTTCGGATGACGATTTGCTACTTCCGAACCCGGAATACTATCGACGCCTTGTGGGCAAGTTGATCTATCTAACAGTCACAAGGCCAGATATATCATTTGCAGTTGGGGTTGTCAGTAGGTTCATGCATGCCCCCCGGGCTTCTCATCTCCAAGCGGTTGAACGGATTCTCCGATACCTTAAGGGAGCTCCAGGCCAAGGGCTGGTTTACAAAACCTCCGACTCTGCTCCCGCATTGGTTGCCTATTCTGATGCCGACTATGCGGGTTCCCTGGACGATCGAAGGTCAACTAGTGGGTTCTGTACGTATTTTGGTGGGCATCTTATTACTTGGAAGAGTAAGAAACAAGCTGTGGTGGCTCGTTCCTCTGCAGAGGCTGAATACAGATCGATGGCCTCAGTTGTTTCAGAACTCACATGGCTTGAAAGTCTCCTTACTGACCTGGGAGTAAAACTCCCCTCCTCTGCTGTTCTATTTTGTGATAGTCAAGCCGCCATACACATCGCAAAGAATCCGGTCTTTCATGAGCGCACAAAACATATCGAGGTTGACTGTCACTTTGTTCGTGAAAAGGTTCAATTGAAGAAACTTGAATTAAAGCATGTTCCAGGAACTGATCAAGTTGCCGACATCCTCACAAAGGCCTTATCAAGCACTCTGTTCTACCAATGTTTGTCCAAGCTGGGTGCATATGACCTATACGCTCCAGCTTGCGGGGGAGTGTTGGAAAAGCCCACTTAACATTAGGCCCATTTGTATAGCATTTATTGCTTTTTCTCTCCTCTCTTTAGTCCCACATTGTGTATAGGACTTTTCTCTCTCTTTCTCTCATCTATATATATGTACTCATTCTTTGTATTTGTATCAAGTGGACATATATACAAGGTTGGCTTTCTCCATTTCTACAATTCTTATATATAATATCACTAGCATAGAAAAAATCAAAGGCTTATCTACGTAAACACTTTCTGATAAAAGACATGGTGTACCAGGATACTTTCTTGACATTGAGATTGTCAGATACCCCAAAGGCATTACTTATCTCAATGTAATAAGTTTGGATCTTTTTAAGGAGAATGATTCACTTTGATAAAAATTGATTCACACTTCTATGCATTTGTAGATTGACAATCTCTGGGATAAGATTTCTTCACTCTTCAGGATGTTACTTGTTACATGAGCCTGATTGGCAAACTCATTTACCTCATTGCAATGCGTCGTTCCATTGCTTTTGCAGTTGGCAAGGCCAGCTAGTTTACCTATACTCCTAAATAGTGTTATCTTGATGCAACTATGAAAATTCTATAGTATATCAAGAGATCTTTGGATATGAGTCTTTGGTTTAGAAAAAATGGTCATCTATATAGGCTTATACTGATACTAGTTATGTGAATGACATATCCGATTAGAAATCTGCATTGTTGTACAACGCCTCCTTAGGTGGCAATCTAGTTAAATGACGGAGTAAGAAGCAAACAATTATCTCTAGATATAGTGTTGTGGTTGAATTTTGAGGCATGACACAAACAACCTATGAATTGAAGGGGATAAAACTCATATAAAGGATCATAATGAAACACGCACTTCACCTCTACCTATGTATTGCGACAATGAAGCAGTGATTTATAGCCATGAATGCACTGTTCCATAAGAGAACAAGGCATATGGAGGTGAAATGCCTTTTCATTAGAGAAGAGGTTTTTAGTGGCAGAGTACACAATCCGTTTGCTACTTATGGCTAGGAACTTGCAGACATCTCCACAAAAGCTCATCCCCTTTTTTTTCTGATAAATGTGCCAAGTTGGACATGGTTGGATATATTTGCTTAGCTGGAGATGAAGTACTATAGTTTGTTGTATTCATGTGTATCTTGCAATTTTTTTTATCCCACATTACTTTTGGACCGTTGTATTACCTTATATATATATTTATTAATTTATGCGGAGGGATATTTTCCCTATTTAATTTATTTCCTTCCACACATAAGAACCACTATAGGTTCCAAATTTTATCCTAGTCCTCAAAACCAGTGCGAAACATGTTCACTGAGAGTTGGATCGACGATAGTGCCCAATTTAGGAACTATTTATGCGAGACATTTGTGCTTGAGAAAATCATCGCCCTGTCCGTAGTTACTTGTGAGAAAGACACTACTCCATGGGCGGGTTGACTGCAATCGTGCATACAAACCTGACCAAAAGAGAGGAAGTGGTTGCAGCTTTTTGATGAATCAATGCATTATGTTATGGCGCTAACAAATGGACTGCAGAATGGAGCGATAATTCTCCAGGGATGGTAGTTCCGGTGGCAGCGAATCTGGGGAAACTGGAAGATGGAACGAAGGATCGTTCACCCTGTTGAGACTGATGAGATTGTTGTGCACAAGAAGTCTTCATGAAAATTAGGGTTGCAGGCGTGGAGATGGGACCAAAGGTTTTGAAAACTGTAGAAAGTGCTCAAAAACTTGTATGTATTTCTTATATCTGTAAATGTAAGGAGAGAATATAAATATATAGGAGAGAAGAGGAGAGAGGAAACCCTATACAAGATGTGAGACTAATAAGAGAAGAGGGAAAATAATAAAACAAGGCCCAATAATGGGCCCTTTACTTGGGCTTTTCTAACACTCCCCTGCAAGCTGGAGCGTACAAATCGTATGCGCTAAGCTTGAGCAAGCACTGATAGAAGAGGGTACTAGAAAGAGCCTTTGTGAGGACATCCACAACTTGTTCTGTCCCTGAAACATGCTTCAGGTTGAGTTTCTTCATTTGAACCTATTCTCGGATGAAGTGACAATCGACTTCAATATGTTTTGTTCTCTCGTGGAATACTGGGTTCTTGGCTATATGTATTGCAGCCTGGCTGTCACAGAGGAGGAGAGCTGGGGAAGGGAGCTTTACACCCAGATCCGTAAGAAGCCCTTCAAGCCAAGTTAGTTCATAAACCACCGACGCCATTGCCCGGTATTCGGCCTCAGTTGATGATCGAGCAACGACCGCTTGTTTCTTGCTTCTCCAGGTAATCAAATGTCCTCCAAGATATGTGCAAAAGCCACTTGTTGACCGTCGATCATCAAGGGAACCAACATAATCGGCATCAGAATAAGCCACCAAAGTTGGAGCTGAAGATGAGGTTTGTAAACCAGACCTTGACCAGGAGCCGTTTTGAGGTATCTGGGAATGCGTTCAACAGCCTAAAAATGAGATCTTCGAGGGGTATGCATGTACCGACTGACAATACCAACAACGAAGGAAATATCTGGCCTGGTTACCGTGAGGTAGATCAATTTTCCAACGAGACGACGATAATATTCTGGATTCTGGAGTACGAGATCTGAGTCAGATGCCTGAGCGCACAACTTGTGATTTGCATCCATTGGGGTGTCAATCGGCTTACAACCTGAATAACCAGCATCCTGAAGGAGGTCGAGACAGTACTTTCGCTGAGAGAGGACGAGACCGTCTGGCCGTATGGCAACCTCAAGACCCAAAAATTACCGAAGGGGCCCCAGATATTTTGTTTGAAAGACTGTGCCCAGGTGTAGTTTGACCTCCTGTATTCCTTTTAAGTCGTCTCCTGTAATTATGATATCGTCAACATAAACCAGCAGGAGAACCGTTCCCGTTGTTCGATGTCGTGTGAATAGCGAGATGTCTGCCGAACTGCGAGTAAACCCAACCTCCCAAAGGGCCTTACTGAATTTGTCAAACCACACCCGTGAGGATTGTTTGAGACCATACAGAGCCTTCGTAAGACGACAGACCTGAGACTCCCCCGTGGTCTCAAACCCTTGAGGTTGCTGCATATACACCGTTACTTGGAGATCGCCTTTCAGAAAGGTATTCTTAATATCGAGTTGGAGTAAGGGCCACCAGCGATGGACAGCCACGGAGATGAGGACTCGAACAGTGTTGAGTTTAGCAACCGTAGAAAAGGTTTCTTCATAGTCGAGCCCCTATTGTTGGTTGAAGCCACGAGCCACCTGACGAGCATTTAGGCGGTCAATCGTTCCGTCAGCAACATGTTTGATAACATAGACCCATTTACACCCAACCGGTGTCTGACCCGGAGGAAGGGGTATAAGAGTCCATGTCTGGTTGGCATAGAGAGCAGCCATTTCGTCTTCCATAGCAACCCGCCAATCAGGATGTTGTAGCGCCTCCTGCACAGAGTTAGGAACCGAAATCGAGGAAAGAAAAGTAGCTAATGTGTGGAGGTGAGGGGCGAGGCGATGCAAGGAGACACAGTTTGCCAGAGGATGAGTAGTGGAGGCATGTACCTGATCAGCAGGGCGCAGAGTAGCCGAGGTCGAGGTCGACTGCAGAGGGGAAACAGAGTCGGACGTGCGGCGAGAATAGACACGGATAACAGGTGGCCTGGAGGGGGCAGGAGTCGGAGCAGGTGGTACCAGTGGCAGAGGTGTAGTAACGAGGATAACTGGTCTCAGGATAAGTGGTGGTAGAGGTTGCGGCGGGAAAGGAGTGTGTAAAGGAGCAGAAAAGAGCGGTTGATCTTCCCGGAAGGTAACATCGGCAGAAACGGAGACCTTGCGAGTAGCGGGAGAGTACCATACATAGCATTTCTGCGTACGCGAATAACCGACGAAGACATATTTAGCCGCCCGGGGTTCCAACTTGTCCAAGGACGGACCCAGACGATGGACGTAGCACGTGGAGCCAAAAACCCGAGACAGGAGAGGGAAAACCGGAGTAGAGGAAAATAGTAGGCTAAACAGAGTAGCATATTGGAGGACGGAGGAAGGGAGACGGTTGATCAGGAAACACGCAGTAGAGACCGCAAAGTTCTAGTAACTTTTGAGAACATTCATTTGAAGCATGAAAGAGCGGACAACATCAAGCAAGTGCCAGTTCTTCCGTTCGGCAACGCCGTTTTGCTGGGGTGTGTAAGCACAAGATGTTTGATGAAGAATCCCGAATTCAGAGCACAAGGCCGCAAAGTCGTGGCTAGTGTATTCACGAGCATTATCGGTGCATAATGTTTTGAGGGTGGTGTGAAATTGCGTACGGGTTTCAAGGACAAAAGCCCGAAAACACGGGGAAGCTCTGTACGATCACATAGTAAGTAAAGCCACGTTGTGCGAGAGTAGTCATCAATAAACGTGATACAATAGCGATAACCGGAAATACTAGTAACTTTATAAGGCCCCCAAATGTCTGAATGCACTAAATCAATGGGAGCAGTGCTCCGGGTACAATGTGCAGGAAAAGAAGAACGCGGCTGCTTGTCGAAGATACAAGACTCGCACTAAAAAGGATGAAAGGATACATCAAGAAGAGCCCGCTGGAGCACCGAGAGAGGAGCGTGGCCAAGACGTCGATGCCACTCACTGGAGGAGACAAAAGAGAGGACAGTGGGATAGTCATCGAGAAGGTAGAGCCCGCTCTGCAGTGTGCCTTTACCAATGGTAGTCCGCGTCCGCTGATCCTGTATGAGAAATGAAGAGAGGGTGAATAGGACAGTGCAATATAGATCATTAGTAAGACGATCAACAAAAAGTAAATTGAACGGGGAGCTCGAAACATGAAGAGCCGAGCGAAGGGGGATCGATGGGTTGAGTAAAAGGTCAGTCGAGCCGGAGACTGGAACCGTCTCCCCATTTGCACGGTGATACACTTCGGATGAGGAGAATCCGTGTACTTGGGTGGCCGTTGCGAGGTAATATGATGAGTGACACCCGAGTCCATGATCCATCGCGAACTGGTGGATAAACAAGCAGTACTTGCGTTGGAGGCGGTGGTGATGGAGGCAGAGGGCGGGTTGAGCATCTCTTGGAGTTGTTGGAGCTGGAGACGAACAACCTCAAGGTCAGAAGGAGCGGCAGAGGATGTGTCCGCAGCAATCGAGGCTGTCGACGAGGAGGATAACCAATCTTCTTGTAGCAGGTCGCCGCATAGTGGCCGTCCTTTCCGCAGTAGGAACAAGTCGGCCGACCCCAACCACCACGCCCGCGGCCCCGAGATCCCGAACGTCCACCACGAACGAAGGTAGGTGGGGGCAGTAAGGGAGGACTGGTCTGCTGTAGAAGGACTGAGGGCGGAGGCGCAGTAGTGTCCGGAGGAGGTGAAACACGTAGGAGCATGAAACATACAACAGATAAGGAGGGTACAGTTGAGGAAGCCAGAATCTGGGTGCGAATATTCTGAAGGTGAGGCGGAAGACGAGCCATCATGATGGAAATGCAGACGGCCTCCTTCTGACCACGCTGAGTAGCATGGTCATTGGTAGATGGTTGATGTTGTATCCAGGCCCCAGCGAGAGTCTTTGCACGAGCGACAAAAGAGGTCATGTCCGAAGCCCCCCCCCGAAGATCGGTGAGGATGTCATAGAGATGCTGAAGACTGTCTTTACCCGAGTATAGGGAATGCAATTCATCCCACGTAGCTTTTGCCGTATCGTGATCCATGGCCATCTGATAAGGTTCACCATCGAGGGAATTGAGTAGCCATGTCTGAACACGTCCATCATTGCGGAGCCAGTCGTCGGTAGACGGAGAAGGAGGAGCCTGAGTGAGGTGAGACAAAAGACCCTTGGTCTGAAGAACCCGACGAACAGAATGAACCCAAGGGATAAAATTCTTCTTCCCGGAGAGGGAAATTGTTGTAATCCGCAGCTCATCACGGAGTTCAGGAACAGGTGCCGGGCAGTCTGTAGAGGTGCTAGCCGCAATTGATTCGCTGGAAGCCATTGCGGGGAGAGGAAGCAGAACAGGCGGCCAGCAGCAGCGAACAGAAGCAGGAGCCCGCTGGGAAGAGGGCGAGCAAGAACCCCGAAGGGAAGGCTGCAACAACTAGTGTAAAAAAAACGAGGAGCAGGCCGCAGCGAACTGGAGCAATCCGCAACGATGAGAAAGGGCAGGCCGCGGAGAAGCAATGAGCGATTGGAGAGTCCGCAAGAGAGACTAGAGCAGGCCGCGGCGGACTGGAGCAGTCCGCAAGAAAGGAAAGTGCAGCCCGCGAGAAGAGAGCCCGCAGCGGTTAGGAACAGTCCGCGGCGGGATAAACCAAGAGACCGCGAGCGAGAATAGAACTTGGTCTGGACGGGTAGAGGCTCGCAAGGTAGGAGAGAAGCAGAGCAGGGGAAGGGCAGGCCGCAGTGGACTGGAGGAACAGGCAGCGGCCTGAAGTAGAACATCAGGGAGAAGTGGACCCCACAGGACAGAGAGAGGAGGCTATAAGAAGCCCGAGGAGGAGGGTGGAAGCACGTAGATGAATAGGAAGCGGATGCAGGAATAGAGGCCGCAGAAGACTGCAGGACGCAAAAGACTGCCGGCCGCAAATAGCTAAGCGGCTAAGGAGAAGCGGAAAGAGAGGCCGCAAGTAGCTAATCAGAGAAGAGCGCATAGACTAAGCAGGCCGCAAGAGATTGCAGGCCGTAGGAGAGCCTAGAAAGACCGATAGAGGATAGAGTCCGCTGGTAGCTAGGCGGGTAGAAGTTGGAGTCCGCAGGTAGCTAGGCGGATAGAAGTTGGAGTCCGCAGGAGGCAATGAGTCCCTCTGATACAATGTAGGAAGAGCTCAAAAACTTGTATGTATTTCTTATATCTGTAAATACAAGGAGAGAATACAAATATATAGGAGAGAAGAGGAGAGAGGAAACCCTATACAAGATGTGAGACTAATAAGAAAAGAGGGAAAAGAATAAAACAATGCCCAATAATGAGCTTTTACATGGGCTTTTCTAACAAAAACAAATGTTGTAGCTTGATGAACACATGGGGGGGGGGGGATTATGTGATGCACGGATAATAGTTTGGGATACTGTGGAGCCTTGAATCATCTGTTGCTTTTGTGTAGTTACTCATGCCTGACAGAGATGATGCTAAAATCTCTTTGGGTCCAATGATTTCTTTTTTACAACTTAAATAAAAAAATTGCAAAATTTTCAAAGTAACATACTAATTGCAAAAACATGTTACTAATTTCAAGCCAAGTATAATTAATTCTAAAAGCATAAAATAAGATACGTTATCTTCTAAATTTTAGATTGGCAGTAGTGGCTTGTTGCACTCCTGGATACCTAAATAATGCTGACAATTGAGAAATATAAGTGGAGAATCATTGGAGAGGGGAACCAGAGATTAGAAAGAGAAAATGGGGAAATATTATAGGATAGCTTTTCAATTTCAATGTAGAATGAAAAATGCATCCCTTAAAAGATTCTAATCCTATCATGAATACAATTTAAACTAAATTTTTAGGGATTATTTTTTCCTGCAGGTTTCGGACATGAACCCAAATTCGAGCTCAGTAAACATTGTGCTAAACTCGCCTAATAACACTCCTTCAATAAATTGTACACCGTGCCAAACCACTAACTCCCAGTTCTTTGACGGAATTAAAGATGAACATTTGAGAAATTTATATGAAATATGTAAGGTGCTTAACCTAGTAGGACTTATGGGCGTTGGAAATTACCTGAAGTTATTGAAAAACATTGGTTCTAGATGGTAATCCAGCTTATTTACATAAAACATTTACTTCCAGCATTCTGTTGCAGAATGAGGGAAGATGCACCCAGCTTAATGGGTTACTTCAGTTCATAGTTGAACTATTATCTTTATATCTCTTGTGATTTTTTTCTACTGCCAATTTTGTCTGTATAATATAAAAAAACTTTGGAGGTTTGAATGATGAATGTAATGCTGCTTGCTTGTTTTCTGATCTCTAATGGCATAATTCTTTTCGTTTTGATTAGGGGCCTTTTCGCCTTGTTGCTGAGGAAGGAAAGTCTAATTGCTCATGGGTCAGCCTTGATGATATAACTAACTGTTTGAAACGAGGTATAATTTTATGGTCTCACCATGCATAATTATTGTGATAAATTTGTTCCAAATGCCATGCTTGGCTTTTCGGGTGTTATACTTGCACTGCTTGGCAACTTGTAATCAATATGCATTAACCTTACCCATTTATTTGGGGCTAGTTTTATGAATCATCATTCTTCTTTGATTCTTATTGAGTTATCAGCTAGTGGTAAATATTTTTTTTGAAAATCATTTTCACGTGTTCTATCCATTTTCCCTTTCATTTACCCCCTTTGTGCTCTTCTTTTATCTTTATACTAATTAATAAACTTTTTGATTACCTTCTCTTTGATAGATGCTACTTCGTCTACTATAATTAGTTACTAGTATCAAAGCTAATTTTTGTACACATCCATCTTAAAATCTCATATAAATCTATCCTTTCTAATTTTTCTTCAAAATGACTAACGTAAAATAATAATTGTGATTATGGCTTAAGCTGAAACTTTTTGTGCTCGTATCAACTGAATTTACATATGTTTTTTCCATTTATTGTTGGAGTTTATGATTTATTTGTTTTCCATTGTAATGTATATCTTTTGTATTTTCCCAATCCTATATACGAGGGAGTGTTCTCATAATGAATTTAATTTTGTAGTATTCAGATTTCCAACATGGTATTAGAGGCGACCTAATTCCCCTCCCGTTCGCCCTCTCCCGCTTGCTCGCGACTTACGTGCCCGCTCACTCCAGCTCGCTGTTCGCTCTCTCCCGTTTGCTCTATCCTGCTCGTTCCCCGTCTCCATCTCTCTCTGCTTCCATGTTTTTTTCTCCCACCCAAGGCGAATCTTCTCCCAATCTAGTCGCTACTTTCAGAAGCCGAGTTCATGAGGCCCTGATCCTTCCATCTCCGACATCCGTCCCTTCTCTTGTTGAGCATTGTTCTTCCCCCACCTTCCTCTACGTGATTAGCTTCTTTTGCTTGGTTCTGTTGCCGGAACCTTCTTCGATTTCTTCTTTTTCTGTGAGAAAACCCTAGGGCTGTGTCCCTTCTCTTTTTTTCTGTCATATCGTGGATTGCTATGAAAGGGAGCGTTGATTCTCCTAATACGTCCTCCTGAGTTCATGTTGCTTCCACCTTGATCATGGGATTCCTCAAATTACCACCATGCAACTTTATGGCACAAACTACCTCCCGTGGGCATGTTCCATCACTCTTGCCCTCAAAAGACACTGTTTGCTTGGTTATGTTAGCGACACAACTATTTCCCCTGCACAGACTTCTACGGATTGGCCTCATTGGAGTCTGAAAACTCTTTGGTGATGTTGTGGTTGCTCAACTCCATGCTTTAGTCTATTGCTCGTAATTACCTGTTCTTGGACACCGTGATAAATATTTGGAAACTTGTTGAGCTTACTTATTCGTGTCATGGGAATGCCACTATAATTTTCCAACTACGACGGCGCATATTCCTTTTAAGGCAGGGTGATCATTACGCCTCCACCTGCTACCTGAAGTTTACTCAGCTGTATTAAGAGTACAATCACTTTGATACACTCACTTTTGTCTCTCCGGAATATGATGTGCTTATTCGGGAATGCAAGAAACACAATCAGATCTTTGAATTTCTTCACGGTCCGCACTTTGATTTTGATCCTATTAGTGTTCAGATTCTTGGTCGTTCTCCTCTTCCCTTTCTTGCTGAAATCTATAGCCTTGCTCAGTAAGAATTTGATCGCCGACAGTCGTTACTTCCTGACTCCAGCTCAGAGGGCTCTGCTCTTGCTACTCAGTTCAGCTCCAGTGGGCGTCCTTCTCGTGACATTAGACCTAAGTATGCAGAGAAGGACCATTTGATGTGCGATTACTGTGGCAAGGCCCACCATACTTGAGACACTTGCTTCAGGTTTCACGGCTTCCCCTCTCCAAGAGGAGGCCCTGCCGCTCGCGGTGGACGTGGTTATGGTCGTTCTCAAGGCCGTACACCTCCATCCAGATTGGCACATTCCTCGATACCTTAGAAGATATTGCTTTCAATGGTTTCCCTGCTACTCATGGCGCTAATTCTTCTCTTTCTTCCAAGGAGATTCATACTTTTTGTTGTCTGATGAATGGTCAATCTTTTGAGCCCTCAACTTCTCCATCATCCTCTTATGACCACCAGGGGTACCCAGGTGCTCATTCAACTACCACTCGCTCCTCAACCCATGGATCATCGATTTCGGAATTACTGATCATATGACTGGCTCTGCTTTAGGTTTCATGTTCTACTTTCCTGTCTGGTAGAGACAAAGTGAGCTTTGCTGATGACTCCTCTTCCTCTATTGCTAGAAAAGGATCCATTCCCCGCTTTTTCCACATTCTCTCTTCAGTTCTTCATGTTCCATAGTTACTCAAAAGCTTCTTTCAATTAGTCACTTGACTAACTCCATGAATTACTCAGTTAGCTTTTTTCTCCACTTCTTGCATCTTTCAGGACCTTAAGATGGGGACGGTGATTGCGCTGGTAGACTGTGTGTCAACCTTTATATGTTTGATCCCTTCAGTTCAACTCCTCCGCATGCTTTTCATGTGGCCTCGTCTTATGATTTGGATTCCTCGCATGGTCATGCAGGACATCTTTCTATTAATACTATGAAACTTTTGTTACCTGCTATGTCAAACTCTTTGGTTAACACTTTTATTTGTGATGTGTGTGAAATTAGCAAGCTCAAACAGGTTTCTCTTACTCATGTTTTCCCACTAGTGTTAACTCTTACATCGACTCTCACTTTGAACGCTATTTAACTCACTTGGGTATCATCCACCAAACTTCATGTGCTTACACCCCTGCTCAGAATGGGGGCAGCTGAGCGTAAGAATCAAGACATTTTTGAGGTTGCGCGACATCTCTTACTTACGACGCACCTTCCTAAATATTATTGGGGGGATGTTCTTACGGCTGTGTATCTAATTAATCACATACCTACTCGTATCCTTCAATATAAAAGCTCCCTAGACACTCTCAATGTAACTTCTACTCAAATTCCTCCACGTTTTTTAGGTGTGTGTATTTTGTCCACATGCAACACCTCCAAACTTGACCCCCCGTGCACTGCAGTGTGTCTATCAAATACTTTGTCACCCCAAAAGGGTATAAGTGCTTTCATTGTGTGACCCAAATTTCATTTGTCTCTATGGATGTCACCTTTCATGAATCTGAATTTTATTATGGGAGTTCACTTCCGGGGGAGTCTGTTGCCATGGAAGTGAGCTCTTCCTCTATTCTTCTACCTATTTTTCCTCCATATCAGCCTGCTAGCTCTCCTACTCATCCTACTGGTATTGTAGTTCTGTTCCCGAACATTACCTCCTCGACCCACTCCTCCTTTGCAAGTTTATACTCAAAGTCGCAGGGGAAAAATAATAAGGCTTCACACACCAACCGGAGCCACCACCCGATACATCTTCTGGTCCCCAAGGAAACCATGCATCCACTCAGCATCCCCTATCTTATTATCTGACTTATGATTCTTTGTCTTCCTCACATAGGACATTTGTCACTTCTCTGTCTTCCATATCCATCCCTTCCTCATGGAGGTATTCCGGGCAACCAAAAGTGAAAGGAAGCTATGCTTGAAGGGATGATGGTTCTTGAAAAGAATTGCACGTGGGATCTAGTTTATCTTTCTCAAGGGAAGACTGTTGTTGGGTGTAAGTGAATCTTCTTAGTTAAGCAAAACTCCCAGGGTCTTGTTGAACGTTATGATGTTAGATTGGTGGCTAGAGGATACACTCTTGGGATTGACCATCAAGAAGCTTTTGCTTTTGTAGCAAAGATGAATTCCATTAGAATCCTGCTCTCATGTGCTGTTTCAAAGGGCGGAGTCTCAGCCAGTGGAGTCTCAACCAATCAGACTTGTAGAATGCTTTCATCCATGGGGATTTGGAAGAAGTATACATGTATCCACCTTTCGGTCTTGCCAATGAAGGATCTGAGGGAAAGGGCTGCATGCAGAAGAAGACTCTATATAACCCAAAACAATCTCCTAGGGCTTGGTTTGGAAGATTATATAGAGCCATGATGACTTTCGGTTTCACTCGGAGCAATGCTGACTACACCTTGTTTATAAAACACAAGCAAGGAAAATTCACTGCTCTTATTGTCTATGTGGATGACATTGTCATAACTGGGGATGACATGAAGGAGATCCAAAATCTGAAGGTAAGATTGGCAAGTGAATTCGAGATAAAAAATTTTGGAAATCTCAAATACTTCTTAGGTATTTAAGTCACAAGATCCAAGCATGAGATTTTTATCTCTCAGAGGAAGTACATTCTTGTTTTGCTCAAGACAACGGGGATGATTGGGTGTAGATGTACTGATATCCCAATGAAAACCAACCATAAATTGAAGAGAGATGGAGATGTTGTTGTAGACATCACTGGGTTTCAATGGCTTGTAGGGAGGCTTATTTACCTATCCCGTACGCCCAATTACATAAAATGCACTTGTGGTTATTAGCCAATTCATGCATTCTCCTTGGTCTCGCCACTTGGATGCTACCCACCAGATCTTACGGTATCTCAGATTCTCTCCTGGGCGTGGTATCTTGCTCACCCCAAGTAAAGAGTTTACCGTTGAACTTTTCACAGATACTGACTAGGCGGGATCAGTTGATGACCGAAGATCCACTTTTGGATATTACTCCTTGTTTGTAGGTAATCTGGTAACTTAGAGAAGCAAAAAACAACATATTGTTGTCAGGCCTAGTATTGAAGCAAAATTCAGCTACGATTACTGGGATATTTGAAGGGATGTGGATTTAGTCCCTTATGGACAGACTTGGGATTCAAAGTAGGGGACCCATCAGACATTATTGTGTAAACAAGGTAGCTATCAGTATTGCACACAGTCCTGTTCGGCATGAACACACTAAACATGTTGAAATCGACAGATATTTCTTAAATGAGAACTTAGTAAGGGAATTTGTGAGCACTCCATTTGTTCCTCCGGATCAACAACCGACTGATGTTTTTACTAAGGGGTTGGGTTCAAGAGCATTTGAGAACATTATGGACAAGTTGAGTTTGACAGATATCACATGCCCAACTTGAGGGAGAGTGTGGAGTTTAGGATTTATTTGTTTTATCCATTATATATATATATATTTTTGTATTTTTCCACTCCTATATACGAGGGAGTGTTTTCTTAATGAACTTAATTTTGCGGCATTCTGATTTCCAACTCTTATCATTAAGGATAGAATATTATTTTCCAGCACCATATTAACCTAAAATTAAATGTGTTTATCCCATGATGCTTAATATGATGTTTGTGGCTGTTTCTCTCTAATTGTCTTGAATGCTAATTGCCTGGTTAACCAGTTCCATACTGCTTGTTTGGCTATTCCTTTTGGTCAAGCTGCTTTACCATTTTGTTAATCAATGATAAAGAGCTCAACAATCTATAAGTTGATTTAATCTATACAATAAGTATTATTCTCAAAATCACTAACTAATTGTATAAGAACTCCCCTCTTTATATAGTGTGGAAGCGAACGAATCTACATTTTGAGATGTGAGACCAAATACAAGAGATGAGAAAAATATACAACGACGCTCCCTTTTGAGTTTTTTACAAATGAGTTTAAACACTTCCTCTCAAGCTGAAGCATATATATCAATCATTCCCACCTTTATACAAATATTAAAAAATTGAAGAGATTGGTTTGTTGAAAATGTCGGCGAGCTCTTTATCTGAACTAGCAAATTTACTGCAATTCGTCTGTTGATAACTTCTTCTCCGATGAAGTGACAATTTACTTTAATATGTTTTGTTCTTTCATCTAACACAAGATTTTTAGGTATGTATATGACAATTTTATTATCACAGAACATTGACATAGAATAGTTGTAAGTTTTATCAAAATCATTCAAAGGTCTCCTCAACCACTCAACTCAAGCAGTTTGAGCCTTACTTCTGTATTCAACTTTTGCACTTGACCTGGATCCCACTTATTTTTTCTTTCTTTTCCAAGTGACAAGATTTCCTCCAATATACATGCAGTATCCAGAAGTGGATTTCCAACCTCCCGTACCATTTTTTTCATCTTGCTTCTGAATAAGGTTCAATACATAAGTGAATGTTTCTTTTAAATAGTAGTCCTTTGCCAAATCTTTTATGATCTTTTAAAGGAGGAGATATCTCATACCAGAGTCTATCAGTGCCCATAAACATTGGATTCTGAGCAGACATCGTACCAAAAAACATATTTCTTCAAGTATATCTAGGTCATACTTTTGTTGGAAAAGAACTACATTGTTATAACGTCTCACAATTTCAATTCCCATTAAGTATCTGAAAGTACCTATATCTTTTGTAATAAAATGTGCCAGAAGATTTTTCTTTGTTATTTCTATGCTATAGAAATCATCTCCGGCAAGAAGGATTTCATCCACATATACAACAAGAATAACCAATTATCAGTTGGTCTTTCATGTGAAGAGAGAGCAATCAAAATTACTCCTACAAAACTAATGTTAAAAGTGAACTAATGCTAGAAGTGTCCTGATTGAACTTGTCAAATCAACTCTGGGACTTCGTTTAAGACCATAAATGGTCTCTATAACTTATATACTTAAGACTCCCTCCGAGCAACATAACCGAGAGATTGCTCATATAGAATACTTCATGCAAATCGCCATATAAGAAGTCATTTTTGACATCTTGCTGGAATAATTCCCAATTCCGGTTGACAACAATAGAGAAGTACTCAGATAGTACTGATACAGGAAACCAGTGAGAATGTATCAAAAAATAAACACAATATGTCTGAGTGAACCATTTGTCAGCCAAACAAGATTTGTATCTATCCACAATGCCGTTAGAGATAAATTTGATCACAAAGAACCATCAGCAATTAACAATATCACCTCCTTGTGGGGTAGAAGCAAGAGTTCAAGCACCCCGGGATGCTAATGCATAGATTCTAGCAAGTTATATGAAGAGCTTCATGCTATTGGAACGATGGTGATAGATATTTTTAAGGCAAATTGGCTGCAAGGACTGAGATTTGCATAAGACAGAACATTAATAATATGATATTTTGTACTCCCCCAAACCCCCTTTTGTAGAGAAATGAGAACATCCTGAGCTAAGTTTGCTGATGTGAAATCGTAGAAAGAGGAGAGAGCCGGCCTAGGAGCTGACGTCAGGGATCCTGGTGTGGAAGGAGCTATTGGAGCAGAAGGAGCAGAATGCCAATTGTAATGGTAAGAAAAATGTATGAGCGCAGATGTTGGGAGATGGAGACTTGCAAATGAACTCATGTGCTTAGATGGATGCCCTTGAGAGTGGAGCTTGCGAGTGAAGAATCGTTCGTGGGTAACAACATCACGAGATGGAAGCAACAAGAGCGTGAGAGGTTTGAAAGGCTTAACTGAGCATTGATCCTCTGGGTTATATTTTCATGCAACTCATGAACGTGGAAGAAAGAAGAAACATCAGATGCATTTTGCTTGGATAAAACCTCTCAATAACTTAGAAAAAGAGGTATAAATACAGTGACATAATAATGACCTTAAACGCAAGCTTCATCTTTATTCTGTTGAAATTGTCAGTTTTCAAAGCTTTGATGAAAATATCAGTAAGTAACTTGGTCTCCTATACTACAAAATGACTTCAACTTGAGTGTCACCAACAAGATATCAAATAAGATACTTCATGTGTATGCTGCTGTTTCCATGAAAAATCAGATTCCTTGTGAGAGAACTAATAGATTTGTTGTCACATAATAACTTCGTACATGTTGCTTGAGTGTTCTTCAATTCTTCTAATTTCCTCCACAATCAAATGACGTCGCAACTTATTAAAGATAATGATATGTATTGTGTTTATGTTGTAGAGAGCACTGTCACCTTATGTGATGCAGGACAACGCATAGAGTTTGTGCGCTTGCCCGCTTTTTCTAGCAAACCCTAAATGCGTGCAATGAAATATGCATTTTGCAAAAATAATTTGAGCGGGCGTTGAACAGATTTTATGAATTTAAGCAACATTTGTTTTTGTAAAACACAAAAAACTACACTGTTTTTCCTTCAATCACACATGAAGACAGCAAAACAAATCACAACCAACATAACAATTCTCAACAACTGAACTCCTCTCACGAAAGCAAAGCACAACAATAATTTCGTTTTCAATATTCAACATCAATCACCGTTATAAAATTACATAGAGCCCCTTTTATAGGGTAAAATAAAAAAGACAAAGAAACTAATCGGAATGCCTGGGTCGGCCATGACAGAGCTCGTGGTCCCGGACATGGGCGACGGTTGAGATGGCTGGGAGGGATCGTGGCTTCGACAATCATGGACGCGGGGAGAAGTAGACCAGGCGGACGGTTGCATCGACGTCGTGGGATTGGATCCTGCAAGGGATCGACGGGATTTCCGCTTGGCGTGAGACCAACAATGGCGGAAACGCTTCTTGCGTGCTTGGTTGGAGAAGGTGGGCTGACCGGTCAACTGGTTTTAATTGGCTATCCATGTTTGTTTTTTATGAGCAACTTATGGACTGACTTTTTGGGAGTGATTTAGGCTATGTTTGACACGACGTTTTAGGGGTGGGGTGTCGCGGTTTTTCAAAATGCCGCGCCAAACTATTTTTTTGGAGCTCCACGGTGGCTGATGCCACCTCTAAAAATAGCGGTGACCCGCTATTTCTGAGTCGTGGAATTCTTCTGTGACTCAGAAAACGCAGCAGCACTATTGGATTTTTTTTTATTTTTAAAAATTATTAAATATTTTATTATTAATATAAATATATAAATTATATATTATTAATTAATTTTTATTATGTATAAATGTATATAAATATTATATAAGTTGTATATTTATAAAGTTTTATTTATATAATATTTATAAAATAATGTATTATTAATAAATATAGTATTATTTATATAATATTTATAAAATAAAATTACTAAACAACGCTGCAAACGCTGTTCTTCCAAACAGATTCACAAATTCTGCTACTACTATGCAAAACAGCTGATTATTCCACGACTACTTCTCGAATCGCTGAAGCCGCGTCAAACAGAGCCTTCAATCATACTATATATATATCCTTATATGTATTATGTATGTATATATATATATATATATATTAATATATATATATATATATATATATATATATATATATATATATAACTCACACCCATTTTAACAGATAACTTGTGTCTCTCTATATATTTATATGTATTATATATATATATCTTTACCACTATAAAAGAAATATAAAGTTATGAGTTCGAAATTCAATTAGCCGTCAGATCATGGTTTGATAATTTATTAGCCGTCAGATTCATTTTATCATTAAAAAACAAAACGTATAGAGCACCTAAAGCTAGAGAGAGGGAGAGGGAGAGGGAGAGGGAGAGAGAGGGAGAGAGAGTAGCAGAGAGGGGGCGGAATTAATATAATTATTAATTATAAATATAATATATTATATATTAATTTATATTATATTATATATAGGCGGGATAGAGAGAGAGGAAGAGAGATAATAGTGGTAAAGATTATAGCTTATATATTATATTAGAGAGAGGAGAGAGAGGGCGACTGAAGAGCGGCAGCGGTCCCGCAGATAAGTTTAGTAGTTTACTATTATATATAAATAAATATAGTATCTAATATATAATTATGTATATATAAAATTATATATCTATTTATATTATATTATATGTACAGACTGGGAGTGAGAAAGAGAGGAGAGGGGGGGGCTGAGTGGGGGCAAGGCGAAAATTATTTGTGAAGCAACCGAAGGCCGCCTTGAGACATCGAGCACGGGCGAAGCCGCCTGGATGCGTCCGAGGCCGCCCGAGAGCATCGAGCACGAGGGGCGGGCGAAACCCGCCGTCGGCGGCCAGGTATGTGCCGCGTATACCCATCGGGCCGAAGGCCCGTGCCTGCGACTCGTATATATATATATTTCCACACAAACAAATTGCAAATTACACAAATTAAATATGACACATAAAATATGGTAGACTCAGGGCCGATAGTGGTCCGGTCGGGTGCGGCGTCGAACACTTTTGCTTCGACCTGATCGGGGCTGTTCTCCACCAACTCTCCCACTCTCGAAATCACTATCCCTGGTGAGTGCTCCGTGTGGTAGTGCTGTAGAAGATTAGCATCCATGCGATTTAACCCCTCGGCCAAGACCTAGCTGGTCTCGGTCTCTGGTGTGCCATGCCAATAAACCAAATATCTTTGAAAACCACCATCGGTAGTGGTTACGGTCTCGTTGTCCAATATCTGCTCGAGAACCAAAATCAGCCGCGAAAGTCTGTCTGCGGCTCTGTGGACTTCTACAGAAGAATCATTTGGTGTCTCATGCTCATCCTGAAAACTGTCAGTGGAAAATGGTAGAATTGCAAGTAGTGTGTCAGTAGCGGAATGAAAATCAGAGTGTCCCGAATGTGGCTCCTTACTATCACTCACCAACTCAGAAGAATCAAATGGAGAAGGCAAAGGAAAATCTAGAGACTTATGCGGATAATCGTGAAATAAAGTCAGATCAACTACGTTAAAATCCGGATTTGCTCCACAAACAGAATGAATCTCAAGTTCATACGCATTTTGCCCGATCCGCTTTACTATTCAAAAAGGTCCAGTTCTACAGTCAGCTAGCTTATTTACGGTCCCCGAAGGTAATCATTCCAGATTTAGCCGAACCATAACCAAGTTATCTACTTTAAAACTAGTAGTCATTTTGTGCTTGTTTGCTTGTGTTGCGTAAAAATCGTAAGTACTATGCAATTTACGCTCAATCTCTTTATGCAAATCATGAAAATGCAATGCATAGTCGTGTATAAACTGGCTAGTCCTAAAAGTGGGTGGTAGTGGTGCTAAATCTAACGACACTCGTGTAGTGTGACCATGAACAACCTCATTCGGTGATAAACCCGTGGATCTATTCTTCGAGCTATTATACGCTAATTGAGCGTGCAGAAGAATTAGATCCCAATTTCCCTGGTGATCTCCTACTAAACATCACAATAAATTTCCTAAACTTTTATTCACAACTTCGGTTTGACCGTCTGTCTGCGGATGATAAACGATCAAAAATAAAAGTTTAGTATCTGTTAGAAAAGCCCAATTAAGGGCCCATGTTTTCTCCTCCTTTCTCTCTCCTTTTATTAGTCCCACATCTTGTATTAGGATTTATCTCCTCATTCTTCTCCTATATAAGTGTATTTATACTTGTAACTATTCATTCAATAAGTATATACAAGGTTTGAGGCCTCTCTTTTCATGGTATCAGAGGGACCGACCTCCTCCTTGGGTTCTCGAGGCCTATTTTTTTTCTAGCCGCTTCTTCGCCTTGGCTGTCCGCGCGGCTTTCCCTTAGACGCGGACTCTTGCGACCTGTTTTCTTTCTGTCCGCGCGGCTTTCCCTTAGCCTCCAACTCTACTTCTCTCGTGGCTTCCACCTCCTCCTTCCTTCCTACCACCTCTCCTTTTATAATCCTCTCTCGCGCAGACTCTTTCTATCCGCTGCGGCCTCTCCTGTACACCGGGCGGGCTTGTGGTGCAAGTTTGCTTGTTGCTCCCTCTTCCTGCTCGCCGCGCCGTGCCTCTCCTGCTCGCCGCGACCTGCCTCTCCTGCTCGCTGCGACCTCGCCTACCCGCAGCTGGCTTTCCTGCCTCTCCTGCTCGCTTGTTGATCGCTGCTTGCCGCGACCTGCCTTTCCTGCACGCCGCGACCTGCCTTTCCTGCTCGCCGCGACCTGCCTCTCCTGCTCGCCGCGACCTGCCTCTCCTGCTCGCCGCAACCTGCCTTTTCTGCTCGCCGCGACCTGCCTTTCCTGCTCGCCGCGACCTGCCTCTCCTGTTCGCCGCGACCAGCCTCTCTTGCTCGCCGCGACCTCGCCTACCCGCAGCTGGCTTTCCTGTCCTCTACTTGCCTGCGGCCTGCCTTGTTGCTAGCGCTCTCCTCTCTGTTCTTAGCCACATTTGGTCGCGACCTCGCTTGTCGCTGGTGTACCCGCTGAAACCGTGCGGCTATCTTCTCTGCCGACTTCTCCCTCTCACTTCGGCCTCCTTCTCCTAGTCGCATTCTGGTCGTGATCTCTTGGTCGCTGGTGTGTCCGCCGAGACCGTGCGACTACCTATTCTAACCGCCCGCTCTCTTCTGCTGGCCGCACATGGCTTCCGATACTTCCGCTACTACTTCTGCTCCACCAGCTCGTGCGGCTGCCACGGCTTCCGAACTCCGTGACGAGTTACGGATTACTACTATCTCTCTATCTGGCAAAAGGAATTTCATTGAGTGGGTTCACTCAGTTCGCCGGGTTCTGCAGACGAAGGGTCTTCTTCACCACATGACCCGCGATACTCCAACTGCTCCCTCCGATGACTGGATTCGCGATGATGGTCGGGTCCAGTCCTGGCTTCTCAACTCCATGGACACCAAGCCCTACAGGATGCCCATGTATCATGACACAACTAAGACCATGTGGGAGGAGCTTCACTCTTTTTACTTTGGCCATGCCAGGCTACAACACCTATATGATATCATTTCCTATCTTCAGAATCTTGCCCCGGGTGCTCCTGGCGATATGCTCTGCTTCGTGGCTAAAGCTAAGAGTTTGGCAGAGGCTTGGATTCAACATCAGCCTCCTACTACCGATCTAGCCACTCAATGGAACCAGAAAGAAGCTGTCTCCATCGCCATGAGGATGTCCCGAGTTCCTCCCTACCTGCATAGTGTTCGGACCCAGATTCTATCATCCTCCACAAGTCCTTCACTGTATGATGTCTGCTCCATGCTGCTAAAAGTCACACCACGCTCTGAGGATCCTCCTGGTTTTTCCCCGGCTCTTCTTCAGCAGCCTCTCCTTTCGACTCCTCCTACTCGTGGATCTTCCACTCGGGGGGGGGGGGGGGGTGGGGGGGGGGGGGGGGGGGGGGGACCCCGTCTCGGGGACGAGGACGTGGTGGTCGCTCTTCTATGAAATGTACCTACTGTGGTCGGGATAATCATCTTGAGGCTACCTGTTACCGCAAACATGGTTTACCTCCTCACCTTACTGCCACTACCTCTGCTATTCCGGCTCCCACTGGGTCTTCTGCCCCTGATCCGGCCCCCACTACCCGCCAAGACATTGATGAGCTCCGCACCCAACTCCAACAGCTTCATGGTGCCCTCAACCGCTCCTCCGACTCCGTTGCGTTCTTTTCTCCGGAAGGTATAACCTGTCTTTCTCGTAGTCCTTGCTGGATCTTTGATTCCGACGCTACCCACCATATTACCTCCCAGAAGCCCACAGTACCTACGGACGACCTATCCACTTTGCATCACTGTGGTCAACGGTGACACCCTATCAGTCTCTGGCACCGCTGCTCTTCAGCTTACGCTGACCATTTCTCTTTCCTCGGTTCTTCACGTTCCGGGGTCTCCTTTCAATTTATTGTCTGTTAGTCGTCTCACACACGATCTTGATTGTTGCATTACCTTTTCACCTTCTTTTCTTATGCAGGATCGCCGCACCCGGAGTACCATTGGTAAGGGCAGTTGTTGAATTGCCTGTACATCTTGGATATCCCACCGACTCTTCTCTCCGCCGTCTCCACTGTTGATTGGCATTGCCGCCTTGGGCATGCTCCCTTTCCGATTCTCAAGGGGGCTCTTCCTCATGTTCCTCTCCGGGAGTTCTTTTGTGAATCTTGTATCTACGGCAAACAACATCGTTCTTCCTTCCCACCTGTTTGTACCAGGAGTAGTACTCCTTTATCTTTAGTTCATTCTGATGTATGAGGTCCTTATAGAGTCCCCAGTATTTTTGGCTTTCGCTATTTTGTGACGTTTATTGACGATTACTCCCTACCACGTGGCTCTATTTACTACATGATCGAACTGAACTTCCCTCTGTGTTTCACGCCTTTTTAATTGAGATGTGTACGCAGTTCGCCACCCCCCTCAAAGTCATTCGCACTGATAATGCTCGCGTGTATACGGGTCGCACCTTCTCCAATCTCTGCACCGAGTTTGGTGTCATCCATTAAACTTCATGTGCGTATACCCCTCAGTAAAACGGGGTGGCAGAACAAAAAAATCGACATCTTCTCGATGTTGCGCTCTCCCTTATGTTCCAAATGCACGTTCCAATCGAATTTTGGAATTTTGCTGTCTCCACAGCATGTCATATTGTCAACCGCCTTCCCTCGTCTGTGCTTAATTTTGCCTCACCAATCCAACTCCTCTATCCCTCCACCAACCTCACCTCTCTCCCACCGCAGATTTTCAGGTGTGTTTGCTATGTCCATCTTCTTGCCCTCCTTCCGACAAACTTGCTTCTCGGGCCGCCAAGTATATGTTTGTTGGCTACTCCCGGACTCAAAAGGGGTATGTCTGCTACTCTCCTTCTGACGACAAGCTGGTCGTTTCTGCGGATGTCACCTTCTGCGAAAACCAACCCTTCCACTTACCTTGCCCCACCTCGCCTTCGGCTCCTCTTCCTCGGCCTGTCGTACCGGTCACACCATCTTCTCTGCCGTCTTCTTCCTCCTCTCACAATGCCCCTCCTCGGGTTCCTCCACCCCTTATCCGTGTCTACTCTCGTCGCCCATCCAAGGATGCTCCCGTGCACCAGCTCCCCGCTACCAGCGATCCCTCGACTAAGACAGATCCAACTCCCGTCTCTACAGCTCATCCCTTTGCCAACTACGTTTCTCTCCATCGGCTGATGGCCCTCTCTACGCATTTGCTACCTATCTTTCTTCTATTTCTATTCCTAACACTGTGTAGGGGCACTTCGATGCCTAGGGTGGCGGGCAGCCATGAACGATGAAATGCGGGCTCTCTGGGCTAACCAGACCTGGGATCTGGTTCCTCTTCCCGCATGCCACGCCTCCGTTAGCTACAAATGGGTCTTTGATATTAAACATGCGGCGGATGACACTGTTGACCGTCTGAAGGCCCGCCTCGTGCACGAGGCTTTACTCATAGCAACATGACCTTGATTTTGAGGAAACCTTCTCTCTCCGTGACAAAATTGAACACCTCGTCAGCGTTCTTCTCTCCTTAGTCGTTCAGACAATTGATGATGAATAGTCAACTCGAGATCAAATCAAGCATATTCGTGCACCGAAAAGCATGCACACACTAATTGTGACACGACACCCCAACTTCGACCAGACCCCGACTACTTAGACCCCCTTTGACTTTGACCAGCATGGGGCACCCCCTAGGATTGACTTTAATCAAACTTTCCTAAAAGTCAACTTTTTGGATTTTTTCCAAAGAGGTGTTCTCCCCCTCTTCATTAATTGGTTAAGGCCCTACCCTTCTCACATCATGGGCCACCTAAAACCTGCCACATGATGGAATTGGGGCATGGGCCATGGTAGGCCCAATTCTCCCTCCCCTTCTTCCCTCTCTTTCTCCCTTCCATCTTTTAGAGAGGCCCAAGCCATAAGGCTTTTCCCCTATTTCCCCACATGGGGGAATTACCCACAGCCTCCAGTTGTCCTTGGATAGCTTGAGGGTGGATATTAATCCCATATTGGAGGTGAGGAGGAGAGCCCCCTCCCCCTAACCTATTTAAGCACACCCCACCCCTACCTCAACCCCCGAGCTCTGAGAGCACACCCCACCCCCTTGCCCCCCCCCTGTCGGAGCTCATGTCGCCAGAAAAGACCAGCCCGAGCTCCACCACCCACCTTTCATGGACGACTATGCCGACCCTACTGAGCTCCTTCTGAACAGGTGGAAACCTTCTCCTCCTCCTCCCTCATCTTTTTGACGTGTTGCATGCACCTCCCAATGGTCGGAGCGCCGCCGGCACCACCCGAGCCAAGCTCTAGGTCGGGTGGTGGCCGTGAGAGTCCAACACCTCCCAGCACCGACAGTGGCACTGGGGAAAGGTTAAACCACCAGGGATGATATTTCTCGTTGGTGGAGGGTTGGGGTGCCGCCGAAAAACATCGCTCTGACGGCACCCGAGAAGCAGAGTTTTTCTCTGTTTTATCTCTGATGGCGGTCAGCGGCGGTTGGTCCCCAGACCACCACCAAAGAGGAGCCATGCACCTGACGCATCGGTCGGGAGTGGTTTTGTAGCTGGGTTCAATGCTGGAGAGGCAGGGTGGCGCGGCGGCACAGGGAGCAGAGCCACTGCCACCCTGCTCTCGGGTTGAAGATTTCAGGTGGTGGCCGGCAACGGCAGGCCGTCGGGCCACCACCCAAGGTCTCGCCGGCCCCCGGTGAACCGATTGGGGGCGGCGCCGGCATCCAGCGGTGGCTAGCCGGCGGTGGCGGAGGGCCACCGTCTTGCTACTGGAGGGAATTGATCACCTTCGTCCATTCTCGGTGATGAGATGGATGGTCGTGATCTTCTTATTTCCCTCCCCCGCCTCAGCTTCTTTGCCCCCCCCCCCCACAGCGGATCCGCGGCTGATCTGTTGTGGGGAAATATTGGCGTAATGCCCCATCCGACTCAATCTCAGCCGCAGATTCATGGTGATCTGCTAATTACAGACCAAAAACCTTAACAAAAAATTGTGGAATTTTCTGGGCCAAATCGAAGCCTCTGGGGAAAAGTGGTCGACATGAAAAATGTTCCCCATAATGAAGGCTTCCTCCATAAAAATTTGAGAATTTTTAAAGGTGTTTTAGTATTTGTAAAAGCCTAAAAAATGTTTATTGAGCCAAATTAATGGCCCAAAACTTGTGAAAAAATTATGAAAAAAAATTTAGACTCATTTTAGACTCTTCCATAGGTTATATCAAAATTTGGGTACATGGGGATAAGAAATGTATTTTTCCCAAATTCTAAGACCATAGGGTCGCGCTCGGGATTTATTTAGCGCGTTTTTTCCCCAGAAATGAAAATTTGCAGCGAGCGATTATCCATCCTAATTTAAATAATAAATTCAAGTTGTACCACCGACGAGAATGGCTTATTCAAGTAGCGAAGCTCCGGGTGTTCCGAGATTTCATGAAACCGTCGAGCGCCTCGACTCTTTGATAATTTGTGCATGCTCGGAAGGTGAGAGTACGAGTAATGAGTTACAAACTATTATTGACGAATAAAATGGTGTAACTCCTAGTAAACCATTGATCTGATTAAGCCATGATTAAAAAGGTGCAACCAAATTACTATCGGATATTAATAATGGGCGTAACCCAAGGAAGCCTTTAAAAACTGAAATAAAATTGAACGTGCCTCCGAAGAACGGAGATGGAACTGACTTATCCTGGATGGAGTGATTGGACTACTAACCATTTTCTTTATGATTATTTCAGTCTCATACTGATCAAGTTTAATTCAGTACTTTCAATTCCACTCCAGTATCGTACTGGTCAAGTTCAATTCAGTACTTTCAATTCAATTCCAGTATCGTACTGGTCAAGTTCAATTCAGTACTTTCAATTCAATTCCAGTCTCTTAATGGTCAAGTTCAATTCAGTATTTTAAATATAACTCCAGTCTCATACTGGTCAAGTTTAATTCAGTACTTTCAATTCCACTCTAGTCTCGTACTGGTCAAGTTCAATTCAGTAATTTCAATTCAATTCTAGTCTCGTACTGGTCAAGTTCAATTCAATACTATCAATACAACTCCAGTATCATACTGGTCAAGTTCAATTTATCACTTTCGATTCAAATCCAGTCTCGTACTGGTCAAGTTCAATTCAGTACTTTCATTTCAGTACTACTCCAGATTCGTGTTGGTCGCATATCTTTCCAGCGCTTAAATTATGCAGCTTTCATTATCAGTACCTCTAAACTACCGCTTTTATTTCTGCAATTTACTGTCCTAAGCCCGGGTCCTTCTCTAACGAGCAGTTGCCTATTAAGGTTGAGCCTTATTTGGGGATAACCGGCGTTGAGGTATTCTTACAGGTTTAGATCCAAATAAAGTGCTCTCATGCTCCTTATTGAAAGTTAAGCTAAGCGTTAATGCCCGAAGATTGAACCATAGAAGGGAAGGTCTCCATATACCCGGTATGTCTAGTAAAATTAACGGTTTGATTGCTTGTAAGTTGCTTGCGGTGAATTCTAGTGGGTCAGTCCCTTCCGCAAACCGTTCGTACCGGTGCGGGAAGGTCGACGACTCAAGGAAACAAGGGAGATGGGTACCACGGGTGACTGGCCGTTATTTTTTTCCTGTTGGGTTTTCCTCCACTGGTCAGCCAAAATATTGTATCGCTGAATGTCGCTCACATCCAATAGTGCACGGGGTTGTACGTTGGGGCCTGTGACAGTGTAGTACGACCACCCCCAGAAGTGGTAGGACTGGCCACAGTTACCGACAACCACATCGGTAAGGCCCACGGGGCTAGCTACCCTGCTAGAACAAAAGCAGTTCATACTATGTAGACATTGGATGTGTGTGCGCGGCTGTGAATGCCTACAATAGGATATAGGATGTGAATACCTTATGTGTTGATGTGCTAGTAGAGCCCTTATTATAACTGATATTATTACTACTGACATTTCAGTTATATTATGCTTCCCTTCTTTATTTGTTGCTCCTAGTTTAAAAATACAAAATATTGTGCTAACTCTCTCATGCTTAGGTTATCTTGTACTGCTAGGTGCGTGTGTGCACGTCCCCAAGATATAGATCTGGGGAGGAGATTTATTTCTACTTAGTCCTGTGACTAACGATTATTTAAATAACCATTCACAAGAAATGGTGCACTGTAGTGACCTCCTACCACAGGAGAATGCGCCAGCAGTTAGGACTACTCGAGCAGAAGCACCAATGACGTCTTCAGCGTTTCGTGACGTGAGTACCAGCGAATAGGATAAGGAGAGAGTGTGAGATGTTATTTGTAGAACTTGTACAGCCTGCAGGCTTATATAAGAACTTAGGCTATGGCCCTAGTACTCATGTAAATATATATGATGTTATATACGTTTCATAGTGTTTTTCTGATAATACTTCCACAAATCTCTGATGTATTGTGAATATTGTGCTTCTAGCCGAGCAGTCATTAAATAGGGTGGATCGTTACCCATAGGAGCACTGGGTGGACGTCTTAGGCAAGTAAGATCCCCTTCGGCCTAACCTGGGGCAAAGGTTTGGGTTGGCTTACAAACATCCCATGCAAAAGTCGCCAAAGAAACTGCCTGCCTGACAGGGCAGCTGATGCCTGCGAGCATCTCCTGAATGGCCTTGAACCACTCCTCCATCTTTATAGAATTATCTATCCCATGGTACATCGGTGAGGACAGATTCTTGAAGGCACTCATCCAATTCAATCCTGAATTTGGCTGTTGGGTCGGGACCTGCTGATCCCTGAAGGCATCGAGGATGGCAATCAGAGTCTGCCCCATCTCCGACTCCTGGAAAGGTGTGGCAACCGGAGGGGGAGGAACCACATCCTATAGTACAGCGACCTATGGAGGCTGCATAAAAGTAAGGTTTATATTAGTATTGGCCTAAACATGGACTATTTTCTATGACTTTTACACATGGGCACACCATTGCTTCTGTTGCATAGTTTTTCCACAAACTAATGGTCGAGCAAGGTGTCCCAGTGATGTGGACTTCTTTCTCATAAGATCGTTTGTTGAATAGAGACCTGTTTGTAAGACCCCCTCCCCTAACCAAGGAGGTAACCCGGTCTTATGCCCAGAACCACCGCCTTACGGTGACACTAACACATGGACTAGTCGACAACGCAAGTCGTAGATCCTGCCGGCTAGTACTATCATTCAACCTATCGGCCAATTGAGAAAAGAAGTATGCAAGTAGTAAGTAAAACTATCAAGTCCATAATATCACAGCACATGATCATAATATTTATGAATCATACAAGTGACTCCTAGGTACGGAAAAGAGAGAAGGGTTTATGCCCAGTACATGCCAAATAGAAATAAATCTCTCTCACACAATAACACTAAGCAGAAACAAACTCTATCATAAGTGCACTCGTCCTCACCTGACGACGAGCTGTAGTAGTAGTAGTAGGTGGTATCAGCTCCACATGTCCTGCCACCTCATACTGTTGCAACTCCAGCTCCTCGAGCTCCTATGGTCACAACCGAACGTTAGTCATAAAGACTAAGCCATTTTGTCCTCGCCCCATCCCCGCGACTCCTAGGTACCAAGCAGGAGGATGAAGAGGAGAATAGCAAGGGGTATAAAAAGGAAAGTAGGTGAAAGTGGATCTATTCTTTCATGGTTATAGATTAACAATAGAATCTTTACTCTAGTAGTTCTATAAGGTATAAGTATAGTATGTAAAAACTATATTGAAAAGAAATAAGGTGGCAAAAGTAAATTAACTACTACTAAATTATCATCACATAAGTACCTTAACTTATATGAATGCTCGTACAAACTTATAAGTTAAGGTATCACAAATGTAACTTATCATATAAAAGAGTTCATACTAATTTATATGATAAGGATATATTGTGTGTATGTCCTAAGTATGTATGTATGTATGGTATGCGGGTTATGAATCATACAAGTGCAACTCACACACATGACTATATGCGCACAGACCTTTAGTTCTCACTTTTTGGAGTTATCTTAACTCTCAGGTACCACCGTTGTGGCTACGATAGTAGTGGAGCGGACATCTCCACTCCTAGGCGGGTATACACACTACCAGGCCTAGACCTTCCGTAAGCCTCTGAAGAACACACCAGAGTCACCATGTACTAAACCGCTGGCAAATGCACCAGACTTTTAGGTCAGGTGTGTGTTTTCATGGATTGTCCTCTAGATCGTAGTATAAACAACCTACTAGCCCCTCAAACCCTTACACCTTACCCAAGTCAACGTACTGTCATCCGTGTGAAGATTGGCCTAGTGCCGCATGAACTGCCACTAATATGTTCTATGCATATGCAAATTATTTCCCACCCAAGCCTCCAACTCGTAGGACAAAATCCATCCTGTATCCAAATATCCGAGCCTCCAGCTCGCAAAACAAAACTCATTCAGTATCCAAACATCCGAGCCTCCAGCTCGTAGGAAAAAAACCCGTCCTGTATCCAAACATCCGAGCCTGCCGCTCGCATGACAAAAACTCACCATGTATCCTCCAACCCTATACGGGTGATATTGTCACATCATTCCCTTAACCTATTAGACTTCTCTTGTCTAATTCTTGTTAAACATAATAATTTAGGGTTAGTCCTTGAACTGCCTAAGGCATACCGGTGAAGGGCTCTTGGGGGCACGAGGAACTATGATGGGTTGAAGTCCAAAACTCCCTTTCTCAATGACACTTACTTTTATTAGTGTTTACCCATTATTAATACCCAACTCTCGATGTTGCTCTTGTGAGAACCTAATGACTTAAGGTATTAATGGGAGAGCAATAGTCTGCTGCCGGTCTCCATTCTAATTACTCTCATGTGACTTGCACTCTAACACTCGTTACTATGTAGTGATTTACTTGTGACATCAACCATGGCTTCAACTTCCCAATACACCTCTTAGTCCAACCATCTATTATTTCCCTGTGGGTCCTATTGTTACATGTCACTTTTGCTAGGTGCAACTCATGACCTAATTCTAACTCAAATGAGATGACTTCCAATTCCTTGGGCTGAAGGCCCCTAACTATTTATCATGGGTTTGTCATATATATAATATCAACCATTCAGAATTTCATCATTTTTCTAAGTATTTAGGACCATAAATTAATTCATTTAATTAGGTGACCTAGGTCACTTTGTACATGAGCTACTACATCCAATGTTCATCATGTCTAAGTAATTTATCTGGAGATCGTCTAGGTTAAAAATGACTGTTTACCAAGAATCCTAATTTTCTCATTTGATTTTCCACCCATTTTCTATTTACGATTAAAGGGTTAAAATATTCAACTAAAAATTCATAGAAAATTACTAGTGATTACCATTGTCATAAATATACTCCAAACAAAATTTCATATCCCTAACAAGTGATTTGACCTAAAATAATCATAGGTGAAGATTATTACAAAAATGTCACTACCATGGTTTTTACCATACTCAATCATCCAAAATACTTAAATAAATTCACAGAGGCTTATATCACAAAAACAAGATTATATACATTTTCCACAATTTTTCAAATAGTATTACCCATATATTTAATTTAAATCCCAAAAGGGTTAAATTGTAAATTTACTAAATACATAAGACATAGTCCTCAAACAGACTCATAACTTTTTCCAGAGCTGTAAAATATCTTTTTAGGTGTTGTATCAAAATTTTAGAATTTTACATGGTCAGTAGACCTATATCTCATTTTTATTTCTAAAAGAACTTTTTTTCCAATAATTCAAAATAATGAAATTTTTGATCCAAAAATCCCAATCTTTCTATAGGAGTTGTAATTCATCCCTATAAGCCTCTGGACAAAATCCCATAGACATGCATTGGGCCAAATGGGCTAACTTCGCACTTTCCCATTTTTACTATCGACACATTAATTACAAATCTACCTCGACCATGCATGTTGGATTTTCTCAACATAGAGAGGTTAAAATGACCTGAAACTTTTATCATGGTCATATAATGACCAATTATCATGCCACCCAAATTTGGAGGCATTTGGAAGAGGAAATCTTCATATATCCTATTTATTTGATAATTGATATTTATATAAAAACTATAGAAAAAATTCATCCCAAAAATTTTGAGTTTTGGATAAGACCTAATTCTAGCATAAACACATGCACGTCCAAAATTTCACTGCATGTGGACTTAGGATTTGACTTAGGCATCAATTTAAAATTTTGCCCTAGCCTAGGAGCAGTCTTAGGAGAATTGTCCTACAAGGAGATATATTACACCAAATTATAACTTTAGGGTGTCAAATTAAAGGTAAGACGTAGATCTAACTTTTTAATGTTGGAAGTTATTTCTGTAAATGAACCTAAGAGGCCTAATTTAAGCATGCAGAAAGTTTGTTTTTATGTGACAGAAAATGAAATGAAATATAATAACACTATAGTTTTATATGAATAAAACGGACGGGATCTGGTCATCTTCCCCAATAGCTGACGGACACGATTGATCCCGCCTGTAGCAACTTCAAACCATATTTCCCGGCCACCTCTCAGCCTCCCCGGCCGGCTACCACCGCCACCTCCTCCGTTGAGGTGGTGGCCAACGATTGGCGGCGAAACGATGGCCGGAAACCACCTCTCTGGCGATCTCGTGCAAGCTCAATTTCTTGTGATTTTCTCCCACACCTCTCATTGGATCGGGCTCAATTGAGCCTGATATCTCTCCTAAATGATTTAGGAGGCTAGCACAGAGGGAGGGGAGGAGAAATGGACCTGTAGTCGCGGTTGGCAGCGGGTTTCGTGGCGGCGAGACATGGCCTACAATGTCTCCTGTGAGCTCACTTATTTCCTAGTTTCTCCGGCTATTTCTTGCTCCAGCTATCAATCTCCACTCGTCTTGGCTCACTAAAGGTGATGGTGGGGTGGAATGGAGGTGAGGTTAGCTAGTTTTAAGGAGTTTGACTAAAAAGAGTGGTTGGGAGTGGTTGGGAGTGGCGGGGCATGGCTGGTCGTCCTTGAGCATGGTTCCTCCATGCCACCACGTGTCACCATACTATTGGACCGTCAATCATCACTTAAATCGGTGTTGACCTCAATATAATCTAATATTGGACCGCCATTTATTGTTCAAAATAAATCTTTTTGAGAAGACCAACGTATTAAATAAGTTGTTGAAGAGAACTGGGTTCAGAACACCTTTCCCGAAACCCCGATTCAGGCCGGACAGAGCAAATACAACTTATGCATAAAATACTCCAAGTCCAAAAGCGTTGAGTGGTTTTGACACCAAAACCACTCAACGCCGTCAGCATTCCAGAATTTCCTAAGTCGAAAGTGTTGAGTGGCGATGAGACCACTCAATGCCGTGTTGAGTGGCATTGAGTCCACTCAACGCTGCTTTGAGTCTAGAACATTCTAAGTTAAGGCATTGAGTGGCATTGAGACCACTCAACGTCGCATTGAGTGGTATCGAGTTCACTCGATGCTTCGTCGAGTGGCGTCGAGTTCACTCGACGCTTCGTCGACTGGCGTCGAGTTCACTCGATGCTTCGTCGACTAGCGTCGAGTTCACACGACGCTCCGTCGAATGGCGTCGAGTTCACACGACGCTTCATCAAATGGCGTCGAGATCACTCGACTCCTACAGATCCCAGAATACTTTCTAAGTTAACTTTGTTAAGTGGCGTTGATTCCAGTCAACGCACTCGACGCTTGTCGAATGGCGTCGAGTTTACTCGACTCATTTGACGCTTTTCGAGCCTGAGTCAATTCTCTTGACTCAAAACGCATGTGAGGAGCCTAACACGAAATGGGATGTTATAGGCGCCCCAGAGATGTGTGTATTAGTTGATTCTAGCTTGAGTCTTCCAACAGTTAGTTTGAGCTAAAGCAGCATTGATAGGAATAACACATTCATCGTGATCACCTCATCTACCAAGACTCGGTCTAACTTGACTGGCGTCTCTCCGATGTTGATGGTTATGCTCCTCGGATTCTAGGCGTGAGGCTGCTTCTTTTTTGTTAGGAATTGGTTGACTACCCCTAGGCTGGCGAGTTGCTGAATCTCATCCTTCGGATGATTGTATTCATCTGTGTTGTGCCCGGGCCCTTGGTGATATTGATAATATTTTAATGAATCTCCCCGAGCTCAGGCGAGCGGCTTGGGCTTGTGTAACGCTGGGTGATTACGAATCGCTTGGAAAATCTTGTTCTGAGGGGCTTTTAGTGGCGCAGGTTCTCGGCGTTGGCGGGACTTCTTTGCTAGGCAGGTGTCTGTGCATTGCTTGCAGTTCCTCTGATGCTCCCGATGTGATTCGATTTCTTGCTTCCTCTTCTGAGGTTTACTTGTTGAGTTTCTGATGCCCCCCTTACACTATTGGGCTCCGAGGTAGCGATCTTGTGTGCTTCGGTTTAGTGTTGTTGGAGTGGGGGAACTACTGGTACTTGAGAACTCATTTTCTATATCGTACTCTTTGTAGGGGGTGTATTGGTCTTGGTGAATAGTTCTTCTAGTGGGGGGTGACTCAACCCGTACGAACGACGACGCGGAAGACGGTTTCACTTCTCGACATATGGCTAACCTTATGGCTTGGAGTTCATTGATTTGGGAGGCGTGTTTGGCGCACAAGCCCTCTAGATTGCCCGTGGTAGCTACTTAATCAATCTCGTCGATGTAGGAGGGGCCGGCTTGGTGCGCCCTCCTGGGGCGGACGCTTCAGCTATCCAGGCACTTCTTTTTGTCATTGGATTCGTTCCTTAGAAGCTGTCAGATTGGAGATTCTATTTTTCATACTGCTGTGCCATAGGTACGATCTTTCGAGGATGTTGGCAACTCGCTTCCCCCAGACAGCGCTAAACTATCGCAGACCAACTCGATGTCCCGGTCAGACCGGATTTCTTGAACCATCTTAGCTCTCGGGACGGCCGAGCGTGCACACGGCCAAAAGAGTAGGTTGATTGTACACAAGCAGTTTTAACATGGAAAAACCCCTCAATTGGGTAAAAAACCACGTGATTGGATCTGTGTCTGTCAAAATCCTTTATTTTTTAGGGTTACACCTAGTTTATGAAGCCGAGGGTGACATGTCACCTCTTGTTACAATTATGGGGTGAAAGAACACTTTGCACGCAGCGGATGATAGGTCGTCGTGCCGGGAGTTGTTACAGATTGCGCTTTATATCGGTGGTATTCAGATAATGACTTGTCGATTCTGGATAGGATGTGGCACACTTAGTCTTGCAGTTGCTTATGTCGCTCGGAACTTAGATGATTCGGCTTCACCGGGTGGTTGCGGCTTGACCTGCTCGTAGCTCGGGTGTGGCTCGGGGGTGGTTCGTAGGAGGAAACTGATAGAGCTTCGATCTGAGGAAGAAGAAGACTACAAAGAGAAGGATTGGAAAAAGATGAGAAATGAGGAGGCCTGTGGCTCCTTTTATAGGATCTAGGAGGTGGTTACGGTGGTTACGCAGCTATCCGCACACCATAACCACCTTCATAAATGTTGTTACTATAGTTTTTCATACGCGTATCCTGCTATTTGGAGATCACTATTAAATAAATATTAAAATATTAATGAAATTCCCCCCCACTAACCTGGTGGTTAGTGGGTGGTTACGCGTGGATTGAACGGCTAAGGATGCTTCTCCTCGATCGGACGGCGGGAGTGGGCCTCCACGGGCAACCGACGAACTTGTCGCCAATTTCGTCGGCGAGGGAGGGCCGCCCACGATGGCTGGGGAGAGGTGGCCGCTCCCTTTGGCTACACGTCGGCGATCGAGGGAGGGGGCGGTCGCCCGCCCCTTTGGCCACCGGCCACCAAGGCAAGGAGATGGACGGGGCGACCGCCGCTTTGGCCATTGTCGGCCAAGGCGGGGGGGGGAGTCTCGATTGGCCGCCCCTCTCGGTCGCACGGGTGTCCGGGCGAGGGGGGCCGTCGGGGCGTGCGCCCCATTGGCTGCCAGCAGCAAAGGTGGGGGGCGGCCAGGTTGGCCGCCCCTCTCGGCCGTACGGGTGGCTGGACGAGGGGGTGGCCGCCCCTTTGGCCATCAACGGACAAGGAGGGGCGGCGCAGTTGGCCGCCCCCCTTATCCGTACCGTCAACCGAGCAAGGGGGTGGCTCGGGCGGTCGTCCCCTTCATCATTCGGGCAGCCAAGGAGGGGGAGGCCCGGGCTGCAGCCCCCCTTGGCTGCATGAACGGGGTGTGCGGCCGGCGTTCGGGGAGGAGGCCTGCCGCCCGCCGCCAGCGAGACGTGGCGGCTTCCTCATCATGAGTAGTGGGATCGGCGCGCGGGGTATCGGGCATGGTGATCGCGCGCGCGGTCAAATCCATGATCCCATTAATTTTAGTGGAGATCATGGGGAGGTGGCTATGTGCACACCCATCACATACAAAATGAGGTTCATCCCCAACAAGTGTACTAATGATTTTAATTCGTGCAATATTCAAAGATAATATGTTTAACTAAAAGGAGTCAGTTTTTTACAGTGTTTTTACAACGCTCATAAACGTGACGAGGTGACAAGATTCTCTTTTGAATAATTTTGACCGCTTCAAATTCCTCCAATAAGAGACCGAATTCACCTTTCCGAAAGCTGGCGAAACCTTAATATAAAACTCATAAAATTCTTAAAATTAGAAACGATTCATAAAGGGTATAGTTCTATGGTTAGGATCAAATTCCTAGGGTTAGAATTTTTGAGACATAGGTCTCACCTCAATTCGAAGCCAAAAAGTGAAGCTTCTCCAAGCAGAAACTCAAATTTTAACTCAATACCCTATTAGGGTTTTGGTGTAAATTAATCAAAATGTTGACAAATAATTAATTATGGAGGAAAAAATGCAAACAAAAGTGTTATCTTAATCTAACAGTGGTTAGACCCATAATTATGTGGTTGAATTTTGATTGGGAAAGATCGAGTTCTTTAATTCCTAATTTAGGGCAAGAGAAACATAGGGTAAACAAAGTTGGCATCTAAAAATGATGATTTCCACATAAGAAATGAAAAAAAAAAGAACAATACTTGCCGAAATTGAAAACGGCGAGATAGGCAACTTCTACCACTGGGTAGGGTTGGAAACGGGGACTCCCACTACCCTGGAAGGGAGGAGGGAGGCCACCGAGGGCTGCATAGGAAGGAGGAGTGGCCGACATTGGATTCCATCGAAGAGGAAGGGGTCGACTAGGGCTTCAAATGCTAATTCTTCTTGCGGTTATGGAACACGACGAGAGAATCAGATGCTTGCGGGAGAAGATGAGGCGTGAAGTCACAGGAGGGAAAATTTATATCGTTAGGTACATCGACGGTTTTGAGGAATCGTGGCTAAGGCGATGACAAATTATTGGGTCCGACTCCCGGTTCCAAATCTGGATCCGGGAGCTCGGATCTACCGTTAAAAGGCATGTGGGCCCCACGCATTTTGCGAGTCTGACATACATTTTTGCGCGGGGCCCATGCATTCACGTTTTCTATTGGTTCCGGTTCCATCCGGAATCCCGGACCCAAAAATTCCGCCTTGAGTTGGACCAGAGAGAGGGGTTCAGGGGGAAAATAATTCTATTATATATATATAATCATTAATTAATTAAAATGAAAAAGATACCTCCAAAATCCGCTTGCTCAATTAGTTTTGCTCTCAATCGGACCCTAATTAAAGATAAACGCGACATAAGTTTTGGTCGTTACACATCTTTCATTCTAATAAAATTTTTGTCATCGAAAATTACAATCATACTTGAGTCAAAAGGAAGGCATATACTTCATTGCTCCGTAGTTCATCTTCTCACTCCCATGTATACTTTGGTCGACCATAATTCATCTAATGGACCTTAACCAAACATATATCTCTGTTCTCGAGCTTCTGAAACATTGTGTCCAAAATTCTGACTGGCATAATACTAATGCTAAGATTTGATTCAATTGGTGCATCCTTAGTACTGACCACATGATGAGAATCTTTAACTGCTCTCCTCAGATAGGAGACGTGAAAAACGTCATGCAATCCACATATCTCCCCGGTTAAGGCTAACCAGTATGCAACCTCACCAATGTGCTCTGGTACTTTGAATGGACCAACAAATTTGGGACTCAAATTCTTCATCCGCTTAATCCTAGAGACTCTCTTGACAGGTTTAACCTTCAGATAAACGTAGTCTCTAACATTGAATTCTATTGCTCTATATCGGTGATTGTAGTACTTAGCTTGTTTATCTTGTATTATCTTCATGCACTCCTGGATGATTTTGATATAGGTTGTGGTTTTATCAATCCAAGATTCCTTATTGGAAGATCTTTCTTCACCTTCCACCCAACATAAGGGTGTCTGACAGCGTCTGTCATACAAAGCCTTGAATGGTGTCATGTCAATGCTCGCCTGAAAACTATTATTATAGGATAATTTCACCAAAGTGACATACTTCTCCCACATGCCACCAAAATCTAAGATACATATACGGAGCATGTATTCTATGGTACTATTTGTACGCTCTGTCTGACCATCAGTCTGCGGATGAAATGATGTGCTAAACTTCAACTGAGTACTTAAGCGCTCCTAAATATACCTCCAATCCCTGACGGTAAATCTAACATCTCTATCTGACACTATAGACTCCGACACACTATGAAGTCGGACTATATTATCCACATATAGTTGAGATAACCTTGGACCATGGTCGGTCCTCTTGTTAGGAATAAAATATGCAACCTTGGACAATCGATCCACGATCACCTATATTGAGTCATTCCCATTCTGGGATCTAGGGAGGCCAAGCACAAAATTCATAGCAATGACTTTGAAGTTCTACTCTAGAATAGGAAGTGGCTACAGCTTGCCTCCGGGCCTCTAACACTCCGCTTTTGCCAACTTGCAAATCTCGCACTTCCCTACATAATATGAGGCATCACCTTTCAGCCCTGACCACCACACCGACTTCTTAAGATACGCATATATCTTAGTGCTACTTGGACGAATAAAATACTTAGAATTATGAGCCTCAACTAGAATGTCCTCACGAAGGTGACCAATATTAGGAATACACACTCTGCCCTTATGCAGCAACAACCCATCACAGATCATAAAGTCATCTCTCTAACTTGCTTGAGTCAAATCCAAAATCTCTATCATTTTTGGATGCAAGGGCAAGGCATTACAGATCATATACTTGATGTTTCACTTACATCAATCCAACCCAAACTAACAACGCTAAAACTAGTGTGTGGTATAATACTGATCTATAGCCTTTCCAAGGCTCGAGCCAATTCCTTATTTTGGGTGATGAGTGAATAACCAGAACTATGTCTGCTAAGAGCACTTACTACGACATTAACTTTCTCTGGATGGTACTGAATAGCCACATCATAGTCTACTAAACACTCGATCCACCTATGCTACTTTAAGTTAAGATCCTGTTGATCAAAGATGTACTTGAGGCTCTTGTGATCTCTAAAGATCTCACACTGAACACCATAGAGGTAGTGTCTCTAAATCTTCAATGCGTGGATGATAACTACTAACTCCAAGTTTTGCATAGGATAATTCCTCTCATGGTTCTTTAGTTGATTGGACGTAAAAGTTATAACCTTCTCATACTACATGAGAACACATGCTAGACCTTGACTTGAAGCATCACTATAAATCTGGAAGTCATCTATGCCTGAAGGTGAACATAGTATTGGAGCTTCTATCAACCTGATCTTCAATTCCTCAAATGCAAACCTGCAATTTATGGTCCAACTAAATTCTTTTCCCTTCCTAGAAAGTGAAGTCAACAGAAGGGTTATCCTTAAAAAATCCTTAATAAATCTCACGAACTCAGAAAACTACGGACCTTGGGAACTACCTTTGGCCTTGGCCAATCTCTGATCACCTCAATTTTATTTGCATCAACTGCAAGTCCATCTCAACTAACAATATGACCCTAGAATTCCACCTCCGAGAGTCAAAACACGCACTTAGAAATTTTTGTATGTAATTTATTCTACATAAGACTGCTCAAGACTGTCATGAGGTGAGCGACATGCTCCTCTTTGCTCTTAGAATATATTAAGATATCATCAATAAAGATAATAACGAATCGGTCCAAGAACTCTTTGAATACCTTGTCAATCACGTCTATAAATGCAAATGGGGCATTAGTCAAACCAAATGACATGACCACAAAATTGAAATGTTCATATCTGGTATTAAATGTTGTCTTTTGAATATGCTCATCTCGAATCCTCAACTGATGGTACCCCAACCTCAGATCTAACTTAGAATATCTATAAGATCCCTCGACTTGATCAAATAAGTCATCTATCCTTGGAAGATGATACTTGTTCTTAATAGTAAATTTATTCAACTCGCAGTTGTCAAGACAATCTCAAATTGTCGTCCTTTTTCTTCACAAAAAAGACTGGAGCTCTCCACGGTGATGAACTGGGTCTGATGAATCCTAAATCTAACAACTCCTATAATTAGATCTTTAGTTCAACCAACTCTTTGGGAGCCATGTGATATAAAGCCTTGGCCACTGGTGCAAATCCAGGAACAAGATCAATCTTGAAATCAATCTCTCTAGAGAGAGGGGCGCCAGGTAACTCCTTGGGAAATACATCAGAGAACTCCAACAAGTTGTCTTTGGATTCTGTATGAATCAATAATAAGAAGGCAGGACAACCTTTATCGACATGCCTTATAACTTTTACTGAAGAAATGATTAACTTGGAAAATCCCTTCAAGACTCAAGAGGTAATGAGAGACTGATCAGGTCCTTCTATTTGAATCTCCTTACTTTTGGAATCTATCTGATATTCACGTCAGTAAGTCAATCCATGCCCAAAATCAGATCAAATTCATCAATTGGTAAGATGGACGCATTGACTATGATTTCTATTTCTAGAAATAATATTAGCTCCTACAGTTACAATTGGTCTGCATCACTGAACCATTAGACATCATAACATCTAACGGAGTCAAAACTATAATGAACTCTAGGCTGAGCGGACACACAAAGACTCTAATATGAACGAGTGTGGTTCACCTGTGTCAAAGAGGACCTTAAATGGTTTTGTTGGGAATTATGCCCTATATTGTTCCTCAGAATTTGAAGTGGCGTCTCCAATCATGCTAATGGGCATAATGTATTTGATGTGTGCTCTAGTTCTTGCATGCAGGTAGTCCATGTTTGGACTGGTGAAGAAAAATGAGTTGGGCAGTAAACCTAAATTTCGTCAAACTCAGCTCGCTGATCGTCAAGCTCAACTCAACATTCCTTGGGTTAAGCTCAAGAGCTCAGGATTCAAACTTCGTCAAGCTCAGCTCGAAGTTCATCGAGCTCAGGTTACAGTTCGTCGAGCTCAACTCAACGCTTGTCAAGCCAAAGCCAGAGAAAAATTGATTAAGGCAAAAAGTGTTGAGACCACTGAGAAGATCAAAGTTCGTCGAGCTCAGTATGCAGTTCATCGAGCTCAGCTCAATGCTTGTCAAAATAAAGCCAGAAAATTTGTCTAAAGCAAAAAAGCGCTGAGACCGCTGAGAAGAAGGCGTTGAAAGCACTTAGACAGCTGAGCCCACTAAGAAGAAAGCGTTGAGACCGCTGAGACAGCTGAGACAAAACTGTCAGGATTTCTCTAAGTCCAAAAGCGTTGAGTGAAGCAGGTTTACTCAACGCTTCTAATAAAGAAGGAAGCATTGAGACTATTAAGAGGAAAACCGCTAAGATAGTTAAGAGCAAAAACCGTTGAGACAGCTGATAAGAAGAAAGCGCTGAGACAAAGGCTTGTCTCAGCTGATAAAGAGAAACCTCTGAGATAGTTGATAAGAAGAAAGCGCTGAGACAAAGGGCTCTCAGCTGATAATGAAGAGCCGCTGAGATAAAACCGCTGAGATAAATTTAGTAAAAATGTATAAGCCTAGAAGCGCTGAGAGCAAAGGCAGATGGCGTTGAGTGACTTAACATCACTCAACGCTTCATGGTTTTCTGGAATATTTTCTAAGTTCAGATGTTGATGACAACTGCTGACGTCATCAAAGTCAAAATTGCAGGAAGTCGTTGCGGGAAAGTTGTTGTAAAAGCTGCCTTATCCTTTCTGATGAAGTTGGCGCTCATCAATCCTTGGTGGGCCCACATACTATTATTTCGTTGATTCAAATCAATGCATATAAAAGGGAAACAGTAAAGGGATTAGGGTTAACGAAGACACAGGGATCAAACGCAGAAAATATAGAAAGAGAAAAAGAAAGAGGCGGATGGACATCTTCTTCCCCATCAAGCTTGAAAGCAAAAGTCCAGCCGAGTTAGCCTGAAGGCTAAGAAAGATAGCTGAAGCACTTCAAAGTTCAGCAAGTTAGTTCTCATCAGAACAGTGTAGCTGATACATCTCTTCAGCAAGAAGATAGCTCCTTACCTGTGCAACAAAGAAGAAGATTGTTGTAGAAGAAGACTAATCCCTTCTACAGCAAGATAGCTGGACTGATATCTACTCAGTCTAGCAAAGTAAACTCAGAGATTTAATCTCTGAGTTAGTTGTTTTCTTTTTCTTATAATCTTGTAACTATTTTCCTGTAGGATTCAGTTATCTGAATCTGAGTGTAGGGCACATTATGCCTGAGTTGTAGGTGACTATTTAGTTACTGAGGTAGGTGTCTTGTTGGGGCACTGAGGTAGGATCCAAAAGTAGATCTGAGCTACTAGAAGGCTTAACAGCCTGAGGCAGGAGAGTCTAACTCTCTTTAGTAGGATCCAAGTATGGATCTGAGGTAGGACTGTCCTCCCAGCCTGAGTGTAGGGCCTTGTGCCTGAGGTATGCGACTGAAGAGTCACTGAGCTGTAGGTTACAAGTTTGTCATTGAGTTGTAGGCCTTAGAGGAGGCTGAGCTGTAGGTACCTGGAAGGGTACTGAGTGTAGGTATGTTGTAGCACACTGAGAGTAGGGTTGTGTGCCTGAATCTGTAGGGCTATAGAGCCTGAGTTGTAGGCCTTAGAAATAAGGCTGAGGTAGGTGATCAGTGGATCACTAAGCTATAAGAGCACTACAAAGCTCTGAGGTAGGAACCTTGCGGTTCTGAGTTTGGGTTCTTAAGTGAACCTGTGTGTAAGGTTGAGGGCTTGAGGTGTAAGCTCTGAGGAGCATAGTACAGGAGTTTGTGCCTTGTCCAACAAATAAGTTGGAAAGGTGGGAGGGAAAGTGGATGTACCCAATTGGGGAATTACTATAAATCTTTGTGGTTGTTGTGTGTTTGTTTTACTTTCTTATTGCAGGATATAAGGACAAGTTCTAGTTAGTTTAACCTGAAATCAGCAAGAGATTGAATAAAAATTCAAAGACCTATTCACCCCCCCCCCCCGCCTTAGGTTATTAGTTAACCTTCAGTTAAATAACTTTAAGGTTTATTATAAACTAAGAGGATGCATAAATGCAAACTTGTAACTTTATAGTTATGTTTTACTGGGAGAGGGAAAATCAAAACATTTTAAATAAATAAGATTCCAAACATGTTACTACATCTTACTGATCCATGTCCTCATGTTGGCTAAGACCATAGGCTATATGTTGAACCAGACCACATCCTGGAGCTAGCTTTGGGTCAGCGACTCTCATTGCCTTCCATTTATCGATCCCACTCGGACCCCATGCGCGAACCTCGACTGAAAAATATGTTATGGTATATGTGTTAAACTTATGAAGAAAGGTCCTAATTAGAAGAAAGACACCAAACAGAAGGTCAAATTACCTGGTTACCTGCAGGTCCTGGGCAATTCTACATAATGTGTCATAGTCTCTAACACTTGTAACAGACACTTGATGCAGCCAAACATTCTCCATGATGATGACAATTGCACTTTGGGTAAAGGGATAGTTTATGGGCTTGCCCCTATGTAACAACCCCATCCGTTCATATGGTATATTCTAGAAGGTCCGGCCGGGGCCCCACAGTATATATCACAAAACAGGCGGTGAAGGTACAGGATGATAACAGAGTAGCGCAATCGTACCTATCACAAAGCATTCTAGCGGAAGCCTAGACTACAACTTGAACTCCTCATGAATGTCCAACTATAAAACTCCACATTTTATACGATATAGGAATGTCTTACAACAACAAGTAAAAAGAGTTGGCCTTATGGCCTTACATGGCTGTCAAACAGTGGCTTAAACAGATTGGCGCGCAGGCCGGCCACATGAAAAGAAAACACACAAAAGCCACACATATAGCCTTCGAGGGCTAGCAGCAACAGCAGCAGGAACATCAGCCTTTACGCGTCCCGCTTGGCTCTCCAGCACTTGTACAGGAACAATCCACCAACGGTGGTAAACAAAAGCAACAGTCAGCGTTCAGCTGACCAAATTATAACGACCCTACCCCTTTTTCTCGGGGCAGTGGTACTCTTCCCTACAAGCATATCATATCACAAATATGACAATATATATCATCTAATGTGCTTTTACGCACACATGCCATCACAACCGTTCGCCACCCGGCCCAATGGTCCGTGCACTCAGGGCACATTCTTGGTGTTCTGGCAAAGCTCTTGCCCACCACCGTATCAGGGTCACAACCCAACGGTAAATCTCTTGAGCATTGACTCCATGGCGTGCAGCCGGAGTTAGTCTTCCTACACCGGGATGGCCCGTAGCCCCCCATTGTGTCATGGCGCGCAGGTCGAAGACTCTTGCTATGCGCTCCAACAGACCGCACCTTTTGGTCTCACGTTGGATGGACATAGCGCAGGTCGGATCCTCCACCCCCCGTTGCTCAAATCGTCTTGCCTTATCCGAGTACAGCGTACTCATGGCAATATCAAAGGCGCGGGTCGGTCTCACCAATCCTGTTCTTGGCATTCAAGCCTGGGTATTTCTCGATACCCATTCCATAGCACAACAGCGGGTCTTTCCTGGGCCTCCCAGTACTTCCTGTGACTCTCTTCACGGGTGGACACCGCAAAATCACAAATGTCAGGGGTCTTTCCTAGCTACCATGCCAGTACTTCCTGTTACTCGTTTCATAGGTGGACACCCTACGACATCAAGCATCACAAAGGGACTTTCCTGGTCACACCAGTACTTCCTGTGCCTCATTCATAGGTTGGGCCCAAAAACATAACATGGCTATTTTTCCTGGGCAACCACTCCAGTACTTCCTGCTACTCCTTTTCGCAGGCATAACCCGTTGACTCCTTAAACTACACGTTTATCCCGAAGTCTTCTCCGGTTCGTATGCAACATCACCAATCCAGACCAACCTGTCCAGATGGGCTTCACACAGCATGCCTATTCCGTACTCCATTTCCAGATCTATATGCCAACAAAGGGGATTTCATGAATCACCCAAACGACTCCCAAAATCATCCACCTCTTGGTGGGGGAATCACATAGATATGCTAAAAGGAAGCCTTCACCTGGCTAGGAAGAAAAGTCGTTACCCTTGACGACCGCTTCGGTGCCATGACCTCAAAGCTTGCTTGAAAGACTCGTAAGAGCGTTTCCTCCGCAACGCCGTCTTCGGATCTCTTGTCGGTAAACCGCAGCACCACCACCAGCAGCCCTTCCCCTTCTTCCTTCTTCTTCCTCTCCTTTATCTCTTAACTTGAAGAAAGATAAAGACTAAGTAAAATGAGAATAAATTCTCAGATTTCGGCCTTTAGGAAAAGAGGAAAGAAGCTCAGCCTTTGGATCCAGGCTGAAGGAATGGACGGCCACGATTTTGCCAAAAACACTGATTTTGACCTGACACGGCCTGTGACACGCCCGTGTCCCAGGCCGTGTGCCTCAAGCGGTGGTCAACCGACCTATCCAGACCAGTGACACGCCCATGGAACACGCCCGTGTCATGGGCCGTGTCACCCAACACGCCTTCAGACACGCCCGTGTCTATGGCCGTGTGCATTGGCGAAAATAATCCCAAAACATCCTGAGACTTCACACGGCCTGTGACACGCCCGTGTCCCAGGCCGTGTGCCCAGACACGGCACGAAGACACGTCCTGTCGAAATCCTTCGTCGGGCTGAGTGCGTCGACCCAAATTGACACGCCCTGTGACACGCCCGTATCACGGGCCGTATGAAACTTCTCGACACTCGACGCCTACATCTCGACACTCGACGATCTCGGCATCTTGACACTCAACGACACGGCCTGCGACACGCCCGTGTCCTGGGCCGTGTGCCCCCTCTCGACACATCGTCGAGCGAAAAATCGTCGACACCAAGGCCGATAGTCGACACGGCCTCGACACGCCCTGCGACATGCCCGTGTCACAGGCCGTGTCCGCTGTCCAACGACCGTCGACTCCAAATTTCGTCGACTTCGCGGCCAACTCGTCGACCCCAGCTTGACACACCCTGGGACACGCCCGTGTCCTAGGCCGTATCACCCAAAAATTTCCTGTTTGAGAAATTTGGGCTGTTACAATCCTTCCCTCCTACAAGAAATTTCGTCCTCGAAATTCAGACACAGGAAGGCAATCAGTAACCAGCAAGAAAAATGTTACAACATGAAAAAGTTTATGTTACAACATCCTCTCTACAGATTACAAAAACAGCTCAGGGAACTCTTCTCGCATGGTTTGCTCTCGCTCCCATGTCAGTTCTTCACGGCCGTAGTTGTCCCACCGGACTTTTACCATGCCGACCGTCTTATTCCGCAACTGTTTCTCGGCTCGATCTTCGATCTGAATGGGTCTAACTTTCGTTGTTAGCCCATACTCCACCGACACACGATCATCCGCGATCACTTGAGCTGGATCTTTCACGGCCTTCTGAAGCACCGAGATGTGAAATACATCATGTAATCCACCCAAGTCTGCCGACAGAGCTAGCCGATAAGCCGCTTCGCCAACTCGCTCAACCACTTCAAAAGGACCCAAATATCTTGGACTCAACTTTTTCAATCGTCGAATCCTGGAGACACATTTGAATGGCTTGATCTTCAAGTAGACCCAATCGCCAACCGCAAATTCCATGTTCCGGTGCTTGGCATTGTAGTACTTCGCTTGTCGATCTTGAGTAATAAGCAATCTCTCTCGAATAGTCTGTATGGTTGAGTTTGCTTTATCAACCTCATTTGGTTTAAAAATCCGAGCTTCGCCCGCTTCTACCCAAGCTAAGGGAGTACGACACTTCCTTATATATAGAGCTTCATATGGTGTCATCCCAATGCTCGTCTGGTAGCTGTTATTATATGCAAAATCTACCATATAGAAATGATCTTCCCATCTCTTTCCGAAGTCAAGGGCGCACATTCGGAGCATGTCCTCCATTGTTCTGTTGGTACATTCAGTTTGGCCATCCGTTTGGGGATGAAAGGTCGTACTGAAAGTCAACTTCGTGCCCAATAGTCGGTGAACTAGCCTCCAATCATTTGACGTGAATCGCCCATCTCGATCACTTACGATGCTCCGAGGAACACCGTGAAGTCGCACAATCTAGTCAACATATAACTTTGCCAAACTTTCAACTGAATCATCCCGCCTGTTCGGGAGAAAATGTGCCACTTTCGTTAGCCGGTCAACAATCACCCAAATGGAATCATTTCCTCGTTGCGATCTTGGCAACCCGTGCACAAAATCCATGGAAATTTCATCAAATTTCCACTCTGGGATCGGCAGTGACTTCAAATAACCGCCCGGCTTCTGGCATTCCGCCTTCACCATCGCACATGTTTGGCATTTAGAGACATAAAGGGCCACATCTTTCTTGAGCCCTGGCCACCAGAATAGCTTCTTCATATCGTTGAACATTTTCGTGCTCCCGGGGTGAATGGAATACTTTGTATAATGCGCTTCACACATCAGTTCTTCCCTCAATTTCCCCACATTTGGGACGCACAAACGGCCCTCTTTTCGCAAAAGACCGTCATTCCAGGTGAATTTGCCCTCTGGCCCTTCCTTCACATAGCGTAAGAGATCTTCATCCAACTCTGTTGCCCGTCGAACTCGGTCTGCAAGGTCACATTGCACCTCAGTCCAGTTCAAACATGCAGTGGCAGTGGAATTCTTGTCAACACAATAAATCTCCAACGCCTCCAGCTCCTGGATAAGACGTTCATCATGCCTTTGTAACCAATTTGCTCTAGCCAGAACCCGCCGACTCAAGGCATCTGTGACAACATTCCCTTTCCCGGGCGTATAGTGAATCTCGAAAGTGTAGTCCCCAAGGAACTCCAACCACCTTCGTTGTCGCATATTCAAGTCTTTCTGCTCCAATAGGTACTTTAGGCTCTTGTGATCTGTATAGATCTCCACCTTCACTCCATAAAGGTAGTGTCGCCACAACTTGAGTGCAAAAATCACCGCCGCTAGTTCCAAATCATGGACGGGATAATTTCGCTCGTGCACCTTCAGCTGGCGTGAGCCATAAGCAATAACCTTTCCATTCTGCAGAAGAACGCAGCCTAAGCCGCTCCCTGAGGCATCACTATAAATCACAAATCCATCGGTTCACTGCGGCGAAGACAACACTGGCACCGTGGTCAACCGAATTTTCAGCTCTTCAAAAGCTCGTGCGCACTCTGGCGTCCAAACGAACTTCTGATCTTTTCGCGTCAATGTGGTTAACGGCAAAGCGATCCGCGAGAAGTTTTCCACAAATCTTTTATAGTAGCCCGCAAGTCCAAGAAAACTCCTGACCTCGGCCACGGAAGACAAGATTGGCCACTCCTGTATGGCCATTATCTTCGCTGGATCCACTGCAATGCCCGCTCCACTCACCACATGGCCCAGAAATGCCACCGAAGATAGCCAAAACTCGCACTTTGAGAACTTGCCATAGAGCTGATTTTGCCTCAACGTATTCAACACCAACCGCAACTGAATCTAATGTTCAGCTTTCGACTTCGAGTACACCAGGATGTCATCAATGAACACAATTACAAACAGATCCAGGTACTCACGAAAAATACGGTGCATCAAATCCATAAACACCGAGGGCGCATTGCACAGTCTAAATGGCATGACAGTGAACTCATAGTGCCCGTAACGCATTCCAAATGCGGTTTTGGGAATGTCACCATCCCGAATTCTCAACTGGTAATAACCAGACTTCAGGTCCAACTTCGAATAGACGGTTGAGCCCACTAGCTGATCGAACAACTCATCAATCCGGGGTACCAGATACTTATTCTTCTCGGTCAGCTTATTCAGTTCACGGTAATCGATACACAACCGCAACCCACCATCTTTCTTCTTTACAAAAAGCACAGGCGCGCTCCAAGGTGACATACTTGGGCGTATATACCCTTGCTCCAGCATTTCTTGCAGTTGAACCTTCAATTCATATTTTCTCTTTCTAAAGTCTAGAGAGAGTGGAGAGCAAGGGAGGAAGAAGAAGAAGGGAGGCGGCTGCCGGAGAAGCTTCGGAGTGCTGATTCGCGGGACGAGAGCGGATTCGTGGAGGTAAGGCCGTGGCGGTGATTTCCATCCGGCTGGGTGACACGGCCTGGGACACGGGCGTGTCCCAGGGCGTGTCGTGCTCGGGTTGAGTGGCCTCTCGAGTGCTCGACGAAATGTACTCGAGAAGTTCTCGAGAGGGAACACGTGATACGGGCGAAACTCAAAGGAGCAAAAGGGGAATATTTTGGGCCAAATTGAGTTCTGGCTGCAGGCACACGGCCTGGGACACGGGCGTGTCCCAGGGCGTGTCAAGCCTGTGTCGACACTAAGGTGTGAAGTCGACACTTTGGTCTCGACATTGTGTCGAGACTGGGCACACGGCCTGCGACACGGGCGTGTCGCAGGGCGTGTCGACCCGTGTCGACACTTAGCCGTGAAGTCGACACAGTGCTTCGACGTTGTGTCGAGACACGGCACACGGCCTGCGACACGGGCGTGTCGCAGGGCGTGTCAACCCGTGTCGACACTCGTCCCGCGAAGTCGACACTTTGGTGTCGACAGTGTGTCGAGACATGGCACACGGCCTGCGACACGGGCGTGTCGCAGGGCGTGTCGACCCGTGTCGACACTTAGCCGCGAAGTGTCGAGACCATGTACACGGCCTGGAGCCCAGGCGTGTCAAGGTGACACGGGCGAGGACACGGGCGTGTCCTAGAACCCGTGCAGTGCTCGGGTTGAAAACGGGAGAAAATCATGGGGTACACGGCCAGCTACACGGCCGTGTCAGATGGAACACGGGCGTGTCAGCTCGAACACGGGCGTGTTCGATACCCGTGTGAGGTTCCAGGTGATTCGATTTTGACGGCGAATGAGGCACACGGCCCTGGACACGGGCGTGTGCCAGGCCGTGTTCGGTCCAGATTGTGCATTTCAGTCCCGAATCGAAGCCGTTCATTTCTTTGACTGCAGATCCAACGGCTGGGGGTTGTTCCTGAAGGGATATACCCGGGTTTTGACTTAGAAAACCCTCACTTTTTCCACTTGTTCTCTCTCCAAACCCTTGGAGAAAGAAAAGCTAAGGCAAGAAGAAGAGGAGCTAGATCCGCCATTGGAGGAGCTTCGGAGCTCCGAATCGCAAGCCGACTCCGGATCCACGGAGGCAACGCAAGTGCGGTGATTTCCATCCGATTACTTTTCGATGGCGCCAAAGAGGACCGCAAGGGTAACGATCCTCATCTTGAGCATGAGTCGCTCTTTTTCTTTGCATAGGAAGCCCGCTCTCGCGAGTTTGCGGAGAGTTGGAGGCGTTCCTTCGGGTAGATATGTGAAGTCCCCGTTGTTTAGAGTCCGTATGCGAGAACGGACATAGGCATTTTGGTTGAAGCCTACCCGGACATGTTAGTTCGGATCGGTGATGTTGCATTGCATAAGGCCGGAGAAGACTCCGTGCTATTTGGTGTTTTCGGGTTTTCTACGTGGTAGATTGCAGCAGGGAGCCTTGGGGACTAACCCAAAGGTGCACCCGGAAAACTGGGCGGACACGAGGTCTTGCCAACTTGGTGGCCTGAGTGCCACATGAACATAACGGGTTATGTGTCTTGCGGTAGAATGGGAATCGTGAAAGTTTGACCCGCGCAAATGGCTTAAATTGCCGTTGCGATGTGAGCACGGGTTAGATGGAGCCGTACCCGCTTTATGTCGTTCGGGTTAGAGAGACCTAAAGGTACATGGCACTCGCCGTTGGCATAGATGGGGGTCTTCGGTGGTCAATGGCTTAAATTGACGTGACCAATACCATGAAGACGAATTGCTCATAGGAATGGCCGTCTAAGTGGCGGTGGTGAGTCCGGAATGTTAATGGCTTTAATTGTCGTGACATCGACCGGTTCACCGAGAATGTGCCCTGAGTGCACGGGGCGTGTGGCCGTGCGAGCTAACGCCTGTGATGAAATGGCTATGGTTATAATTTGCTCGCTTATGCTAATGAAATGCAGGGAAGGAGCATCGCCGCCCCGAGTTGGGGGCGGGATCGTTATAATTAGGTCAGCATTGCTGACTGTTGCCTTGTTTGCCACCGTGCGGTGGTTTGTTTGCTTGCAGGTGCAGCTAGACCAAGCAGTCAATAGCGGGCTAAAGCCCTTTTTGCGAAGCTGGCCCTCGAAGGCCCAAGTGGAAATGTTTTATGTTTTATTCATGTATGGTCGGCCTGCGCGCCGAGGTTTGTAAACCATGTAAAAGACAAGTGAAACATTTTGTAAGGCCTTAAGGCCGACTTTTGAGTATTTTGTAATAACATTCCTGTTATCTTGTTAGTGGACATTCATGCTTATTGCTGGGTTCTTGTTTTGCAACTTTTATAAACTGCTTCCGCTAGAATGCTCTGTGTAGGACGTTGAGATTGGTTGGATGGTGTCCATAAGTAACCACCCGGTCTGTCTGTGGTATATGGCGTCGGGCCCCAGCCGAACCTACTGCTATATGCTATGCGACGAATAGGGGGTGTTACAATTTGGTATCAGACTACTGGTTTTGGTCGGGCTTAAAGTGAATTCGTGGGCGAATTCTTTTTAAGGGGTGTGAGCACATTGTGTGCGTCATCGTAATAACAGTACAAAGAACCCATGAATGTCCACTTAGGAATGAAAATACTCGTGTTTGAGGAACCTGCGTGTTCCTATAATTGCTGTTTGCAATTTATTTGGTCGCTTAACGGTGTTTTGTACCACTATAGGTGACCCGAAGTGGTGCTGGGCCGTCAGAACATCGAGTTTCTGAGGCAAGTAGTGCACCGGATGTTGCTCCTGCAACACCTCTGTCGGCCGAAAATATACGATTGGTTGCTGAAGCGGTGTTGGCCGTGATAAATGCGCAGCCTGGGAGGCAAGCGCAGCAGCCCGCTCCTGTGATGGAGCAAGTGCCTCTCCAAGAGGCTGAGCCGAGGAGGATGGAGCAAGTGGTTGTAGAACCAATAGTGCCAAGGAGGGCGACTGAGAGGCAGTTGAAGCATGTAATGAGCTTTAACCCTCCGTTATTCTCGGGGTTGGGAACCCCATCTCAGGCTGAAGACTGGCTCTCTAGGGTGAAGAGAGTCATGACAGCGATGGAGACGGAGGAGTGGCAGATGACCACCATTGCTACGTTCCTGTTGGACGGTGAAGCAAGGATGTGGTGGGAAGGTTTGGAGCTGCATCATCTGCGAGGTAGACAACTGATAGACGTTCCGATGGAAGAGTTCTCGGATTGTTCTTGGCAAGATACCTCCCTTCTACTCAGAGGATCTCGATGGAGAATGAATTCCTGAAGTTGGTGCAGGGTGAGAGGAACGTGGATGAATATCTCCACGAGTTTACGCGGTTGAGTCGTTATGCTAGCTCCACCATCATGGATGAGGAGCGCAAGACAAATCGTTTTTATGAAGGCTTGAGGGATGAGCTGAGATTGTTACTGTCGGGGCCAATGACGCAGGGTTTCTTAACCTTGGTCAATACTGCCCGGTCCTTGGAGAAGGACATGAAGAGTGTGCAAGCGAAGAAAGGCTTGGTTGATAAAAAATCTGAGTTTAAAGTGCCGACTACCTCAAAGTCCGCTATCGGAGAGCTTTCAAGAAACATAGGACTTCGGGTCCAGCTTCTTCTGGTGCTTCTGGGGCGACTACGAGTCGGACCCCGGGCGCGTGCTTTACTTGTGGCAAGACGGGGCATTTCGCCCGTGATTGTTGGAGCGGACGTCCTAAGTCCGAGAGGAGGCCGGAGCCACTTATGAAGAGAAGGGAAGACGGTGGAGTCGACCGCATCCCACTATGCTCCGGCCCAACCAAGAGTCTACAATCTTGGCCAACAGGAGGCCATTAAACAAGCTGATGTGGTGACAGGTACGGTTTAATTTATAGCAAGTCAATTCCTTTATATGCTTGTTATGCACATGTTACCTTACCACTACTTGTTTAGGATTTGTGTTGATTTGTGAAAATCCGGCACGAGCACTCTTTGATACGGGAGCTTCACACTCCTTCTTGTCCGAAGGATTTATATTACGCATCGGAGTCCCTTCTTCGATGGCGAAGGATAAGTTGGATGTGTTGTTGCCAAATGGGTGTTCGATGCGAGCGGATAGGATCTGCGATGTTAAGATTCGTATTGGAGAGCAGGAGTTTGACCTGCGGGCGTCCTTACTTCCGTTGGTGGAGTTCGACGTCATATTTGGAATGGACTGGCTCTCGGAGCAGCAGGCCCATATAGATTGCGGTAGCAAGGAAGTAAAGCTGGGAGCAAGTCGTGAGACGACTTTTACGGGCTTAAAGGGGTCGAGCAAGACGTTGATGTCTGCTCTTCAGGTGGTGAAGGCGGTTCGTGCCGGAGCAGAGCTGTTCTTTACACTAGTGGAGGTTGCAAAGCCGAAGCCCGCGATGGATTGTATTTCAGTGGTATCGGAATACCCTGATGTGTTCCCCGCAGATCTTCCTAGAGCCCCGCCACAACGGGAGATAGATTTTACTATCGAGCTAGTGCCAGGTGCAAAGCCTGTGTCACGATCTCCGTATCGGCTAGCGCCTAAGGAAATGGCGGAGCTGAAAGTTCAACTGCAAGAGTTGTTGGAGCAAGGGTATGTGCGCCCGAGTTCTTCGCCTTGGAGCGCACCGGTCCTCTTTGTTAAGAAGAAGGACGGAAGCTTGAGGTTGTGTATTGATTATCGGGAGCTAAACAAGCTGACTGAGAAGAACAAGTACCCGATCCCCCGGATTGATGATCTCTTTGATCAGTTAGTCGGGTCGACGGTGTACTCGAAGTTAGATCTCAAGTCTGGGTACTATCAGCTGCGGATAAGGAGAGTGATATCCCAAAGACAGCGTTTAGTACGAGATACGGGCATTATGAGTTTACGGTCATGCCGTTTGGGCTGACTAATGCGCCGTCAGTATTTATGGATTTGATGAACAGGACGTTCAGGGAGTACCTAGACCATTTCGTGATCGTCTTCATCGACGATATTTTGGTGTACTCGCAAAGTGAGGAGGATCACTTCAAGCATCTCCATTTGGTGTTGGAGACACTCAGAGGAAACCAGTTGTATGCCAAGTTCTCGAAGTGCGAGTTTTGGCTATCCTCAGTGGCGTTCCTCAGGCATATAGTGAGTGGAGAGGGTATTGCTGTGGATCCGGCGAAGATTGTTGCGATACGGGAGTGGCCTGAGCTTGCTACGGTAGCAGATGTCCGGAGCTTTTTGGGGCTTGCAGGTTATTATAGGCGCTTCGTAGAGAACTTCTCGCGGATAGCGCTACCTCTCACTACTTTGACGAGGAAGGATCATAAGTTCGTTTGGACGCCGGAGTGCGCGCGAGCTTTTGAGGAGTTAAAGTGTCGGTTGACCACGGCGCCTGTGCTGAGTTCGCCGGTTGGAACCGAAGGCTATGAGATATATAGCGATGCTTCAGGCAGCGGTTTGGGTTGTGTGCTACTGCAGCACGGAAGCGTGATAGCTTATGGCTCGAGACAGCTAAAAGTGCACGAGAGGAATTATCCGGTCCATGACTTGGAGTTAGCGGCCGTGATTTTTGCCTTGAATCTGTGGAGACACTATTTGTACGGTGTGAAGATTGATATCTACACCGATCACAAGAGCCTAAAGTATTTGATTGATCAGAAAGATCTGAATATGCGGCAGCGTAGGTGGATGGAGTTCCTGGGGGACTATACTTTTAAGATCCACTACGTGCCTGGCAAAGGGAATGCGGTTGCGGACGCGTTGAGTCGCCGAGCCCCAGCTCAAGCGAATTGGCTATCAGTGCATGATGAGCGGTTGGTGCAGGAGCTGGAGGCGTTGGAGATTGTTTGTGTGGATAGACAATCTAGTGCTGAAGCAGTGCTGAATTGGACCGAAGTCCAATATGACCTGGCTGATCGGATTCGGCAGGCTTTGGATATGGATGCTCATATGAAGCAGTTCATGATAGAGGCTCTGGATGGGTCAAATTCCAATTCGTCGTGGAGGACGGATTGCTTTGGAGAGACGGTCGTTTGTGCGTCCCAAGTGTGGGCAATTTACGAGTGGAGTTGTTGTACGAGGCGCACCATACCAAGTACTCGATTCACCCGGGGAGCACGAAGATGTACCGTGATGTAAAGAAGCTATTTTGGTGGCCGGGTTTGAAAAAGGATGTGGCGCTATACGTAGCGAAGTGCCAAACCTGCGCCTTGGTAAAGGCGGAGTGCCAAAAGCCGGGAGGATTTCTTAAGTCCTTGCCTATTCCGGAGTGGAAATTCGACGACATCTCTATGGACTTTGTGCATGGTTTGCCAAGGTCGCAGAAGGGGAACGACGCCATTTGGTGGTGGTCGATCGATTAACAAAGGTGTCGCATTTTATTCCGCATAGGAAGGACGATCCGGTGGAGAAGCTGGCGAAGCTTTATGTGGATAATATAGTGCGGCTTCATGGTGTGCCCCGCAGCATCGTGAGTGACCGAGATGGGCGGTTCACGTCCAATGATTGGAGGCTGGTGCAGCAAATGTTGGGAACAAAGCTGAAGTTTAGCACAGCCTTCCATCCGCAAACGGATGGGCAGACCGAGAGGGTCAATAGAACGACATGGAAGACATGCTTCGCATGTGTGTCTTGGACTTTGGAAAGCAATGGGAGGACCACCTTTATTTGGTGGAGTTCGCATACAACAACAGCTACCAAGCAAGTATTCAGATGGCGCCTTTCGAGGCCCTATATGGTAGAAGATGTCGCACGTCGTTGTCTTGGTTAGAAACGGGCGAGTCGAAGTTGTATAAGCGATCGGAAGTGGAGGATGCTACTTCTTTGGTGAGAACCATTCGGGAGAGGTTGCTTATCGCTCAGGACCGCAAACAAAGTACTATAATGCCAAGCACAGGAACGTGGAGTTCGCTGTGGGCGATTATGTATACTTGAAGATCAAGCCGTTCAAGGGTGTCTCGCGGGTGCGGCGATTGAAAAAGCTAAGCCCGAGGTACCTTGGACCGTTCGAGGTTCTGGAGCGAGTAGGAGAAGCGGCCTATCGGCTGAAGCTTTCAGTGGAGCTAAGTGGTTTACATGATGTATTCCATATTTCGGTGCTTCGGAAGGCGGTGCAAGAGCCTACGCAAGTGATCGCGGCCAATCAAGTGCCGGTGGATAGTGGGCTAACGACGAAAGTCAAGCCCGTGCGGATTGAGGACTCGGAGGTCAAGCGGCTACGCAATAAAGAGATCAGGATGGTCAAAGTCCGGTGGGACAATTGCGGTCGTGAGGAGCTCTCTTGGGAGCGAGAGCAGACGATGCTTGACGAATATCCGGAGTTGTTCCGCTCAGGTACAAATTTTAGTTTTGGTACATGTTTTTCCCTTTATGTAATTTCGTGGGCGAAATTCTTTTAAGAGGGGTAGAGTTGTAACGCCCTGAAACTCAAAGGAGCAAAAGGGGAATACTTTGGGCCAAATTGAGTTCTGGCTGCAGGCACACGGCCTGGGACACGGGCGTGTCCCAGGGCGTGTCAAGCCTGTGTCGACACTAAGGTGTGAAGTCGACACTTTGGTCTCGACATTGTGTCGAGACTGGGCACACGGCCTGCGACACGGGCGTGTCGCAGGGCGTGTCGACCCGTGTCGACACTTAGCCGTGAAGTCGACACAGTGCTTCGACGTTGTGTCGAGACACGGCACACGGCCTGCGACACGGGCGTGTCGCAGGGCGTGTCAACCCGTGTCGACACTCGTCCCGCGAAGTCAACACTTTGGTGTCGACAGTGTGTCGAGACATGGCACACGGCCTGCGATACGGGCGTGTCGCAGGGCGTGTCGACCCGTGTCGACACTTAGCCGCGAAGTGTCGAGACCATGTACACGGCCTGGAGCCCAGGCGTGTCAAGGTGACACGGGCGAGGACACGGGCGTGTCCTAGAACCCGTGCAGTGCTCGGGTTGAAAACGGGAGAAAATCATGGGGTACACGGCCAGCTACACGGCCGTGTCAGATGGAACACGGGCGTGTCAGCTCGAACACGGGCGTGTTCGATACCCGTGTGAGGTTCCAGGTGATTCGATTTTGACGGCGAATGAGGCACACGGCCCTGGACACGGGTGTGTGCCAGGCCGTGTTCGGTCCAGATTGTGCATTTCAGTCCCGAATTGAAGCCGTTCATTTCTTTGACTGCAGATCCAACGGCTGGGGGTTGTTCCTGAAGGGATATACCCGGTTTTGACTTAGAAAACCCTCACTTTTCCACTTGTTCTCTCTCCAAACCCTTGGAGAAAGAAAAGCTAAGGCAAGAAGAAGAGGAGCTAGATCCGCCATTGGAGGAGCTTCGGAGCTCCGAATCGCAAGCCGACTCCGGATCCACGGAGGCAACGCAAGTGCGGTGATTTCCATCCGATTACTTTTCGATGGCGCCAAAGAGGACCGCAAGGGTAACGATCCTCATCTTGAGCATGAGTCGCTCTTTTTCTTTGCATAGGAAGCCCGCTCTCGCGAGTTTGCGGAGAGTTGGAGGCGTTCCTTCGGGTAGATATGTGAAGTCCCCGTTGTTAGAGTCCGTATGCGAGAACGGACATAGGCATTTTGGTTGAAGCCTACCCGGACATGTTAGTTCGGATCGGTGATGTTGCATTGCATAAGGCCGGAGAAGACTCCGTGCTATTTGGTTTTTTCGGGTTTTCTACGCGGTAGATTGCAGCAGGGAGCCTTGGGGACTAACCCAAAGGTGCACCCGGAAAACTGGGCGGACACGAGGTCTTGCCAACTTGGTGGCCTGAGTGCCAACATGAACATAACGGGGTTATGTGTCTTGCGGTAGAATGGGAAGTGGTCGTGAAAGTTTGACCCGCGCAAATGGCTTAAATTGCCGTTGCGATGTGAGCACGGGTTAGATGGAGCCGTACCCGCTTTATGTCGTTCGGGTTAGAGAGACCTAAAGGTACATGGCACTCGCCGTTGGCATAGATGGGGGTCTTCGGTGGTCAATGGCTTAAATTGACGTGACCAATACCATGAAGACGAATTGCTCATAGGAATGGTCGTCTAAGTGGCGGTGGTGAGTCCGGAATGTTAATGGCTTTAATTGTCGTGACATCGACCGGTTCACCGAGAATGTGCCCTGAGTGCACGGGGCGTGTGGTCATGCGAGCCAACGCCTGTGATGAAATGGCTATGGTTATAATTTGCTCGCTTATGCTAATGAAATGCAGGGAAGGAGCATCGCCGCCCCGAGTTGGGGCGGGATCGTTATAATTTGGTCAGCATTGCTGACCGTTGCCTTGTTTGCCACCGTGCGGTGGTTTGTTTGCTTGCAGGTGCAGCTGGACCAAGCGGTCAATAGCGGGCTAAAGCCCTTTTGCGAAGCTGGCCCTCGAAGGCCCAAGTGGAAATGTTTTATGTTTTATTCATGTATGGCCGGCCTGCGCGCCGAGGTTTGTAAACCATGTAAAAGACAAGTGAAACATTTTGTAAGGCCTTAAGGCCGACTTTTGAGTATTTTGTAATAACATTCCTGTTATCTTGTTAGTGGACATTCATGCTTATTGCTGGGTTCTTGTTTTGCAACTTTTATAAACTGCTTCCGCTAGAATGCTCTGTGTAGGACGTTGAGATTGGTTGGATGGTGTCCATAAGTAACCACCCGGTCTGTCTGTGGTATATGGCGTCGGGCCCCGGCCGGACCTACTGCTATATGCTATGCGACGGATAGGGGGTGTTACAACATGCCTAGTGACACGGGCGTGTCAGAGGGCGTGTCCTCCTCGGGGTCGTCGAACTCCACTCGACAAATACACGGCAGGGCATGTCTGTAGCCGTGTAAGGGTGTAACATCCCGACTTTTATTGGGCCACCAGAGCATTAGTAGGCCCAATAAAAGTGACATGAATCCTACCCGTGACCCGGTAGAAGGTAACCCTAGGCGGGAAATAGAGCTAGAGAACTCTGTTTTGAGTTCTGTCAGTTCCCGTGGCCTCGTATAATCGATACGAGCAAGTGAGAACTCGTCCTGTTGGACCCCGAGGTCATATGGTGGATAAGACCATTCTTCGTAAAACGTCACGAGAGCAAAATTTTGGATATCGGTCTAGAGAACTCTGATTTGAGTTCTGTTAGTTTTTGTGGCCTCGTATAACCTATACGAGTAAAACGGAACTCGTCACACGACAATCCGAGATCTAACGACGGATATAAACATTTTGACCGTTTTAGCGCGATGCGACGCGCAGATTTTGGACTTTCGCCAAACGGTCTCCGATTCGACCCCAGTCGGTGGCGTTGGACTCGTATGGTCAATACGAAGTCAATAGACGTCGTCCCGGTCAATTAAGATGACAATTGGTCAACCCGTGGTCAAATCAAGCACAACCGTGCACCGAAAAGCGTGCGCACACCAATTGTGACACGTCACCCGAACTTTGACCCGACCCCAATGACTTGGACTCAATTTGACTTTGACCCACATGGGGGACCCACCCCATGATTGACTTGGTCAAATCTCCCTAAAATTTGAATTTTCATGAAAAATTATAATTTTCAAGAAACCCCCACTTGAGGCCACCACTCCAAGCTATTTATTGGACTCTTATGGGCCCTGATTTTCTTGAAGTCGGTCAAGTATGATGGCTTTTAGGCCAAAGCAAGGGACAAGGCCCACCCCCTCTCTTTCTCCCTCTCTTTCATTTCCTCCACATGGTCTATGACCTAGCTAGGCTTATAGGATGTACAACCCTCCATTAGGAGGCTACCAGCTGTCCTAATATTGCAAGCCTTGAAAGGTTTGGGAGTCAAAGCAAGGAGGAAGGCCAATCAATGGCCTCCACCTCTCCCATTCTTCCCCCAAGCCTAGGTTCAAACCATAGGATTCACCCAAGTGGTTGTACTACCTCCCTGGATGATGGAAATCTGTCCAGGTGTAGCTGGAGGAGTGCCAGCTGCAAACCATGGTTGGTGCAACCCAACCATGGTTCCCCTTTTCTTGGCTAAGAAGAAGAAGGAGGGGCTCACCCCTCCCTCTATATATTCAGCCCATCCACACCAGAGGATTGCAATCCTCTTCCCCATCCAAAATGACCCCAGACATGCCCCTGCCAGAGCTCCACCTCTCCGAAAAATGAGACGTCGAGCTCCCCCACCTTCCACCACCTCTCATGACAACTTCGCTGAGAGCTCTCGGAGACCTCCAAACAAGGCGGAAGACTTCTCCCTCCCCCTCCCTATAAAAGGACCCCCCCCTCCCCTAATCCTCCTCACAACTCTCAGAGCAGCATCCCTCCCCCTGCTCCCCCCTCTGCCGGAGCTCTAGTGGCCGGAAAAAGCCAACCCGAGGAGCTCCTCCCCTTCCAACACCACCACCCTTCATGGCCACACAACCTGGCCACCTCCAAGCGCCCCCAGCACAGGTGGAAGCCTTCTCCCTCCCCTTTCCTATTTTGGATGTCTTGCATGGTGCTCCGCCAGAGCGCCGCCGCCGTCACCACCCTCCCCTCCCGTTCAAATAAAAAAAATGCTCTGGCGATGGTCGGCGGCGGCAGGCCGCCGGACCACCGCCGGAGAGAGCGCCTACCACCGGCGGGTTGGTCGGTGGCCGGCCAGTGGTGGGGAAGGCTTCCGGTTTCGGTACAGCGGGGTGGGGGGAGATGAACAGTGATTTCATTTTATAAATTATATTATTATAATATTTATAAAATTATAAATAATGAGATGATTTTTTGAGACTAAAACAGGCCCCTAAGGAACAAATGTTGAACATGAAAAATGTTCCCATAACTAAGGGCTTCCTTCACAAAAAGTTTGAGAATTTTTAGAATTAATTTAGTATTTTTAAAAGCTAAAATAAAATTTGTTTGGCTAAATTAAATACCCAAAACACCTTGGAAAATTATAAAAAAATTACTAAGCTCATTTTAGACCCTTCCAAGGGTTATATCAAAATTTGGGGGCATGAGAATAAGTTTTAATATTTTTTCCAAATTATGAAAGCCTAGGATCGCGCTCGGTATTATTACGCTCGTTTTCTCCAAAAACGAAAATTGGAGCGCGCGATTATCTTTTCTAATTGAAATTATAAATTCAAATTGTCTTATCGACGAGAGTGGCTGAGGCAAGTGACCAAGCTCCGGGTATTTCGAGATTTCATGAAACCGTCGAGCGCCTCGACTCTCGGTTGATTTGGGCACGCTCGGAAAGTGAGAGTACGAGTAGTGAGTTGCAAATTATTCTCGATAAATAATGAGGGTGTAACTCCTGATAAGCCCCGATCCGATTAAGCCGTAATTAATAAGGTGCAACCAACTCATAATCAGATCTTAATAATGGGTGTAACCCAAGGAAACCTTTAAAAACGAAGATGGAACTGAATGTGCCTCCTGGATGGAGATGGAACTGGAAAATCTCTCCTGAGAACGTAGATGGAACTGAAGCCTCCTAGATGGAGTGATTGGACTACTAACTATTTTCTTTATGAATATTCCAGTCTTGCACTGGTCCAGTTCCTTTATTCTTTTCAGTTCAGTACTTTCAATTCAGTACTACTCCAGTTTCGTACTGATCAAGTTTTTTGTGTACTTTCTATGCAGTACTACTCCAGTCGCGCACTGGTCAAGCTTTTCAGTACTTTCTATTCAGTACTACTCCAGTCTCGCACTGGTCAAGCTTTTCAGTACTTTCTATTCAGTACTACTCCAGTCTCGCACTAGTCAAGCTTTTCAGTACTTTCAAATCAGTACTACTCCAGTCTCGTATTGGTCAAGCTTAATTCGGTACTTTCTATCCAGTACTACTTCAGTCTCGTACTAGTCACATTTCATCCCAGCACTTTAAATAAGCAGCATAATCACCGCACTTGTCCTTATCGCAATTTACTTTTATAATCCTGGGTCCTGCTCTGACGATCAATCGTTGTTAAGGTTGAGCCTTAGTTGGGGATAACTGGAGTCGAAGTAGTCCTCCAGGTCTAGCCCCAAATAAAGTGCTCCCACTCTCCTTGTCGAAAGTATAGCTAAGTGCCAACGCCCGAAGTGTAAGCCTAGTAGGGCAGGCCGACGTCGACCCGATGTTATATTGTTTGCCTTTTGTTTGATTGATTGTAAATTGCTTGCGGTGAAATGGTGGCGGGTCTGTCCCTTTAGCAGACTGTTCGTACCGGTGCGGGAAGGTTGACGACTCAAGGCGACATGGAGATGAGTACCATGGGTGACCGGCCGTCATATTCCCCATCGGGTTTTCCTCCGCTGGTCGGCCAAAACAATTCGCCGGATGTCGCTCACATCCAAGAGTACATGGTTGTACGTTAGGGCCTGGGGTTGTGTGGTACGATCACCCCAGAAGTGGCAGTACTGACCACTGTCACCGATGTCCACATCGGTGAGGCCTGCGGGGCTCGCTATCCTGTTGGAACAGAAGCGGTCCAAACTGTGTCGACATAGGGTTTGTGTGCGCGGCTATGAATGTATGCGGTGTGTGCGCGGCTGTGAATGTCTGCGGTGTGTGCGCGGCTATGAATGCCTACGGTGTGTGCGCGACTGTGAATACCTGCGGTGTGTGCACGACTGTGAATGCCTGCGATGTGTGCGGGACTCTAAATGCTTGTGGTGTGTGCGCGGCTGTGAATGCCTACGATAGATTTCAGGATATGAAAACCTGATGTGCTGATGAGCTAGTAGAGTCTTGTTATAACTGATTTATACTATTGCTGCTTCTACCTGTTATACTGCACTCTTTTATAATTACTCCTAGTTGTTCATATATGAAATATTATGCTAACCCTCTCTTGCTTCGGCTATTTACTTTTGTTGGGTGGGTGCGTGCTCGTCCCCAGGTTGTGGATCCGGGGAGGAAATTTGTTTCCACTTAGCTCTGTGACTAACGGTTATTTGATTAACCATTCACAGGAGGTGGAGCACTGTAGTGACCCGTTGTTGCAGGAGATTACGCCAGCAGTAAGGTCTACTCGAGCAGATGCACCCCAGCCATCCCCAGAGTTTAGAGACGTGAGTTCCGCCGGCAGCGTAGAGAGAGAGTATATGAGGATTATATGTAGCACATATATAGCCCACAGGCTTATTTAAATACTTAGACTTCGACCCTAGAACCGCTTTGATTTTGATATATGATATATAAATATGCAATGTTTTCCTGTTAATGCTTCAACTATACTTTGATGGGTTGTGAATGTTAGGATTCGAGCCGAGCAAGGCGGTCATCTAGTGCTTGGATAGGGTGGATCGTTTCCATAAAGGAGCACTGGGTGGACGTCTTGGGCCAGTAGTACCCCTCCGGCCCGACCCGGGCAAAAGGTTGGGGGGGTACTACAAAGGGTACACGGACGTGTTGTTCTCGGGATCAGCCAGGGAATGCGTGTGCTGGTGGACACTGGTGTGTCTTGGGGTACACGACCTAGGACACGGGCGAGTCCCATGTCGTGTCCCGCTCGGGTTAAGTTGATGTTGTGCTGTGTGAGGTACACAGCTTCTAGACACGGGTGTGTCGGCCATGACACGGGCATGTAGGATGTGATATGGGTGTGTCACACGGCCATGTACTATTTTGATTTGAGTCGGTTATGTGCCGCTTAAGGGACACGGCCTGTGACACGGGCGTGTCACAGGGCATGTCAGGCCGTGTTCAACTTATTTCTGGGCAAATCAAGGTCGTTCGTTTCCTTCTTACTGGATCCAATGGTCCAGACACTTCCCTGCTAATATAAGGTCGAGAATAAATGGATAACTTCCATTCATCTTCATCTTTTCTCTTTCTAAAGGCTAGGGAGAGTGGAGAGCAAGGGAGGAAGAAGAAGAAGGGAGGCGGCTGCCGGAGAAGCTTCGGAGTGCTGATTCGCGGGCCGAGAGCGGATTCGTGGAGGCAAAGCCGTAACGATGATTTCCATCCGGCTAGTTCATGGCTCTAAAGCGATCGTCAAGGGTAACGATCTCCTTCTTGGACAATCGAAGTCCTTTCTTTATGCATAACATGGAATCCTCCACCAAGAGGTGGAAAGTGCAAGTGATTCCCGATTGAGTCTGCATCTAGAGCCGGAAGTGTGTAGTACGGTATAGGCATGTTGTTTGAAGCCCATCTGGATGATTCGTCTGGATTGGTGATGGTTATGAGTAAACCGAAGAAGACTCTGTGTATTGTTATATGAATTGTGAGTGTAAGCTCTTTTGTATGAATGTTGAGTCCTTTCTTTATGCATAGCATGGAATCCTCCACCAAGAGGTGGAAAGCGCAAGTGATTCTCGATAGAGTCTGCATCTAAAGCTGGAAGTGTGTAGTACGACATAGGCATGCTGTGTGAAGCCCATCTGGATGATTCGTCTATATTGGTGATGGTTATGAGTAATCCGGAGAAGACTCTGTGTATTGTTGTATGAATTGTGAGTGTAAGCTCTTTTGTATGAATGTTGAGCGGGGATGCTTTGAGTAAGCTCCTTGTGATGTAAGCGTTGTGAGCGCTAATTGCTCTGGGAGAGCGAAAGGCTGCAGCTAATCAGGAGGGAAGGCCGACCTGCGTTGAGTGGTGCGCTACTGACGATTTGAGCACGGGAAAGGCTGACCTGCCCCTGGTTGTTTTGAGAGATCGATTGGTGGCAATGCCTGGGGAGCGCGAGGTAAACCCGGCTGCTGCACCACAAGGGTGGGTCGATCTAAATTAGGTTGGGAGCTCGATCGGTGGCAATGCCTGGGGAGCGCGAGATAAACCCGGCTTGCTACACCACTAGGGTGGGTCGATCTGCTGTGGAAATGCTCAAGTTTGCTGTGAGGTTAGTACCTCTAAGTGGGATGGACGGAATGTCGCCAGCATGCGTGTTGGTCGACTAGGACCGGCCAACCAACATGTTAAAAACCTCTGCTCGGTGGTGGTGCTAAGGAGTCCGGCCCATCGTAAGGTGCCCTGAGTGCACGGAGTGTCTGGCAGAGATCGGCGTTTGTGATATTGTTGTGCCTGAGAGCACTCGTTGTGATTGGTAGATAGTTTGATTGAAATGCATACAGGGAAGGAAGCACTGCCCCAGGTAAGGGGTGGGGTCGTTATAATTGGTCGGCTAATGCTGACCGTTGCCTTGTTTACCGCTCTTGGGGTGGATGTCTAATTGCAGGTGCGGGTGGTTGAATTGAATTGAGCGGAATGAAGCCGTGCTGCTTAAGGCCCTTGAAGGCCGTGCGAAGAATTCTTGGATTTCATGTGTGGTCGGTCTGCATGCCGATGTATGAAGCTATATATTTGTAAAAGAGTAACTTGTAAGGCCTTAAGGGCATGAGAGTTGTGTGGTTATATAAATTCCTGATATATATATATATATATATATATATATATATATATATATATATATATATATATATATATATATATATATATATATATGTTGGGTTTCTCTATGAGGATGGCACAACACTTGTGCACGCAGCGGAAGAATAAAAAAACATCAAGGAAAACCCAAAAGAGATGGGATCGGGCCATGGTAGTTGAATCAAGAAGTTAACATACAACTAGGCAAAAATTACCTCGGTGGCGTTGAGTCACAACTCAACGGAGATGCTCCAAGCTCCGTGTTCTTGCTGGTGGCGAGTTCTACGTGGAATGATATCCACGTCTCTGCAGAAATCCACACGAGCGGGAGAACACCGACTTTTCCGTCGCACGGATAATCGGGAAGGAGAATGACCACACCTTGCTTTTCCACGGACTGCTAGGTCCGCGCCAGGAATAGCAACACCAGCGACAATCGCCGGAGAGGAGGAGGTCGACGGAGCGAACGAAGAACGGCGGCGAGATTCGGGATCGGCAGAACGGCGGGATTCGGGATCGGGATCGGCGGAAATCCGATTCGATCAGAACTCTTTCCCGAAAACCCTAAGTATCTATTTATACCAAAGGCATAAACAGACTTAGGAATATCGCTATCCGCAGACCACCCAGAAAATTAGGGTTTCAGAATCGGCGAGAATCACCTAGCAGATTCGGTGAGAATCAATCGGCGAGAATCACCTAGGATCGCCGAGAATCAGTCGGCGAGTATCAGAGTACAATACTCGACGATTCACGTCAAACGTGGGTTGACGATAATCATCGATCTGCGGTCGACGATCGTCGACCTTGCGGTCGACGATAGTCGACCCGCGGTCGATGATACTCGTCGACCAGCGGTCGACGATACACGTCGACCCGCGGTCGACGATCGTCGACCCTCGGTCGACTATTCTTACCAATCCTTCAAGGCAACATTTGCCCAACCTGACGATACTTTAGGGCAACACTTTGCCCATAACCCCATTCAAGTTGGTGATTGGTAACCTTTACCAACACAGTCAATCATCCAACTTCTCCACATCTCTTATGTGCGACCCTGCAGGCTCATATCGCGTTGGCAGTGAGATTACATGTTTGACCACTTCTAGATCACCATGGTAACTCCAACAGTCTCCCACTTGATCTTGAAAGTATCAAACCAAAAACCTCACAAACAATGAGCGGCATCTAGCAATGCATCATTGCTCCCCAAGCAATAAGAGTTTATAACTCATAAGCCTTTATGACCAATATATCAGCGTTGTCTTTGTCCCTTTGTCCCTTACATCCAAAAAGAACTAGAGGCATGGACCGTGTCACCCTCGTAATAGCTCAATCCAAGTTTCTTGATCCAGGACGGACTTCCAGAGAATGGTGAGTCCAATATCACATATTGACTCAACCAAGCATGGCCATGAATTTCTCAGTCCAGTTCCATCAAGGGGCCCATGGATGCAACTCCTGTCATACAGGAGGACAAATCCCATATCTGCTCACACACAAACACCCAAATGATTCGTAACATGCCCAATAACCACCCTTATCATCAACCTTTCTCAAGGAAGACTTTAGATGGCATCAAAGCACGCTCTTCCTCACTTGATGAATGTTGTGACTTCAGGTCAAAGGACCACAACACCATTGTCAATTGAGACCTACTAGTGACACGATTGGATGACAATCCACAGAGTAGTCTCAGGTTGGGTCTGTCCAGTACAACTTGTTCACTAACAAGTACCCACGTGATGACTTGATATCACAATATCATGACCTGTGAGAACCGGTCATCAGTCAACGCACGTGCTAGCCTTCATGTACCATCATCACCCTTAGCTTCTATGATGATACTCGACCAGGGACCTTTTAAGAATGAAGCTTCAAATAAATCATAGGCTCTCACATTCAAGTCACGTACTTGATGTCCCATGGACGCGAACATTCTAAGGGTATCTATTATGTTAACATTTAACTATCATATAGGAAAAAAAACTCATAATAAAAGAACTTGCCATTAATTGTAAGAGAAAAACTAGGTACAATATTCATCATATGAACAAATGGCCAACAAAATACATGTTTACATGCAATCCACAAGATTCTCACTAGAGTTGATCATTTAGGTATTGTATACCCATCGATCTAGTATGACCATCATACTTTCTCTACGCGAGAGGCTTTGTCAGTGGATCCGCAATATTCTCCTCAGTCGGCACTCTACAAATGTTCACATCTCCTCGTTCGACAATCTCACGAATAAGATGAAACCGCCGAAGTATGTGCTTGGAGCGCTGATGGGATCTAGCTTCCTTAGATTGTGCAATTGCACCATTGTTATCACAGTAGAGAACTACGAGACCAACAATGCTAGGAACTACATCAAGCTCGCCGATGAATTTCCTAATCCATACAGCCTCCTTCGCCGTATTAGCTGCGGCGATATACTCGGCCTCTGTTGTAGAATCAGCAACTGCCTCTTGCTTGGAACTCTTCCAGCTCACAGCTCCTCCATTCAGGCAAAATACAAAACCTGACTGAGACTTGGAGTCGTCTCTATCAGTTTGGAAGCTAGCATCCGTGTAACCACTTACAACGAGCTCTTCCTCTCCACCATACACCAAGAACACATCCTTAGTCCTTCTCAAGTACTTCAGGACATTCTTGACTGCAATCCAGTGACACTCATCGGGGTCTGACTGATACCTGCTAGTCATGCTCAAAGCAAAGGAGACGTCGGGTCGAGTACATAACATCGCGTACATGATTGATCCAATTGCCGAAGCATATGGAATCAACTTCATGCGGTCCTTATCTTCACAAGACTTTGGACACTGGTCCTTAGAGAGATTCACACCATGAGACATGGGCAAAAATCCTTTCTTGGACTCAAGCATATTGAACCGCTTCAACACCTTTTCGATGTACGTACTCTGGGTCAAACTCAGCAACTTCTTCGTTCTATCTCTATAGATCTTAATACCGAGTATATAAGTCGCTTCACCCAAATCCTTCATTGAAAAGCAGTTCCCTAGGTTGTTCTTAACAACTTTCAGGGTAGGAATGTCATTCCCAATCAACAGTATATCATCTACATACAATATCAGGAAGACAACAATGCTCCTACTGATTCGCTTATAAACACAAGGCTCATCTTCATTTTTGATGAAACCAAACTCTTTGATTTTCTCATCAAAATGAAGATTCCAACTTCGAGAGGCCTGTTTCAGTGCATAGATGGACTTATTCAGCTTGCATATTTTAGTGGCTTCATCTGGGGATACAAAACCCTCGGGTTGTGTCATATACACTTCCTCAAGGAGGTTTCCATTAAGGAAAGTCGTTTTGACATCCATCTGCCAGATCTCGTAGTCATAATACGCAGCAACAGCAAGCAATATCCTTATGGACTTTACCATGGCAATAGGGGAAAAGGTCTCATCATAGTCAATACCATGAATTTGCTTGAAACCCTTAGCCACCAGTCGCCCTTTGAATGTCTGTACATTCCCATCCATGTCGGTCTTCTTCTTGAAGACCCACTTGCACTCTATGGGTCGTACCCCTTCAGGTGGTTCCACCAAGTTCCAAACTTGGTTTGCATACATGGAGTCCATTTCGGATTTCATAGCCTCAAACCATTTGTCGGAGTCCGGTCCATTCATAGCCTCTTGGTAGGTTGCTGGTTCATCATCATGATCCATAAGCAACACATTACCTATTTGAGACACGAGAAATCCATATCTCTCAGGCTCAAACCTCAGTCTACCAGATCTACGTAGGACTTGTGTTCCTTGAGCAGGTTCTCTAGCTGCAACATCTTGTAGTCCTGTCTCAGAATCCAATTCCGGTTCATTCACTACATGTGGTTCTTGAACTTCTTCAAGCTCTACCTTTTCAGTCTTTCTTGATAAGAACTCTTTCTCCAAGAAGACACCAGTCCTTGCGACAAACACTTTGCCCTCAGACGGTAGGTAAAAGTAATACCCTTTCGTTTCCTTAGGATATCCCACCAGATAACATTTATCCGATTTGGGTTCCAGCTTGTCAGGCATTTGACGTCTCACGTATGCCTCACAGCCCCAAATTTTAATGAACGACATACTAGGATGCTTCCCAGTCCATATTTCATATGGTGTCTTCAGAACCGTTTTCGTTGGAGCGCGATTCAATGTCATTGCAGCAGTCTCTAAAGCAAAACCCCAAAAGGAAACAGGCAAGTCTGCATGACTCATCATCGAACGTACCATGTCTAACAGAGTACGATTTCTCCTCTCAGACACACCGTTATGTTGTGGTGTTCTAGGTGGAGTGAGCTGTGATACAATACCACACTCTTTCAGATGATCACGGAACTCATGACTCAGGTATTCGCCACCTCGATCAGATCGGAGTGCTTTAACCCTTTTACCCAACTGGTTTTCTACTTCATTCTTGAACTCTTTGAACTTTTCAAAGGTCTCGGATTTGCACTTCATAAGATACACATATCCGTATCTACTGAAATCATCAGTAAATGTAACAAAGTAGAAATACCCACATCTAGACATGGAACTCATGGGTCCGCATACATCACTATGTATAACACCCAAGAGATCCTCAGCCCTCTCAGTATAACCAGTGAAAGGAGATTTAGTCATCTTGCCTAACAAACAAGATTCGCATCGCTCAAATGATTCATAATCAAATGAGTCCAAAAGTCCATCTCTATGGAGCTTGGATATGCGCTTCTCGTTGATATGGCCCAAACGACAATGCCAGAGAAATGTAGGGTTCGAGTCATTTGTTCTTAGTATTTTATTATTTTCTACATTACAGATCAGATGGTCCAAGTTCAAAACATAAAGACTATTAAACAATTGGGCTACAGCATAACAAACATCATTCTTAAATATAGAACAACAGTTGTTCTTAATTATAAAAGAAAATCCAATCATGTCCAAACATGAAATAGATATAATGTTTCTAGTTATGGCCGGAACAAAATAACAATTATCTAGTTCTATTACAAGCCCACTGGGCAAAGAAATACGGTAAACCCCTACGGCTACAGCAGCAACTCTTGCTCCATTGCCGACGCGGAGGTCCACCTCCCCTTTACTCAGCAATCTTCTCCTTTCCAGTTCCTGCACATTTGTACAAATGTGAGAACCACATCCGGTATCCAATACCCAAGATGAAGGAGAAGAAAGGTTTATCTCTATAACGTGAACATTTGAAGCGGAAGTCATACTGTAACACCTCCCCTGTAGTGAACGTATAATATGGGTCCGGCCGGGGCCCCACAACATACGAACGCCACAGCTTTAGTATTATAAGTTGATATAGCTACCCAAACTCAAGACACTTTGCACAACACAGCGGGAACAGAACAGGACTAGAAGTTATCCACCACTAAAGAGTAAAACAAATGGCCATAAGGCCTACATCAAGTGTCCAAAAATAAATAGTACATCAAACATGAATGTGCTCAGCACTCCTAGTCTACCTCGGCATGCAAGCCGGACAAAATAGTCTCAAACAAACATCACCATAACTGAAGTGCTACAAAAGAGGGAAAAATACTTCATGGGGCTTAGGCCTTTCTGGCCGGCATGCTAGCTCCTGCATGCGATCCTTGACCTGTAAAAATTATTAGTAACGTGGGTCAGCAAAGGCTGACCTCAAACTGTGTAACAAAACATCTCCTCCCGGCCGCCCCTAACGGACCCCGGAGAACCCTCCAACCTGCAAGTCAGCACTTCATATGCAATATAAACATCTATAAATAGAAAAGCATTAGAACAAGCTTGGATGTCTCAATCATCAAACATGTTCTCTATTGGTTGAGCATATAAAGAAAGGACCTACTGTGCAACATGAATGCAACACCCGGGCTTCACCCAAGGTACCCTACTGCGTATGCATCTAGCATAACATCACATCATTTGGGTACTCACATTTCCCCATTGGCATAAAGCCGCAAACACTAAGGGAGACACCTCTCCCTCAAACGGCGCACAGGCCGCCACAAGGAATTCTTGCCAAGGCCCCACCCGCTCGTGGGCTTAGCCCCGGGCTTGCCTGCAAACTCTGACGTCTCATGTCAGGATTCCAACAAACACAGACCGACCGATTCTAAGAAGCCTTGCTGGACCCCACCCGCTCATGGCCTCTTTGCCCGGGCTTGCCCCAAGCTTGGCATTCTCGTCAGTCTCACAGAAGGGGACTAGTCTCGCCGGGACACTCTCCACACATGACGCACATGTCACGGGATAGCCAGCCGACCACATAGACATAGCCACGCCTTGGCACAACACAAACCAAGACTAAATACATCATAATCCCTCATTGTACTGCAGCGTTCCCGCGCACCAAGGAAACCATCTCCAACTCGTGCGGAGCTAACCTTGTCCCTCAAGGAAACCATCTACCGCCACGAGGAGCTAACCTTGTCCGGGTCCGACTACACGTACCTTTTCAAATAAACGGGACAATCACCACCACAACACAAACAGCATCTTGCCGCAACGGAAAATCTCTACGAATCCCTAAGTTCGTATGCAACATCACCGAGTCGGACTAACGGTCGCGACTACGGCTTCACCCACCATGCCTAATCCACTAGCGAAGCCGATCTCTAATGCAAAATATGCCGGGGATGGACTCAATCAACCCGGAAGTTCCTCTTGAAACTTGGCAAACCAAAACCCCTCTCATTTGAGAGTTCGGTGCCCAAAAATTAGAGAGAAAGAAAACTAAATGATGCTAATACATGCATCCTAAGGATCGAGAGGAGAGATGTCGTTACCTTCCGACTCCCTTCCTTGCCATGGCAAAAATAGCCGGATGGAAATCTTCGCAACGCTCCAAGCTTCACGGATCCGGACTCGGCTCGCGATTTGGAGCTCCGAAACCCTTCCTACAGCCCAAGACCTTCTTCTTCTTCCTCCTTGCTCTAGTTTTTCTCAAGAACTTAGAAAGAGAAGACTTGGAAAACAAATGAGGGTTTCCAACCCTAGAATCGGACATAACTTCCCAAGAACAGCCCTGAGCCGTCAGATCCCAAAATCTGGGAAAGAATGGCCACGATTCGCCTGGAAAATAAAAGACCTGGGCCGAATACGGCCTGGCACACGCTCGTGTCCAGGGCCGTGTGCCTCATTCTCCGTCTCAAATCGACGCGCCTGGAACCGCACACAGGCATCCGACACGCCCGTATTCAACCCAACACGCCCGTGTCCCCAGTGACACGGCCGTGTGGCCGGCCGTGTGCCTCCAACAACACGGCCCTGAAACCAACCCGAGAGATGACACGGCCTGGGACACGCCCGTGTCCCAAGCCGTGTGCCAAGTCTCGACACCCGTCAACAGGCTTTGTGTCGACACCGCGGAAAAACGTCGAGCGAAGATCGTCGACCAAGCGGGACACGCCCTGTGACACGCCCGTGTCACAGGCCGTGTGCCCCAGTCTCGACACTTTGTCGAGCGAATGTGTCGACACTTGGGCCGAGTGTCGACACGGCCTCGACACGCCATGCGACACGCCCGTGTCGCAGGCCGTGTGCCCCTCTCTCGACACTTTGTCGAGCGAAAGTGTCGACACTTGGGCCGAGTGTCGACACGGCCTCGACACGCCCGTGTCGCAGGCCGTGTGCCCCACTCTCGACACTTTGTCGAGCGAAAGTGTCGACACTTGGGCCGAGTGTCGACACGGCCTCGACACGCCCTGCGACACGCCCGTGTCGCAGGCCGTGTGCCTCCTGCCAGAAACCCAAAAATGTTCAGAACTGCAGACTGAACCTCTTGCAAAAACTGGGGTGTTACACATACCTCCCTTCATTTTCTGCAGACCTTCAATGTACGAAGGACAGTTCCTCCTCCAATGACCAGCCTTGCCACAGTGGTGGCATTTCCCTTCCTTCATCGTGCTTTTCTTTTTCATCAGTGCAGAAGACTTGGGCTCAAGATATGACTTAGGTCTCACCTTCGTCTTCTTAGAGCCCTTGGCCTTGCCCTTGCCCTTATGCACCATCAGTATGGGGCTGGCAGGCTTGGCCTTCTTCATATTGATTTCGGCAGTTCTCAACATGCCTAGGAGTTCGGGCAGTGTCTTGTCTATTTCATTCATGTTGTAGTTCAAGACGAACTGCTCATAACTGTCCGGCAACGATTGCAGGATCAGATCTGTGGCCAACTATTGACCAAGAGGAAAACCCAGCCTTTCAAGGTTCTCTATATACCCAATCATCTTGAGTACGTGAGTCCCTACTGAGTCTCGAACTCCCATCTTGCACTGAAACAACGCTTTTGTGACGTTGAACCTCTCTTGACGAGCCTACCCTTGAAACATTTTCTTGAGATGCTCGTCAATCTCCTTGCACCCCATGCTCTCATGTTGCTTCTGAAGCTCAGAGTTCATAGTGGCAAGTATAAGGCATTCGACATCTAAAGCATCATCAGTATACTTCTTATAAGTATCCTTCTCAGCACGGGAAGAGTTCCCGGTCGGCACCTCGGGGGCTTGTTCTTCCAAGACATAGAGCTTTCGCTCTTGCCTGAGAACAATTCTCAGGTTCCTCTACCAGTCCATGTAATTTGTCCCACTGAGCTTATCCTTCTCAAGGATGGCTCTCAGAGACAAAGTGGAGTGTGAAACACTTGCCATGGAATTCTACAAGAATTTATGCAGAATAAAATCAGTACCAAAATTTCAAATACAATTTATTTTAATTTGGACTTCAATAAAACACTCCCACTATTTTATTCGAAATGATAGCCCTCACTAACAATTCGGAGAGTTCATGCGAGCTACTCTCTTAGTGGACAAGATCCGTATTTCACCAACACAATGAGTCACTTTGGCTTTCCTCTCACGATGCGGTTATTTAGGTAGGCAACTCTTGCCAATTGCATCCTCATGCAATTCTTGTATGGTAGGTGAATAACTCCTTACTCGCATCCATCATATGGTGCATGCCAACCCTATGCCTCTAGGCACTCAACCTTTGAGGTCACCTAGTTAAGTTGGACCCGATGTCGACAGTGGGATATCACAATTATCCGCTCGCACCCTTACCAAGATAGATTAATGCACCTTTCTTTGGCAAGCCCACACTTCATCGATCGAGGCAGGAAGAGTGTCATCCATCGGAAGCCATCCGAACACTTAATATTTGATGAAGGGATTTTGATTATAGGTTAACAATTAACCATGATCAATATTTGATCAATGTGCACATCCAAAGAAAAACAATTTTCTAAAACCACATGCATCCCTTATGTGCACAACCTGACACCGTCAACATTTGATAGAAGGAAGGGCTAAATCTGAACATCCGGAAACTTCCAAATCCTCAGATTTACATGCATTGGACAAAAGCAAAGACAACTCAACTTAAAGCAGTAGACAAGCTCATCTCTCTATGTTGGATTCAAAATCCAAAACAATCTCGAGGGATGGTTACTGCTAAGGAGACTACAATTTCTAACAATTAGAAATTTCCACGAAATCCCAGAAGTTCTTGGCGGGGTACCAAGACTAAATCTAGACATTTAGAACACTTCTAAATCCCTAGGTTTACACGCACTGAAATAACAAAACTTCCAATACAACAATCATGGCCGGAACCTGGCTTTGATACCACTGTTGGGTTTCTCTATGAGGATGGCACAACACTTGTGCACGCAGCGGAAGAATAAAAAAAACATCAAGAAAAACCCAAAAGAGATGGGATCGGGCCATGGTAGTTGAATCAAGAAGTTAACATACAACTAGGCAAAAATTACCTCGGTGGCGTTGAGTCACAACTCAACGGAGATGCTCCAAGCTTCGTGTTCTTGCTGGTGGCGAGTTCTACGTGGAATGATATCCACGTCTCTGCAGAAATCCACACGAGCGGGAGAACACCGACTTTTCCGTCGCACGGATAATCGGGAAGGAGAATGACCACACCTTGCTTTTCCACGGACTGCTAGGTCTGCGCCAGGAATAGCAACACCAGCGACAATCGTCGGAGAGGAGGAGGTCGACGGAGCGAACGAAGAACGGCGGCGGGATTCGGGATCGGCGGAATGGCGGGATTCGGGATCGGGATCGGCGGAAATCCGATTCGATCAGAACTCTTTCCCGAAAACCCTAAGTATCTATTTTTACCAAAGGCATAAACAGACTTAGGAATATCGCTATCCGCAGACCACCCAGAAAATTAGGGTTCCAGAATCGGCGAGAATCACCTAGCAGATTCGGTGAGAATCAATCGGCGAGAATCACCTAGGATCGGCGAGAATCAGTCGGCGAGTATCAGAGTACAATACTCGACGATTCACGTCGAACGTGGGTTGACGATAATCATTGATCTGCGGTCGACGATCGTCAACCTTGCGGTCGACGATAGTTGACCCGCGGTCGGCGATACTCGTCGACCCGCGGTCGACGATACACGTCGACCCACGATCGACGATCGTCGACCCTCGGTCGACTATCGTCGACCCTCGGTCGACTATTCTTACCAATCCTTCAAGGCAACATTTGCCCAACCCGACGATCCTTTAAGGCAACACTTTGCCCATAACCCCATTCAGGTCGGTGATTTGTAACCTTTACCAAAACAGTCAATCATCCAACTTCTCCACATCTCTTATGTGCGACCCTGCAGGCTCATATCGCGTTGGCAGTGAGATTACATGTTTGACCACTTCTAGATCACCATGGTAACTCCAATATATATATATATATATATGGAGTTTATATATTTAGTGGACATTCGTTCTATTGAGTTCATACAACTTAAAATGTTGCGCTAGAATGCTCTGAGTTAGGACACGAGTAGTATGAGATTTTGATATCTACACGTAATTCCGTTGTTTGTTTGTGAAATATGGCGTGGGGCCCCGGCCGGGCCCACTGTTATATTTCATGTGACGAGTGGAGGTGTTACATAGAATCACAAAACATAATAGATTTACTTAGTTGTATACTGTAGTCCAGAAGTTGATGTTGAATGCACAACAACTGTGCACAGCAACTCCCAGCAGATATGTACTCAGATTCTACTGTAGAGATAACAACACTTGTTTGCTTCTTGCTACTCCAACTGATAAGTCTTTTCCCTAGAAACTGGCAAGTTCCAGAAGTACTTTTTATGTCTTCTTTACACCCTGCAAAATCTGCATTTGTGTACCCAGTAAGTTCAAAATCACTATCCCTTGGATATCAAAGCCCAAGATTGGGTGCGCTCTTAAGATATCTCAGTATTCTCTTAACAGCAGTATAATGAGACTCTTTGGGGCATGCTTGGTACCTAGCATAGACATATGTTGAGAACATAATATCTGGCCTACTTGTAGTTAAATACATGAGTGATCCAACGATGCCTCTATACAAGCTTTCATCAACTGGTTTTCCAGATTCATCCTTCTATAGTGACACTGTATAACCCATTGGAGTTCTCATGGTAGAACAATTCTCTATACCATATCTCTTAATCAACTCCTTAGTGAACTTAGATTAAAAGATGGATATTCCATCCTCAGATTATCTAACTTGGAATTCCAAGAAGAACTTTAGCTCACCCATGCTGCTCATTTCAAACTTACCTTGCATAAGCCTTGCAAATTTGTTACACAGCTTCTCATTAGTAGACCCAAAGATTATGTCATCTACATAAATCTGGACTAAGATGCTTAATCCTTTGATGTTTCTAAGAAATAGTATCTTGTCTATCTTTCCTCTAGAGAACTTGTTCTCAATAAGAAAGGTAGTCAGGGTCTCATTCCAGGCTCTAGGTGCCTGTTTTAACCCATACAAAGCCTTGTGCAATCTAAAAACATAGTTTTGTGTTTAGGGTCAACAAAACCCGGTGGCTGCTTTACATAGACTTCCTCCTTCAGTGTGTTATTTAGGAATGCTGACTTTACATCCATCTGGTAGACCTTATATCCTTTGAATGTTGCATGGGCTAAAAACAATCTTATGGCTTCTAGCCTAGCTACAGGTACAAAGGTTTGGTCATAATCTAATCGTTCCTCTTGTCTATATCCTTTAGCCACTAATCTAGATTTGTTCTTAACTATAACCCCATATTCATCTAATTTATTTCTATAAATCCACTTAGTGTCTATGATATTGTGATCACTAGGTCTCAGAACTAGACTCCAGACTTTGCATGTAACGCCTCCATCCGTTACATGACATATAATAGAAGGTCTGGTCAGGGCCCCACACCATATATTACAAACATATGGCGAGGTTACAGGTTTATACCAAAACTACGTGCATCCTAATCTCGAGCATGCTAACAGAAGATTTATATTTATTTGAACTCAACTCATTTGAATGTCCACAATATATAAACCACCATTTATATATAACACCACAAAGGAATGTATACAAAATACACAACCAGCCTGACCTTAAGGCCTTAGAGTTAAGCTTGATAGGTGTGGATTACAAACATCGGCACGCAGGCCGGCCATACAGGAAAATCATAAAATTCTTCATTCGGCCTTTGAGGCCTAGCAGCAGCAGTAAGGGCTTCAGCCCACTATTTTCCACTCGACTCTCCTGCACCTGCATGGGGACAAGTCACCGCAACGGTGGTAAATAAGGCAACGGTCAGCATTCAGCTGACCAATTTATAACGACCCTACCCCTTACCCGGGGCAGTGGTATTCCTTCCTTGCAGGCATAGCAGTTCACAAGCAGATATATCAAAAGATGTGCACTCACACACTATCAACATATCACAAACGTCGACCACATGCCCCGACGTTCCGAGCACTCAGGGCACATTCTCGGTGTACCTGAAAACCAGAGTCCCACCACCGTTTCCAACGACAAACTTGAGCATTGCGCTCCACGACCTACAGCCGGAGACTTTAGTCTTGATGGCGCGCAGTCCTAAGACTCTCATTATGTGAACCTGACGAACGTCAATAACCCAGGCACTCATGTCAGACAACCATAACGCGGATATAGTTCAGTCCTTGTCCGTTGTTCAAATCGTCAGTTCAATGACTAGACTGACGCGGGTCGGCATCCCCTTGTTCGTTCGGCACTCAGCCTTTTTAAGAGCTCACATAGCTCACAATATCCACACTGTCCCCTAGGGACTGGCTTCACAATCACAGGTAAGCTAGGAGCCATCGCCAGTGACACTCACTATCGCCCAACATTAGCGACAAAACTCTTTTTCTGTCCCCAGCCCTAACCTTATCTGGACCAACCATCCAGGAATCCCTGAAGCCACCTACAGTGCCAAAACTACTGGTCTTTCATAGCATACAACACATGCACTTTGGGGGCATTTTTCTGGAATTCCATGTAACGCCCCGAAACTCAAAAGAGCGACGGGTGCCGAATCTGTACCAAATTTAGAATTTGGCAGGGGTACACGGCCTGGGACACGGGACACGTGTCCTAGGGCATTTCGGGGTAGTTCAAAGATCTGGCAAAAAATGATCCGGCAGAAATCTGGGTTCGACGATCGTCGAGCAGCGGTCGACGATCTGGTCTAAATGCTGTGTTCGACGATCGAGCCAGCTATCTGGGTTCGACGATCGTCGAGCAGCACTCGATGATCGGGCCAGCTTTCCGTGGGTTCGACGATCGGGCCGCGAGTTCGTCGAACAGGCAGTTTTCTGGGTTCGACGATCGGGCCATGGGTTCGACGATCGGGCCGCGCTTTTGACGATTTGCCAGAGTGTTGTGTTCGACGATCGGGCTATAGATCTCCGTTCGATGATCTATCAGCGGTTGACGATCTTGGTTCGACGATCGTTGAGCGCGGGGCTGATTTTGGCGTGTCTGACTCGGTCGACGCGGAGTGTTGACGCTGGGGTTTTGGTGGGAGTTGACTAAATGTCCTGACACATTTTAATTGGCCGCGGACGTATCTTGCTCCGGATTGGTGAGCCATGCGGTATTTAACCCTATTTGTCCAGGCCTGACCTGAATCGTGTCCGTGCATCCCTTTTTGTGGGATCCGACGGCTGTGGTTAATCCCGAAGAGATTATACCCAAGAGAAGGGTTTCAAAACCCTTATTTTTCCTGCCGTGTTCTCTGTCTAAATCCTAGAGAGAGGGGAGAGCAAAGGAGGAAGAAGAAGCTTAGATCCAGTCTTTGGAGGAGTTTTAGAGCTCCAAATCGCGAGCCGACTTCGGATCTACGAAGGCAAGGAGATTGCGGTGCTTTTCATCCGCTTACATTTCCATGGCGCCAAGGAAGAATGCTAGGGTAACGATTCTCTACTTGACCATGTGAAGCTCTACTTCTTTTGCATAGGGAAGCCCGCTCTCACAAGTTTGCGGTGAGTTTGAGGCGTTCCTTCGGGTAGACATGAATAGTCCCCGTTGTGTAGAGTCCGTAAACGAGGACGGACATAGGCATGATGTGTGAAGCTTATCCGAACATATTGGTCTGGATCGGTGATGTTGCATTGCATAAATGCCGGAGAAGACTCCGTGCGAATGTTTGTTTTTCGGGTTTTCTACGTGGTAGATTGCAACAGGGAGCCTTGGGGATTAACCCTAAGGTGCACCCGGAAAACTGGACGGATGCGTGATCTTGCCAACTTGGAGGCCTGGGAGCCAACTTGAACATAACCGGGTTATGTGAAATGTGTGACGGAAACAGGACTCGGGAGAAGTTTAACCTGCTCATATGTTTTAAATTAACGTTGCGATGTGAGCACGGGTTAGATGGAACCGTACCCGTTCTATGTCGTTTGGATTAGAGCCGTTGGCATATATGAGGGTCTTCGGCGGTCTATGGTTTAAATTACCATGACCCATGTCGGGAAGACAAATTGCTCATTGTTTGGCCGTCCTGGGGACGGTGGTGAGTCGGCGGGCTTAGACCGTGTTCACCGGGAATGTGCCCTGAGTGCACGGGGTGTGTGGCCATGTGAGCCTACGCCTGTGATGAAATGTATATTTGTGTACTGCTTGGTTATGCTAATAAGTGCATGGAAGGAGCATCGTCGCCCCGAATTGGGGGCGGGATCGTTATAATTTGGTCAGCATTGCTGACCGTTGCTTTTGTTTGACACCGTGTGGTGGTTTGTTGCTTGCAGGTGCTGCTGGACCAAGCGGTCAATAGCGGGCTAAAGCCCAAATTGCGAAACTGGCCCTCGAAGGCCTAATTAGAGTGTTTACTTGCTTTTGTTCATGTATGACCGGCCTGCGTGCCGTGGTATGGAAAACATGTAATAAGAGTAAACCAATTGTAAGGCCTTAAGGCCAATATTTGTGTATGTACTTCATTCCTATTTGGCTTGTTAGTGGACATTCATGCTTGTTACTGGGTTCTTTTATTTGCAACTTATAAAATTGCTTCCGCTTGAATGCTCTGTGTAGGACGTTGTGATTGGTTGAATGGTTTCCATTGAGTAACTACCCGGTCTGTCTGTGGTATATGGCATCGGGCACTGGCCGGACCTACTGCTATATGCTATGCGACGGATATGGGGTGTTACATTTCACTCCAGTACTTCTGGGTACTGCCCTTCACAGGCACAACCCACCGATTCCACAAAATACTCATTTATACGCGGAGACTTCTCCGATGCGTAAATTAAAACATCACCAATCCAGACCAACCTGTCCAGATGGGCTTCACACAGTATGTCTATTCTGTACTACACATTTCCTGATCTATATGCAAGACTCACTAGGGATTTCATGAATTAACCCAAAGGAACTCCCTCTACTTTCCACCTTTTGGTGGGGGATTCCATGCATATGCCAAAAGACGGACTTCACTTATCTAAGAAGAAATATTGTTACCCTTGAAGATCTCTTTGGAGCCATGGCAAAGCATTTCTACTCGGACGAAAATGATCATCGCACTTTCCTCTTTGCCTGGATGAGGAGATCCTCTCGGGGTTGGAACCTTCTCGCCACCGAGACACATTCGACCCATCCAGCTAGTGGGAGTCTGGGTGAGGAGATCCTCTTTGGGTTGGTACCTTCTCGCCACCGAGGCATATTCAACCCATCCAACTAGTGGGAGTCTGGATGAAGAGATCCTCTCGGGGTTGGAACCTTCTCGCCACCGAGACACATTCGACCCATCCAGCTAGTGGGAGTCTGGATGAGGAGATCCTCTCGGGGTTGGAACCTTCTCGCCACCGAGGCAAATTCGACCCATCCAGCTAGTGAGAGCCTGGATGAGGAGATCCTCTCGGGGTTTGAACTTTCTCTCCACCGAGGCACATTCGACCCATCCAGCTAGTGGGAGCCTGGATGAGTAGATCCTCTCGGGGTTGGAACCTTCTCTCCACCGAGGCACATTCGACCCTTCCAGATAGTGAGAGCCTAAATGAGGAGATCCTCTCGGGGTTGGAACCTTCTCGCCACTGAGGCAAATTCGACCAATCCAGCTAGTGGGAGCTGGGTGAGGAGATCCTCTCGGGGTTGGTACCTTCTCGCCACCGAGACACATTCGACCCATCCAGCTAGTGAGAGCCTAGGTGAGCAGATCATCTCGGGACAAGAGCTTACTACCGAGGCACATTCGACCCATCCAGCTAGTGGGAGCCGGGATGAGGAGATACTCTCGGGGTTGGAACCTTCTCGCCACTGAGGCACATTCGACACATGCAGCTAATGAGAGCCTGGATGAGGAGATCCTCTCGGGGGTGGGGCTAGACAAGCCATTCGAACCATACTAAATTCAACATCCTCAAACAAGAAAAATTTTAAGATACATGACCTCCTGACTCTTCCGGTCAGGGGTAGACTAATTACAAAAATGACATGAAAGGGAAAAAGTGCTCACCAAAGCAAGGCTTCTTCAGGCTGCTTGTGCATGATGGTCGTCATTCGCCTCCTTCTCCTTTGATACCTCCATCCAGCTCAAGCTCTCCATGATCTTCTCCATCTCCTCTGCCCTGGCTAGCCAGGAGATGATGTTGACGGTCGTGATGTAGCACTGCCTTGCCATCTTGGGATCTCCTCTGACCCTGACTTGGATCCCTCCAGTGTTAAACTTGAGGCACTGGTGGAAGGACGATGACACACAGCGGAAGGCGCTGATGAGGGGTCTTCCGAAGTTGATATTGTAACTGCTCGGAGCGTCAACAATGACGAACTGACAATTCCTTGAGCGCCAACTCTTTGCCTGTTAGATTTTTGGGGTGTTACAACCCTCCCCTCCTAACAAAAAAATTTTGTCCCGAAATTTGGATACCGCAACAGAACACAGTAGCCAATAGGTTATAACATCACTTTTCTTCAACAAAAAACTTTATAACATTTTATGTTCTGCTATCCAAAATAAAACAGAAACTGTTATACCAGTTTAGACAAACAATTCAGAAAATTCAGCATGCATGGTTTGTTCCCGCTCCCATGTTAGCTCCTCACGACCACAATTTTCCCACCAGACCTTGACCATCCTGATTGTCTTCTTTCGCACCTACTTATCCGCTTTATCTTCGATCTGAATGGGCCTAACCTTCGTCGTTAGCCCAAACTCGACCGGTACGTGATCATTCGCAATTACTTGAGATGGATCCTTCACAGATTTTTGAATCACTAAGATGTGGAACACATCATGCAATACACTCAATTTTGCCGAAAGAGTTAGCTGATAGGCAGCTTCGTCAACTCGTTCCACCACTTCAAACGGACCAAGATATCTTGGACTCAGCTTTTTCAAGCATCGAATCCTGGATACGCCTTTGAATGGTTTGATATTTAAGTAGACTCACTCGCCAACCGCAAACTCCACATTTCGGTGCTTGGCGTTGTAGTATTTTGCTTGTCTATCTTGGGCTATTAATAGCCTCTCCCGGATAGAGCGTATTGCTGAATTCGCCTCTTCGACTTCCTTACGCTTATATAATTTAGATTCGCCTGCTTCTGTCTAAGCTAATGCTGTACGACATTTCCGTCCATATAAAGCTTCAAACGGTGTCATATTTATGGTAGCTTGATAGCTATTATTGTAGGCGAACTTCACCATATAAAGATGATTTTCCCATCTTTTTCCAAAATCCAAGGCACACATTCAGAGCATGTCCTCCATCGTTCTGTTGGTAATCTCTGTTTGGTCGTCCGTTTGTGGATGAAAGGTCATACTATATTTTAATTTTGTTCCAAATAATTGATGGATGAGTCTCCAATCATTTGAAGTAAAGCGCCCGTCTCGATCACTTACGATGCTACGGGGCACACCGTGCAATCGTACGACTTGCACAACATAAAGCTTAGCCAAGCCTTCCACTGAATCATCCGTCTTATTCTGAATGAAGTGAGCCACTTTAGTTAACCGGTCCACGATTACCCAAACCGAATCATTACCACGTTGAGACCTCGCCAAACCGTGCATGAAATCCATTGAAATATCATCAAACTTCCATTCCGGAATAGGTAGCGACTTCAGGAAACCTCCAGGCTTCTGACATTCAGCTTTCACTAAGGCACAGGTCTGATATTTAGCCACATAATGTGTGATGTCCATCTTCAAACCCGGCCACCAGAACAACTTTTTCATGTCTTTGTACATCTTTGTGCTCCCTGGGTGAATTGAATATTTCGTAAAGTGAGCCTCATACATCAACTCTTCTCTTAGCTTACCCATACTTGGGACGCACAAACGACCGTCTTTTCGCAAGAGGCTGTCATCCCAGGAGAATTGGTCATTTAACCCATCCACTGTACAGCATTGCAAACTTGTGTCAAGTTCTATTGCTCGCCGAACCCTATCCGCAAGTTAATACAAGAAATCTCTAACGCTTCCAACTCCTGGATCAGACGTTCATCATGCATCTGCAACCAATTTGCCCTTGTTTGAGTCCTACGACTCAAGGCATCTGCAACAACGTTTCCCTTTCCGGGAGTATAATGAATATCAAAGGTATAGTCCCCGAGGAACTTCATCCACCTTCGTTGTCGCATATTGATATCCTTCTGATCCAAAAGGTACTTTAGGCTCTTGTGGTCCCTGAATATATCCACCTTCACGCCATATAGGTAGTGACGCCACAATTTAAGTGCAAAAATCACCGCCGCCAACTCCAAGTCGTGGACGGGATAGTTTTGCTCATGCACTTTCAACTAGCGTGAGCCATAATCTAACACCTTTCCAAACTGAAGAAGAACACAGTCTAAGCCACTCCCTGAGGCATCACTATAGATCTCATAGCCGTCTGTACCACATGGTGACGTCAAAACGGGCGTCGTGGTCAAACGACTCTTTAGCTCTTCAAAAGCTCGCGAGCACTCCGACATCCAAACGAACTTCTGATTCTTCCTCGTTAATGTGGTAAGAGGCAAAGCGATCCGTGAGAAGTTTTCTACAAAACGTATGTAGTAGCCCGCCAGTCCAAGGAAACTCCTGGCTTCAAACACCGAATACAACATCGGCCACTCCCGTACGGCTCTTATCCTTGACGTATCCACCTCAATGCCCTCTCCACTTATCACATAGCCAAGAAAAGCCACTGACAATAGCCAGAAATCATACTTGGAGAACGTGGCATAGAGCATATTTCTCCTCAAGGTATGCAACACCAGCTGTAAATGGTTCGCATGATCTTCTTCCGATTGAGAGTACACCAAGATGTCGTCGATGAAGACGATCACAAATAAATCCAAGTACTCTATAAAAGTGCAGTGCATTAAGTCCAAGAACATCGACGGCGCATTACAGATTCCAAACGACATTACAGTGAACTCGTAATGACCATAGCGTGTTCCTAATACTGTCTTGGGAATGTCACCTTCCCGAATCCACAACTGGTAGTATCCAGATTTCAAATCAAGCTTTAAATATACTATCGATCCAGTCAGTTGATCAAACAAGTCATCTATCAGTGGAATCGGATATTTGTTTTTCTCCATCAACTTGTTCAATTCTCGATAGTCGATACACAATCGTAGGCTACTGTCCTTCTTTTTCACAAAGAGAACAAATGCGCTCCATGGTGACATACTTCAGCGTATATAACCCTGTTCCAACAACTCTTGTAGTTGAACTTTATGTTCCGCCATTTCCTTTATCGCTACACGATATGGCGAGCGGGCCACAGGTTTTGCACTTGGCACCAACTCAATCGAGAAATCAATCTCCCGTTGTGGTGGTAACCCCGGAAGCTCCTTCAAAAACACATCAGCAAATTCCGAAGCAATCAGGACATCACTCAGACTGGCCTTTGGCTCAACAGCCTAAATAAGCGTGAAGAATAACTCCTCGCCCTTCCGAACAGCATTGACAACTTGGAGGGCAGACATCAAGATCCCTCTCGATCCTCGCATACCAACGAATTTAGTCTCAAGCTCGGTATTCTGGCCCAGTGTGATCTCCTTTGAATTGCAATCAATAGAGGCACGTTGCTCCGAGAGCCAGTCCATACCAAAGATCACATAAAATTCCGATATCGGTAGCACAAATGCGTTCAAGCAGAAATTCCGACTTCCTATTTGTACTTCCACATAGCAGGTCCTATTCGCAAGCATCACACATCTGTTTGGTAACAACACTTTCACACTATCTATTGTCATATGACTAGGTACTCCAATTCGTGCTACGAAGTCCGCAGACAGAAATGAATGCGAAGCACCCGTATCAAATAGTGCTCTCGCCGGACGGTCCCGAATTAGGACAAAGCCTAAGACAAACACATCAGACACAAGCTACATACAAGGTATGAAGTATGAAAAAGAAACAATCAATAACTTAGATCATACCTGTGACGACGTCACTTTGCTTTATGGCCTCCTGCTGGCCAAGATTATACACCCGGGGCTGCACCTGGGATGCAGAGGACTCCACCACTGCCTTTCCCTTATCAGCATATGACGCTCATGTCTTATTTTCAACCTTTGATGGACCAACCCGACAGTTACGGGTTATATGCCCCACTCTACCACATGTATAACAGGTTCGAGACTCTTGCCTCGAAGTTGCTCCAGACGCAACACTCGACGGAGCCTTTGTAGAAGACTTGGATCACTTACCTCATTTCCTTCGGTAGTTTGATTTCCCGGGCGTGGCACATTGAACTCAGACTTTGTCACAGCCAAGTCCCTTTTTCCTTGCACCCGCTTCATATCTTTTTCCAACGCACATGCCGTATCCACCAATGCTTGAAACCGCTGGTTCATCGAACTCGAGAGTAGGAATCACAACTCATCACGCAGCCCTTCATAGAACTGATTGGTTTTACGTTGTTCATCAGTGAAGATAGACCCTGCATAGCGTCCCAACCGTGTAAACTCATGTAGGTAGGTATCAACACTACTTTCTCCCTGAGTTAGACGTTGGAACTCATTTTCCATGGCGATGCGCTGTGCTGCTGGCAAATGCTTTGCCAAGAACAATCTCGAAAACTCCTCTATCGAGACTTCTGTTAATTGTCTGCCTGCTAAGTGGTGCAACTTTATCTCGTTCCACCATAGCCGGGCCTCGCCTTCTAGCAAGAAGGTGGCCAAGGTGACTTTATTTTCTTCCTCCATCCTTATCGCCGTCAATATTCTCTTGACGCGGGACAACCAATCCTCCGCCTGCGTTGGGGATCCCACACCCATAAACGTAGAAGGATTGAAGCTCATAAACTGCTTCAACTGTCATTCAGCTCCTCAAGGATCAACAACAACCTCAACAGTTTTTGCCTCACACCAACCTGTTGTGGCACCATTGCAGGTTGCGCCTGTCCAGTAGGCTATGCATGAATCATTGCAAATAGCGCCGCAGCAACTAAGCGTACTATTTCCGCAAAACGAGGAGGTGTAGGCACCTCAGCTAGTGCCGCACTCTCATTAGAACGCTGGGGCTCAGACTTCCCAGCTCAACTTCGAGTCACCTAAAGGTGGACAAGACACACTTTAGCAACTTTGCACATGAAAGAACAACAAAATAGGAACGTGCAGGTTCCTCAAACAGGTGTATTTGCATTCCTTAGTGGACATTCTTGAGTTCATTAACGGCTAAAGCGGGTCGCACTTACACATGCTCGCCACCCCCACAAAAGAATTTGACCACGAATTCGAAAGAGGAAGACCGAGACAAGCTGATACAAAATTGTAACGCCTCCATCCGTTACATGACATATAATAGAAGGTTCGGCTGTGGCCCCACACCATATATTACAAAAAGATGGCGAGGTTACAGGTTTATATCAAAACTACATGCATCCTAATCCAGAGCATGCTAACATAAGCTTTAAAGTTATTTGAACTCAACTCATTTGAATGTCCACAATATATAAACCAGCATTTATATATAACACCACAAAGGAATGTATACAAAATACACAACCAGCCTGCCCTTAAGGCCTTACAGTTAAGCTTGACAGGTGTGGATTACAAACTTCAGCACGCATGTCGACCATACATGAAAATCATAAAATTCTTCATTTGGTCTTCAAGGGCCAGCAACAGCAGCAAGGGCTTCAACCCACTATTTTCCACTCGACTCTCCAGCACATGTATGGGGATAAGCCACCGCAATGGTGGTAAACAAGTCAACGATCAGCATTCAGCTGACCAATTTATAATGACCCTACCCCTTACCCTGGGAAGTGGTATTCCTTCCCTATAGGCATAGCAGTTCACAATAAGATATATCACAAGATATGCACTCACGCACCATCAACATATCACAAATGTCGACCACATGGTCCAACATTCTGTGCACTCAGGGCACATTCTCGGTGTACCGGAAAACCAGGGTCCCACCACCGTTTCCAACGACAAACTTGAGCATTGCGCTCCACGGCCTACAGCCGGAGACTTTAGTCTTGATGGAGTGCATGCCTAGGACTCTCATTATGTGAACCTGACGAACGCCAATAACCCAGGCATTCATGTCAGACAACCATAACGCGGATACAGTTCAGCCCCTGACCGTTGCTCAAATTATCAGTTCAATGACTAGACTGACGCGGGTCGGCATCCCCTTGTCTGTTCGGCACGAAGCCTTTTTTAGAGCTCACAGTAGCCATACTGTCCCCTAGGGACTGGCTTCACAATCACAGGTTAGCTAGGAGCCATCGCTAGCGACACTCACTATCATCCAGCGTTAGCGACAAAACTCTCTTCATATCCTCAGCCCTAACCTTATCTGGACCAACCATCCAGAAATCCCTGCAACCACCTGTAGTGCCAGAACCACTAGTCTTTTATAGAATACAACACATGCACTTTGCGGGCATTTTCTTGGAATTCCACTCTAGTACTTCCTGCTACTTGCCTTCGCAGGCACAACCCACTGATTCCACAAAATACTCATTTATACGCGGAGTCTTCTCTGGTGCGCAAAATAAAACATCACCAATCCAAACCAACCAGTCCAGATGGGCTTCACTGTAACGCCCCGAAACTCAAAGGAGCGACAGGGGACATTTTGGGTCAGTTTGGGTTCTGGCTACAGGCACACGGCCTGGGACACGGGCGTGTCCCAGGGCGTGTCAAGCCTGTGTCGACACTGAGCCGGGAAGTCGACACTTTGGTGTGGATAATGTGTCGAGACTGGGCACACGGCCTGCGACACGGGCGTGTCGCAGGGCGTGTCGACCCGTGTCGACACTTAGCCGCGAAGTCGACACTCTGCATTCAACGAAGTGTCGAGGCATGGCACACGGCCTGCGACACGGGCGTGTCGCAGGGCGTGTCACCCCGTGTCGACACTCGTCCCGGGAAGTCGACACTTTGGTCTCGACATGGTGTTGAGACAAGGCACACGGCCTAGGACACGGGCGTGTCCAAGGCCGTGTCATCAGGTCGACGATCTTCGCTCGACGAAGTGTCGAGTGTCGAGACCGTGTACACGGCCTGGGGTCCAGGCGTGTTGAGGTGACACGAGTAGGGATACGGGCGTGTCCTAGAACCCGTGCAGTGCTCGGGTTGTTTTCGGGGAAAAATGATGGGGGTACACGGCCGGCCACACGACCGTGTCAGGTGGAACACGGGCGTGTCAGCTCGAACACGGGCGTGTTCGATACCCGTGTGAGGTTCCAGGCGAGCCGATTTTGACGGTGAATGAGGCACACGGCCCTGGTCATGGGCGTGTGCCAGGCCGTGTTTGGTCCAGATTGGGCATTTCAGTCCCGAATCAAAGCCGTTTGTTTCCTTATTTTGAGATCCAACGGCTGGGGGTTGTTCCTGAAGGGATATACCCGGGATTGGACTTAGAAATCCTCACTTTTCATAAGTTATCATCTTTCTAAAAGCTTAGAGAGAGAGAGAGGAGAGCCAAGGAAGGAAGAAGGAGCTAGATCCAGCCATTGGAGGAGCTTCGAAGCTCCGAATCGCGAGCCGACTCCGGATCCACGGAGGCAGAGCTAGTGCGGTGCTTTTCATCCGCTTACTTTTCAATGGCACCAAAGAGGAATGCTAGGGTAACGATCCTCATCTTGAGCATGAGTAGCTCTCTTTCTTTGCATAGGAAGCCCGCTCTCGTGAGTTTGCGGAGAGTTGGAGGCATTCCTTCGGGTAGATATGTGAAGTCCCCGTTGTTTAGAGTCCGTAAGCGAGAACGGACATATGCATGATGTGTGAAGCCTACCCGGACATGTTGGTCTGGATCGGTGATGTTGCATTGCATAAATGCCGGAGAAGACTCCGTGCTATGGATTGTTTTTCGGGTTTTCTACGCGGTAGATTGCAGCAGGGAGCCTTGGGGACTAACCCAAAGGTGCACCCGAAAAACTGGGCGGATATGAGATCTTGCCAACTTGGTGGCCTGAGATCCAACTTGAACATAACTGGGTTATGTGAATTGTGATGGAAACGGGACTCGGTGGAAGTTTGACCCACGCAGATGGCTTAAATTGCCGTTGCGATGTGAGCACGGGTTAGATGGAACCGTACCCACTCTATGTCGTTCGGTTAAAGAGACCTAAAGGCACGTGGCACTTGCCTTTGGCATAGATTAGGATCTTTGGTGGTTGATGGCTTAAATTGTCGTGACCCAGGCCAAGAAGACAAATTGCTCATAGGTTTGGCCGTCAAAGTGGCGGTGGTGAGTCCGGAATGTTGATGGCTTTAATTGACGTGACATCGACCGGTTCACCGAAAATGTGCCCTGAGAGCACGGGGCGTGTGGCCGTGCGAGCCAACGTCTGTGATGAAATGGTTTTTTATGTATATTGCTCGCTTATGCTAATGAAATGCAGGGAAGGAGCATCGCCGCCCCAAGTTGGGGGCGGGATCGTTATAATTTGGTCAGCATTGCTGACTGTTGCCTTGTTTTTCCACCGTGCGGTGGTTTGTTGCTTGCAGGTGCTGCTGGACCAAGCGGTCAATAGCGGGCTAAAGCCCGAATGCGAAGCCGGCCCTCGAAGGCCTATATTTGGAAGTGTTTACTGCTTTATTCATGTGTGACCGGCCTGCGTGCCGTGGTTCGTAAAACATGTAATTTGAAGTGAAACATCTTGTAAAGCCTTAAGGCTTATTTTGGGTATTTTGTATAACATTCCTATTTGGATTAGTGGACATTCATGCTTTAATGCTGGGTTCTTTGTTACAACTTTTATAAACTGCTTCCGCTAGAATGCTCTGTGTAGGACGTTGAGATTGGTTGGATGGTTTCCATAAGTAACCACCCGGTCTGTCTGTAGTATATGGCGTCGGGCCCCGGCCGGACCTACTGCTATATGCTATGCGACGGATAGGGGGCGTTACAATTTGGTATCAGACTACTGGTTTTGGTCGGGCTTCAACTGAATTCGTGGACGAATTCTTTTTAAGGGGTGGTGAGCACATTGTGTGCGTCATCGTTATAATGGTAAATGAACCCATGAATGTCCACTTAGGAATGAAAATACTCGTGTTTGAGGAACCTGCGTGTTCCTATAATTGTTGTTTGCAATTTTATTTGGTCGCTTAACTGTGTTTTGTACCACTATAGGTGACCAGAAGTGGTGTTGGGCCGTCAGAACGTCGAATTTCTGAGGCTAGTATTGCACCGGAAGTTGCTCCCGCAACACCTCTATCGGCTGAGAACATACGATTGGTGGCTGAAGCGGTGTTGGCCGTGATAAATGCGTAGCCTGCAAGGCAGACACAGCAGCCCGCTCCTGCGATGGAGCAAGAACCTCTTCAAGAGGCTGAGCCGAGGAGAGTGGAGCAAGTGGTTGTAGAACCGGTAGTGCCAAGGAGGGCAACTGAGAGGCAGCTTAAGCATGTAATGAGCTTTAACCCTCCGTTATTCTCGGGGTTGGGAACCCCATCTCAGGCTGAAGACTGGCTCTCCAGGGTGAAGAGAGTCATGACAGCAACGGAGACGGAGGAGTGGCAAATGACCACCATCGCTACGTTCCTTCTGGACGGTGAAGCGAGGATGTAGTGGGAAGGATTGGAGCTGCACTTACTGAGAGGTAGGCAACTTGGTGATGTCTCGATGGAGGAGTTCTCGAGATTGTTCTTGGTTAGATACCTCCCTTCGACTCAGAAGATAGCGTTGGAGAATGAGTTTCTGAAGTTGGTTCAGGGTGAGAGGAGCGTGGATGAATATCTCCATGAGTTCACTCGGTTGAGTCGATATGCTAGCTCCACCATCATGGATGAGGAGCGCAAGACTAATCGCTTCTATGAAGGCTTGAGAGATGAGTTGAGATTACTACTTTCGGGGCCGATGACGCAGGGTTTCTTAACCTTGGTCAACACTGCCCGGTCCTTGGAGAAGGACATGAAGAATGTGCAAGCAAAGAAAAGCTTGGGTGATAGGAAATCTGAATTTAAAGTGCCGACTATTTCAAAGACCGGCTATCGGAGGTCTTTCAAGAAGCATAGGACTTCGGGTCCAGCTCCTTCTGGCGCTTCTGGGGCGACTACGGGTCGGACCCCGGGCGCGTGTTTTACTTGTGGAAAGACGGGGCATTTTGCCCGTGACTGTTGGAGCGGACGTCCTAAGTCCGAGAGAATGTCGGGAGCTACTTATGAAGAGAAGGGAAAGGCGGTGGAGTCGACCGCATCACATTATGCTCCGGCCCAACCAAGGGTCTATAATCTTGGCCAACAGGAGGCCATCAAACAGGCTGATGTGGTGACAGGTACGGTTTAATTTATAGCAAGTCACTTTCTTTAAATACTTGTTATGCACATGTTACCTTACCACTGCTTGTTTAGGATTTGTATTGATTTGTGAAAATCCGGCACGAGCACTCTTTGATACGGGAGCTTCACACTCCTTCTTGTCCGAAGGATTTATATCACGCATCGGAGTCCCTTCTGCGATGGCGAAGGATAAGTTGGATGTGTTGTTGCCCAATGGGTGTTTGATGCGAGCGGATAGGATCTGCGATGTTAAGATTCGTATTGGGGAGCAGGAGTTCGACCTGCGGGCGTCTTTACTTCCATTAGCGGAGTTCAACGTCATATTTGGCATGGACTAGCTCTCGGAGCAGCAGGCCCATATAGATTGCGGTAGCAAGGAAGTCAAGCTGGGAGCAAGTCGTGAGACGACTTTTACGGGCTTAAAGGGGTCGAGCAAGACGTTGATGTCTGCTCTTCAAGTGGTGAAGGCGGTTCGTGCCGGAGCAGAACTGTTCTTTACACTAGTGGGGGTTGCAAATCCAAAGCCCGCGTTGGATTGTATTGCAGTGGTATCGGAATACCCTGATGTGTTCCCCGCAGATCTTCCTGGAGCCCCGCCTCAACGGGAGATAGATTTTACGATCGAGCTAGTGCCAGGTGCAAAGCCTGTGTCACGATCTCCGTATCGGCTAGCGCCTAAGGAAATGGCGGAGCTGAAATTTCAACTGCAAGAGTTGTTGGAGTAAGGGTATGTGCGCCCGAGTTCTTCGCCTTGGAGCGCACCGGTCCTCTTTGTTAAGAAGAAGGACGGAAGCTTGAGGCTATGTATTTATTATCGGGAGCTCAACAAGCTGACGGAGAAGAACAAGTACCTGATCCCCCGGATTGATGATCTCTTTGATCAGTTAGTCGGGTCGACGGTGTACTCGAAGTTGGATCTCAAGGCTGGGTACTATCAGATGCGAATAAGGGAGAGTGATATCCCGAAGACAGCGTTTAGTACGAGATACGGGCATTATGAGTTTACGGTCATGCCGTTTGGACTGACTAATGCGCCGTCAGTGTTCATTGATTTGATGAACAGGACTTTCAGGGAGTACTTGGATCATTTCGTGATCGTCTTCATCGACGATATTTTGGTGTACTCGCAAAGTGAGGAAGATCACTTCAAGCATCTTCATTTGGTGTTGGAGACGCTAAGGAGAAATCAGTTGTATGCCAAGTTCTCGAAGTGCGAGTTTTGGCTATCCTCAGTGGCGTTCCTCGGGCATATAGTAAGTGGAGAGGGTATTGCGGTGGATCTGGCGAAGATTGTTGCGATACGGGAGTGGCCTGAGCTTGTTACGGTAGCGGAAGTCCGGAGTTTTCTGGGGCTTGCCGGCTATTATAGGCGCTTCGTAGAGAACTTCTCGCGGATAGCGTTACCTCTCACTACTTTGACGAGGAAGGAGCATAAGTTCGTTTGGACGCCGGAGTGCGCACGAGCTTTTGAGGAGTTGAAGTGTCGGTTGACCACGGCGCCTGTGCTGAGTTCGCCATGTGGGACCGAAGGCTATGAGATTTATAGCGATGCTTCGGGCAGCGGTTTGGGTTGCGTGCTACTGCAACACGGAAGTGTAATAGCTTATGGCTCGAGACAGCTAAAAGTTCATGAGAGGAATTATCCGGTCCATGACTTGGAGTTAGCGGCCGTGATTTTTGCCTTGAAGCTGTGGAGACACTATTTGTACGGTGTGAAGATTGATATCTACACCGATCACAAGAGCCTGAAGTATCTCATTGATCAGAAGGATCTGAACATGCGGCAGCGTAGATGGATGGAGTTCCTGGGGGACTATACATTCAAGATCCACTACGTGCCTGGCAAAGGGAATGCGGTTGCGGACGCGCTGAGTCGCCGAGCCCCAGCTCAAGCCAATTGGCTATCGGTGCATGATGAGCGGTTGGTGCGAGAGTTGGAGGCGTTGGAGATTGTTTGTGTGGATAGACAATCAGGAACTGAAGCAGTTCTGAATTGGACTGAAGTCCAATATGACCTGGCTGATCGTATTCGGCAGGCTTTGGATATGGATGCTCATATGAAGTAGTTCATGGTAGAGGCTCTGGATGGGTCAAATTCCCAATTCGTCGTGGAGGACGGATTACTTTGGAAAGATGGTCGTCTGTGCATCCCAAATGTGGGCAATTTGCGGGTGGAGTTATTATACGAGGCACACCATACCAAGTACTCGATTCACCCGGGGAGCACGAAGATATACCATGATGTGAAGAAACTGTTTTGGTGGCCGGGTTTGAAGAAGGATGTGGCGCTATACGTAGCAAAGTGCCGAACTTGGGCCTTGGTAAAGGCGGAGTGCCAAAAGCTGGGAGGAGTTCTTAAGTCCTTGCCTATTCCGGAGTGGAAATTTGACGAAATCTCTATGGACTTTGTGCACGGTTTGCCAAGGTCGCAAAAGGGGAATGGCGCCATTTGGGTGGTTGTTGATCGATTAACGAAGGTGTCGCAATTTAATCCGCATAGGAAGGATGATCCGGTGGAGAAGCTGGCAAAGCTTTATGTGGATAACATAGTACGGCTTCATGGTGTACCCCGCAGCATCGTGAGTGATTGAGATGGGCGTTTCACGTCCAATGATTGGAGGCTAGTGCAGCAAATGTTGGGAACAAAGCTGAAATTCAGCACAGCCTTCCATCCGCAAACGGATGGGCAGACCGAGAGGGTCAATAGAACCATGGAAGACATGCTCCGCATGTGTGTATTGGATTTTGGAAAGCAATGGGAAGACCAGCTTTATTTGGTGGAGTTCGCATACAACAATAGCTACCAAGTGAGTATTCAAATGGCGCCCTTCAAGGCCCTATATGGTAGAAAATGTCGCACGCCGTTGTCTTGGTTAGAAACGGGTGAGTCAAAGTTGTATAAGCGATCGGAAGTGGAGGATGCTACTTCTTTGGTGAGAACCATTCGGGAGAGGTTGCTTACCGCTCAGGACCGGCAAGCAAAGTACTATAATGCCAAGCACAGGAACGTGGAGTTCGCTGTGGGCGATTATGTATACTTAAAGATCAAGCCGTTCAAGGGTGTCTCGCGGGTGCGGCGATTGAAAAAGCTAAGCCCGAGGTACCTTGGACCGTTTGAGGTTCTGGAGCGAGTTGGAGAAGTAGCCTATCGGTTGAAGCTTTCAGTGGAGCTTAGTGGTTTACATGATGTATTCCACATTTCGGTGCTCCGAAAGGCGGTGCAAGAGCCTACGCAAGTGATCGCGGTTGATCAAGTGCCGGTGGATAGTGGGCTGACGACAAAGGTCAAGCCCGTGCGGATTGAGGACTCGGAGGTCAAGCGGCTACGCAATAAAGAGATCAGGATGGTCAAGGTCCGGTGGGACAATTGTGGTCGTGAGGAGCTCTCTTGGGAGCGAGAGCAGACTATGCTTGACGAGTATCCGGAGTTGTTCCGCTCAGGTACAAAATTTTGGTTTTAAACATGTCTTTCCTTTATATATAATTTCGAGGACGAAATTCTTTTAAGAGTGGGAGAGTTGTAACGCCCCGAAACTCAAAGGAGCGACGGGGGACGTTTTGGGTCAGTTTGGGTTCTGGCTGCAGGCACACGGCCTGGGACACGGGCGTGTCCCAGGGCGTGTCAAGCCTGTATCGACACTGAGCCGGGAAGTCGACACTTTGGTGTCGACAATGTGTCGAGACTGGGCACACGGCCTGCGACACGGGCGTGTCGCAGGGCGTGTCGCAGGGCGTATCGACCCGTGTCGAAACTTAGCCGCGAAGTCGACACTCTGCATTCGACGAAGTGTCGAGGCATGGCACACGGCCTGCGACACGGGCGTGTCGCAGGGCGTGTCACCCCGTGTCGACACTCGTCCCGGGAAGTCGACACTTTGGTCTCGACATGGTGTCGAGACAAGGCACACGGCCTAGGACACGGGCGTGTCCAAGGCCGTGTCATCAGGTCGACGATCTTCGCTCGACGAAGTGTCGAGTGTCGAGACCGTGTACACGACCTGGGGTCCAGGCGTGTTGAGGTGACACGGGTAGGGACACGGGCGTGTCCTAGAACCCGTGCAGTGCTCGGGTTGTTTTTGGGGAAAAATGATGGGGGTACACGGCCGGCCACACGACCGTGTCAGGTGGAACACGGGCGTGTCAGCTCGAACACGGGCGTGTTCGATACCCGTGTGAGGTTCCAGGCGAGCCGATTTTGACGGCGAATGAGGCACACGGCCCTTGTCAGGGGCGTGTGACAGGCCGTGTTCGGTCCAGATTGGGCATTTCAGTCCCGAATCAAAGCCGTTTGTTTCCTTATTTTGAGATCCAACGGCTGGGGGTTGTTCCTGAAGGAATATACCCGGGATTGGACTTAGAAACCCTCACTTTTCATAAGTTATCATCTTTCTAAAAGCTTAGATAGAGAGGAGAGCCAAGGAAGGAAGAAGGAGCTAGATCCGGCCATTGGGGGAGCTTCGAAGCTCCGAATCGCGAGCCGACTCCGGATCCACGGAGGCAGAGCTAGTGCGGTGCTTTTCATCCGCTTACTTTTCAATGGCGCCAAAGAGGAACGCTAGGGTAACGATCCTCATCTTGAGCATGAGTAGCTCTCTTTCTTTGCATAGGAAGCCCGCTCTCGCGAGTTTGCGGAGAGTTGGAGGCGTTCCTTCGGGTAGATATGTGAAGTCCCCGTTGTTTAGAGTCCGTAAGAGAGAACGGACATAGGCATGATGTGTGAAGCCTACCCGGACATGTTGGTCTGGATCGGTGATGTTGCATTGCATAAATGCCGGAGAAGACTCCGTGCTATGGATTGTTTTTCGGGTTTTCTACACGGTAGATTGCAGCAGGGAGCCTTGGGGACTAACCCAAAGGTGCACCCGGAAAACTGGGCGGATACGAGATCTTGCCAACTTGGTGGCCTGAGAGCCAACTTGAACATAACTGAGTTATGTGAATTGTGATGGAAACCTGACTCGGTGGAAGTTTGACCCGCGCAGATGGCTTAAATTGTCGTTGCGATGTGAGCACGGGTTAGATGGAACCGTACCCGCTCTATGTCGTTCGGTTAAAGAGACCTAAAGGCACGTGGCACTTGTCGTTGGCATATATTAGGGTCTTTGGCGGTTGATGGCTTAAATTGTTGTGACCCAGGACAAGAAGACAAATTGCTCATAGGTTTGGCCGTCAAAGTGGCGGTGGTGAGTCCGGAATATTGATGGCTTTAATTGACGTGACATCGACCGGTTCACCGAGAATGTGCCCTGAGAGCACGGGGCGTGTGGCCGTGCGAGCCAACGTCTGTGATGAAATGGCTTTTTATGTATATTGCTCGCTTATGCTAATGAAATGCAGGGAAGGAGCATCGCCGCCCCGAGTTGGTGGCGGGATCGTTATAATTTGGTCAGCATTGCTGACCGTTGCCTTGTTTTGCCACCGTGCGGTGGTTTGTTGCTTGTAGGTGCTGCTGGACCAAGCGGTCAATAGCGGGCTAAAGCCCGAATGCAAAGCCGGCCCTCGAAGGCCTATATTTGGAAGTGTTTACTGCTTTATTCATGTGTGACCGACCTGCGTGCCGTGGTTCGTAAAACATGTAATTTGAAGTGAAACATCTTGTAAAGCCTTAAGGCTTATTTTGGGTATTTTGTATAACATTCCTATTTGGATTAGTGGACATTCATGCTTTAATGCTGGGTTTTTTGTTACAACTTTTATAAACTGCTTCCGCTAGAATGCTCTGTGTAGGACGTTGAGATTGGTTGGATGGTTTCCATAAGTAACCACCCGGTCTGTCTGTAGTATATGGCGTCGGGCCCCGGCCGGACCTACTGCTATATGCTATGCGACGGATAGGGGGCGTTACATTCACACAGTATGCGTATTCCGTACCACACATTTTTGGATCTATATGAAGACTCACTAGGTATTTCATGAATCAACCCAAAGGAACTCCCTCGACTTTCCACCTTTTGGTGGGGGATTCCATGCATATGCCAAAAGAAGGACTTCACTTGTCCAAGAAGAAAGATCGTTACCCTTGAATATCTCTTTGGAGCCATGTCAAAATGTTTCTACTCGGACGGAAATGATCGTCGCACTTTCCTCTCCACAAATCTTGCTTTGGCATGAGATTCCAGCCCCAAAATCCTCCTTCAGCAGCACAACCAGAACACTTAAACCCTAATAGCTGAGAGCGCCTGCTCCAGAACTCGAGAAGAAAGAGAATATACAAAGGGAGTAATGATTTTCATTTTTCATTCTCTACAGATAAGGCATCGCTTATCTTCTAGCCACATGATTTCTTCCCCTCAAAACACATCAACGACTCAGGATTGATGCTAAAAAGTCAACCACCGCTCAGTAGCCGCACACCAGCCACCTGACACGAGATACCGCTCGGCCATATCCATATTTTTGGCAATTCGTCGAACGGGACAAATTTCGTTGAATGAAATTCATCGAACGGGCCAATTTCATCGAGCTCCGCTCGACGATTTCTCACCCAGCCAGACCAACTCTTTGCATGTTACATTTTTGGGGCATTACATTGCATCTCTCAAATTGATTTAGCTCTTCTTTCATGGCCATAATCTAGTTGGGATCTGAATTGGCTTCTTCAAACCTCTTAGGTTCAACCTGAGAGAGAAAACTAGAGTATAGAACCTCATTGTTATGTCTACTCCTAGTAGTTACTCCCAAACTGACATCACCTATTATTTGATCTATAGGATGATCTCTATGGTGTCTAACTGCTACTGGAAGGTGTCTATCATCACCTAGTACTGCCGGAGGATTATGGTGATTCTCTTCCTCCCCCTGAGCAGTTGCAGTATCTTATTTAGGAATTTCTATATTGTCTCTAATGTCTAACTCTATGTTAGATGAGTCACTTATTTATAGCTTTTCCATTCTAGAGTTTATAACACCTAGACTAGAGCTGTTAGAGATCTTATTATATAAAAATAGATGATTCATCAAACACTATATTAATAGATTCTTCTACAACCTGATGTTTCAAGTTGTAGATCCTGTATGCTTTGCTATGAAAACTATACCCTACAAAGATTCTTTCATAGGATTTCTCTGAGAACTTCGTTAGATAAGTTTTTCCATTGTCCAAAACATAGCATTTACTACCAAAACTTTTTAAGTAGCACAGATTTGGTTTTCTGCCTTTCATTAGTTCATAGTGAGTCGTGTTGTGATACTTGTTGATCAATGCTCTATTTTGAACATAGCATGCTATGTTTACAGCCTTAGCCCAGAAATATTCTGGGAGAGATGAATCACTCAACATTATTCTGGCTGCCTCAATAAGAGTTCTATTTTTCCTCTCAGTAACTCCATTTTGTAATGGTGTTCTTGGAGAGGAGAAGTCCTGAAATATTCCTAGTTCCTTACAGAAATATGTCATCTTTTCAGATTAAAATTCTATACCATGGTCACTTCTAAGTTTGACCACAGAACATCCTATCTCACTCTAAATTCGTTTGACAAAATCTGCAAGGATGTCTAGTGTTTCAGACTTTCTCCTTAAGAAAAATACCCAAGCAAACCTGGAGTGATCATCTATAATCACATAAGTATAGGACTTCCTACCCAAACTAAGAACTTGAATAGGACAAATAGATCCATATGAAGTAAGTACAGACACCTCTTAGTGTCTTTGGACTGACTGCTCTTAAAGGAGACTTTTGTTTGTTTGCATTTTTGACATGCAGGACATAAGCCTTCTTTGAAGCATTTTAGTTGTGGACTATTTCTAACTAAGTTCATAGAGAATAGTTTACTCATGGCTTTGTTGTTTAAGTGAGCCAGCCTTTTGTGTCACTGTACACACAAGGTGTCTTTCTCACTAGCTACAAGACATATAGGTGATTGTTCATTAATACTAAGAAAATTTAGAAAATAAATGTTCTCACTTCTAGTGTCTGACAAGATGATCTATTGATCACTTGAATTTCTTATCAAACACTTGTCATTGTGGAAAACAATTGCATATCCTATATCACAAAGCTGACTTATGTTTATCAGATTGTGGTTCAATCCTTACACATAAGTGACTTTAGTGATGGTAAGTAGGACATTAGAAATATTACCATATCCCTTAGTGAGTCCTTTCTCTGCCCTCCAAAGATGACTTTTGGTACATTCTTAATTGGAGTGTAATCTCTTAGTAAGCTCCTTGATCCAGTCATATTCATGGAACACCCACTATCCAAGTACCATATTGGCCTATTAGTGGTACTTGGCTCCACCTGCAAACACAAATTTAGTTCACCTTAGGCACCCAATAAGTTTTGGGGCCTTGGTTCCTATTAGGCTTTGTTGTGTGAAACACAACAGTCTTTTTCAATAAAGCTGGCTGAAACTTATATGAAGGAGCTGTTGGAATATACCAACAATCTAGGGCAAAATGCCCAACCTTCCCACAAAACTAACACTCAAATCTGTTATATCTTTTCTTTGGTTGCATATTTGAAGTTGTTCTTTTGTGCAACACAGAATTGTCATCCAATTTCCAAGGTAGAGGAGCAAAATTCACACCCTTACCTTTCAGATTTAGGTGAGATACACTGGGATCAGCTCCAAGAATTCCTTGGCTTCTTGGATTGATCACCTTTTGCGGTGGTTCTTGGCCAATTTTGCCTTTTGATATCTGATCCTTCCAGCAAGGCTCTTTATTGACCATACTGGTAGAGAACATAAACATCATGTGTCCAGGAACACATGATCTCAAGCATCTATTAGAAGGCAGATACTTGACTGGTTGCCTATCTGGACCACTTGGAGTTTTACCCTTGGGTATAGACTTCTTATTAAACTTTTTATTCTTATTATACCCTACACAACTTCTAAATGGTACAGAAAAGGTATCTATGATAGTATCACTGACTTATGTTTTGAGAATTGAGTCGGGAGCTGTCTTTCCTGAGCAAGCTTTGCTTCCAGGTCTTTGACAGTCTTGACCTGTTCTATTATCACCTCTGCCTGGCTATCTATCTTGTTAGTTAATTCTATAAGTTTCAGTTTTTGTAGGTCCAACTTTGTGTTGACACTTATCAACTGAGAAGATACTTCTCTCAAGGATTCTAATTCTCTGGTCTGATCCTTAGCAAGCTGTTTGCTTGCAATCAAAGCCTTTAGTAACTTCACATATCTATTGATAAGGGAGTTAAAATCTGCTTCAATGTTTGAATCATGTTCTTTACTATTAGAAGAGTGTGAACATGATTTATTTTTTGATATAGAAAAAAAATCTGAGGCTAAACTATGAGAGATTGATTTTACCTTAGCAGGATCTAAACAATCCTGATCTTCTTCTCCTGGTTGAGTTTCCTCAATATCCATCAGGCACATGAGAGCCTCCTCCTCTTCTGATTCTGATGAATCAGACTCACTGTCAGACAGTGTCAACTATCTTTTTGCCAAGAAGCTTTTGTCAGCCTTCTTGTGTTGTCCATCCTTCAGGTTCTTTGACTTTTTCTACTTTCTTTTTACTGGGCAATCAGCTATGGCATGCCCTTTTCTTTTGCAACAATAACACATTATATTAGTTTTAATGTATTTGTTCTGAGAAGAGTCATACCTGTCCCCAGAATTCTTCTTCCTAGGTTTCTCTGGATGATTGATCTTTTTGTGAGAAGAGTCTCCAGCTTTACCCTTCCACCTACCTTGTTTTCTTCTCCTTAACATCTTCTTGAACTGTCTAGAGAAGAGAGACAGTTCCTCCTCAATTAGTTCCCATTTTGTTGAGGATGATTCTGAACACTCAGAAGCAGTTTCTAGTTTTTCTAAGAGAGTTGGCTTCTCTCTGACTTTTCTGGATGACTCAGCCTTTAAAGCCAAAATCTTTTCTCTATTGTGTGCTCTGGCTGATTCTTCTTCAGACTTTCCTAGATTGAGCTGTAACTCATGAGACAGCAGCTTTCCAAATAGGGTCTGGGGGTCTATGTTGTCTACGTTTCCCATTTATCTCATGGCACAGATCTTGATATCTCATTCCTTGTTCAGGGACCTCAATAACTTGTCATTAAGTTCATAGTTAGTAAAACTTCTGCCATAAGTCCTCAGGTTGTTTACAATCCTGAAAAACTTTTCAAAACAGTCAGCCACTAAATCTTTCTTATCTGTTCTGAAGGCTTCATACTGTTGATTTAGCAGAGATTTTTTATCATCTCTGACCTCTTTAGTTCCTTCCATGTAAACTATCAAAGACTCCCACATTTCTTTAATTATCTTGCAATGAATCAGATTCTAAAAAGTGGAATCATCTATTGCACTTACTATAATATTCTGAGCCCTCTTGACTATAGAGGCTAGAATGATTTCATCCTTATCCATTTCCATGTAAGTCTTGGGTGTCTTGATGTTTGCATCAAGAACTGACACTTTCATGGGAATGAAAGGTCCTTCAATCACTGTTATGTATATTCTTGGATCTGCTGCCTCCATGAATAATTTGACACTTTATTTCCATATTTCAAAGTTTTCTTTGGAGCAGACAGGGAGCTTAATGGAATTATTTTCCCTCTAGGCCATGATATATCTCTCTCTGTAGTCCTTTGGATTCTCACTAGGCTGTTATGCCTTTTTCAGTGAACCTGGCTCTAATACCAATTGTAAATGTTTACTTTAGGATTGCTAATGATATAGACGGGGGTGAATAAGTCCAATTTAAATTATGACACCTCTTTTTAATAATCAGAGTACTACTTTCTTTAATATGATTAATTCAGTCAGATAATCAAGATATACTTAACAACAATTAGGAAAATAAATACAACATAACAATTCAGTACACACAGCACAATGCACACAGATTTATAGTGGTTCCCCAATTTATGGGTACATACACTTTCCCCCTTCTCCTATCTAGCAATGAACTAGATTCGGCCAAACTCCTTCTCTTTCCTTTACTCAGATCCTTAGATATTACAGCTCAGAGCCCACCCGGCTCCTACAACTCAGACTTTACAAGTCTTACCACTCAAATCACCAAGATCCTACACCTCAAGTTCTTCCCAAGAACTCTACCTCAAAATGAATCCTCACTGCCACTTCTCAGGCAACACCTGCCCTACACCTCAGAGAATTTTCAACTTCTCTTACCTCAAGCAATCCCAGACCTACCTCAGCCTTTATAGCACAGGCTTACAATAAAAAGAGAATAATTCTCCTCCACTTAGATATACAGGTAGATCCTACACAATGAAAGTAGATAAAAGAAAATTGATACAGAAAATGTCACCAGTAAGAGAGATCTGAGTAACAGCTTCTTGATCTGATCTTGATGAATGTGCTTCCTTTGATCTTTGTCAAGATAGATCTGATCTAACCCTTCTTAGCTTTTCAAAGCTTTTTGAAGTAGAAATTATGGTTGATCTAGGCTGGAGATATGTCAAAGATGATTCTTGTTCAGACCTCTCTCCACCTTCTAAATTGTAGTTGATGCTTCATACTTTTATCTTCACAAAATTGTGTTGCTTCTTCTCTTTCTTCTTATGTATATTATTTTGAATACTGGATCCCTTTAAACATGTTTTGACAGGAGAAATCGGCTGATCCGGTTAATAACTGACAATTCTGACAGTTGTCAGTACCTCCGTCTAGATTTATGCACTTAGGGAAGTGTTGAGACTTGGTTGTTAAATGTATCGACACAAGTCATGTGTGTCGACACTGCTCTTGTAGTGGTGTCAATAAACTTCTGAATGTGTCAACATAGCTCTTCAACTTGTTTCGCCACAAATTATGTGGAATGTGTTGACAAAAGTCTTGTGTGTCGACACAGTTGTCTTCAGTCTCGACACAGCTTGAATAGAGTGTGTCGACACTAGTCCTAAGTATCGACACAGTTGTCTTCAGTATCGACACAACTTGAATAGAGTGTGTCGACACTAGTCCTGAGTGTCGACACAGTGTGTATAAAGTGTGTCGACACTAGTCCTGAGTGTCGACACAGTTGTCTTCAGTATCGACACAGTGTGTCGACACAGTTGTCTTTAGTGTCGAAACAGCTTCTCTTTCTCTCGACACAACTTGTTCAGTGTGTGTCAACACTAGTCCTGAGTGTCGACAAAGTTGCTTTCTTGTATCATAGTGTCGACCCAAGTCCTGAGTGTCAACACATCTTTCACCTTGACTCAGCACTACTAGTTTAAGTGTGTTGACACTAGTCCTGAGTGTCTCGACACTTTATACTTAGCTTTATTTACCTGCACACATGAACTTAACATCCATCAAATATAACAATGTGTATATCATTGAGCTGAGAAGACTTTTTCAAATCAAGTACATTGAGACCAATGCACTCAACACACTGGACACCCTTTTTCTGCGATTTGTTATAAGCACGGAAAAATTTGACTATCCGTAGACCATTTTTCTATTATTCGTAGATCATATTCGGCTATTCGTAGACAATGCTCAGCAAATTGCATTACCAAAAATTATTTGACCGTGAACCAATGAACCGCCTTCGTTACTCACGAAAATAGCTTACGATCTCTTCTTTTATGGCAGAGCTGCACGAGGCCACGACACTCGACACATCCATTTCAATCGTTTCTACACCATTGCCTACCTGCATGTGGCCACAACATCCTTGTTCGTCGACACATCCAATTCTGATTTCTAGGGCAGAGTTGCACCCTCTCTGGCTCTCCGGACTTTGAGTATCGAGCTCACAGCTCACGAGTCCATGACTACCTAAACGAAGGCTTTCTGCTCTCATAACTTCATTAGATATGTCAATTTTCTTGAATCTAATTTTTTCTCATGGCTTCTAGATGTGCACAAGACTGTCAGTTACTTCATTTTATGACTTGTTTGAACATGTTAACTGAAAGATATGGTACCTAAACACCTAGAGGGGGGGGTGAATAGGTGACCTAAACCTTTTTAAAACTTTGTTGGCAGCACAACAGTTATTTCACAGATTACTACAGCTAACAGCAATTACAGAAATCAAACAGTCAATCCACAGCACAGCAGACACACTAATTTATAGTGGTTCCCCAATCTTTGGGTACATCCACTTTCCCCCTTCGCCTATCTAGCAGTGTACTAGATTCGGCCAACCTTCTCCACTATCTCAGAACCCAACTAGGTTCCTACACCTCAGGCCCAAAGCCTTACACTCAGCCACAAAGGCCTACACTCAGCCACCCAGGCCTACACTCAGCCAATTAAGGCCTACACTCAGAGTTCTTCAACTCCTACACTCAGGCAATCAAGCCCTACCCTCAGCCTTTATAATATAGGCTTACAATTCTCTCAGATCCAATGGATCCTACAAGTTAAAATAGAAATACAATTGCTAACTCTACAACTCAGAAAATAAGAGAGGAGTTGAGAGTTTCTTGAAGAGTTCTTGGAAGAACTCAGTTAGATCCAAACTGACTTAGCTTCCTTCAAAGCTTCTTGAGTTAGAACTGAATTAGTCTGAATCTTCTGCAGTTGTTCCTTGACCTCTGCTTCTTGAGATCCAGATGTTTCTGAATCCTTCTTCTCAGCCTTAGTTCCAAAGACTGAATTCTTGATTGGAGCTCTCTCTCTCCAACTTCTTAGATCTGCAGTTGGACTGACAGATCTTCTTGTGTTGATCCTCTGTGTATCACTTCTTGATTTAATCTGATCAACTACTTTAAGTATTCTCTCAAGCTGTAACTCTTGTTTCTCAATCACAACCACTGTTTCTGTAAACTATGGATGCCTATTTATAGGCTTCCTTCATGATAACCGGCTGATCCGGTTCATAACAGACTTCTGATTTCTCTGACAGTTGCTGTAGACCGGCTGGATCGGCAGCTATCATGTCAACCAGTCACTTCTTGAAATTTCCTAACTGTCAGATAGTGTCGAGACTTTCTGTTCTTAAGTGTCGACACTTATAGGCCAAGTGTCGACACATGTTGTGTAAGTGTCGACACAAGTCTACAAGGTGTCGACACAATTCCTTGTATGTCTCGACACAGATTCTTCTGCATGTGTCGACACTGAAATTGAGTGTCGACACAAATACTTGTACTTCATTCTTTAACTGTATTCTTCTAAGTGTCGACACATCTCCTTTGTGTCGACACATCTTCACGTGTTGAAACTGTCAAGTGTCGACACTGCTTCTTGGTGTCGACACAAGTCTTCACTTTTGTTTCTTAAGCTGAGTGTCGACACATTCCTTTAGTGTCGACACTTGTACTTAGAATATTTTGTAATTTTTCTGTTCTTTGCTAAGTGTCGACACAGCTCCTTGTGTCGACACTTTCTTCAAGTGTAGAGTCTTCAATTAAGTGTCGACACATTGTGCTGAGTGTCGACACTTTCTTCAAGTGTTGACTCTCCTGGTTGTGTGTCGACACATTGTGCTGAGTGTCGACACTTTCTTCAAATATTGACTCTTCAGCATAGTGTCGACACATTGTGTTGAGTGTCGACACTTACTTCAAATACTGACTCTTCAGCATAGTGTCGACACATTGTGTTGAGTGTCGACACTTACTTCAAATACTGACTCTTCAGCATAGTGTCGACACATTGTGTTGAGTGTCGACACTTTTACTTAGACTCTGCAGACTTTTGCTGAGTGTCGACACAGCTCCAAGTGTCGACACTTTCTAGTGTAGACACAGCTCTTCTAGGTGTCGACACTTCTGCTAAGTGTCGACACAGCTTTTCTGCATACTTCTTCACTGAGTGTCGATACAGCTCCAAGTGTCGACACTGCTTGTCTGGGTGTCGACACAAGCTTTCTCAAGTGTTGACACTTTCCCTCTGGGTGTCGACACATGGACTTAGAAACTTTTAGCTTCAGTCTAGTGAATACCTAACCTGCACAAGTAACTCAAACACACATCAAATACATTATGATGTATATCATTGAGTTAGGTGAGGCTTCTTCAAATCAGGTACATTTGACCAATGTACCCAACAATCTCCCCCTATTTGGAGAAGTCATAACCCTTAGTCAATGATATACACCATTCATAATTAAAAAATTATAAAATGATGAAAAGCAAATTATAATCAGCAGGGTAACATGAACATGTAAAACTTCACACATATACACATTCAACATTCCAGAACAAATAAGAAACAGACATATTTCAGAACAATCATAATATATTATCATATATTGTTCTAACATAGTTCCTTATACATTTTCAATGTTGTACAAAAATGTTTTTCATTTAAAAGTTTACAACAAGCTTCAAGTTAAATTCCTAATCTATTTCAGATCAGGTTCTTTGATAACTATTCCCTTTCCAGCTTTAACTTGAGCTTTGACAGCAGCAGTAGTAGCAGGCTCAGCATCAGCAGGCTTCTTGCCTTTGGAGTCCTTCTTCTTTAGTTCTTCAGCCTTGATTTTTTGTCTCTCAAAATAATGATAGGGCTTAGGAAAGTACTTGCTAGGCTCCACAGCTGTAGGAGGTAGCTTTCCTAACTTAGCCTTCCTTCTATACTGGACAATGGCTTCCTGCCTGATCTCATGCTTCCTCCATTCAGCTTCTGAGAACCACTTGTTCCTCTCATGTGCATTGTCCTTGGCTGCTTTCCAGGCTGTGAGAATGATGTTCCTAGAAGTAGGGCTCCACTGTTCAAAATCTGGTTTTTGCTCAGCCAGTTCCCTGAACTTCTTCTTTGACAGCCTTGTTTCTTCTTCTTTGTCCATAGCCTCTTGCATAGCTGCTGTAATAGGTTGAGTAACCTTTTCTAAATGGACATTGTCCTTGCCCCCAGATGGGCTATACATAGTGCTCACCTCTGCATGAATCATTTCAAAATCGGGAGGTGGATAAATGACTTGAGCTACTTCTTGTGGCTCACCTCCAAAGTAGGCAGGGTTCAGTCCAGATTCAGCAACTTCATTATCATCACACAGGGGAGGATATCCAAGTGTAGCCCTGATGGAATTTGATATCCATTTTGCATGTTTAGAACTGGCTTTGACTAACACTCTCTCCCCCTTTATGACTTCTTGGGCTACATGGTCTCTTACATCATCTTTCTGGAACCTGATTTGGGTGTCCAAATACCTTATGCCATCCTTAAAGAAAGGTCTAAGCTTGGTAAGCTGTTCAGAAATGACCTTCTGGGAATCCTTGATTGCAGTCTTGACAGCAGCAAGTTCTTCTTGAAAAGCTTTATCAAATTCAGCCTTGGCAGCATCGGTAGAAGTAGATGGTTCAGCAGACTTATTCTTTAATTCAGTCACTATAGCATTGTGGGAGGCAGTTAAATTGTCATTCATTCTTAATTGATTTTCCAGCACATATCCCTGCTTCAATGCTATATCATCTACTTTGTCTTTGATCTGTTCTTGATGTTTAGCCAGGAATACCACTACATTTCCACCCTTGTGGAAGCAATCATTCATTTCCTTCTTATTCAGGTTCATCTCAAACCTGATTGACTTGATATCTTGAGCTAAATCAAACTGTAAAGACTTGTGGCCTTCATCAATATATGTCTCTATAGCCCTCCTTTGCTCATCCAGCTTAACTTGCATTACTACCATTAAGCTGCTGTAATCTGTTGATGGAGCTTGTTGGACTAGGGAGTGTTGAGCAACAGTTTGTAGAGCTTTCTTATAGCTCTGACTCCTTCTTTTGAATACAAAGAACTGCTTCTTCTTAGCTTGCTCAGCTTCATCATCTTCAGACTCTGAAGTACTTGCTATATTTACCCTATCCTTAGGGCTTGAGGGTTTATCAGCTTGCACATCTAGTGCCTTCTCAGTATCTAGCCTTATAGGCTCTTCCTGAACTTCCAGATTCTCCCCCTCAACAGCAGCACCCTTCTCTTCAGTAGCAGCATTCGTCTCTTCATCAGCAGCAGTCTTGTCCATGTCAAAGTCCTCTTGATCTAAATTCAGAAATAGATCTTCCATTGTATATTCTGGGGGTGACTGAGCAGGAGATGTACTGGGTACATTAACTACAGCAGATGTGTCTTGGAGAACAACATCTGGTGCTTGGTTTGCTTGCTGAGTTTGCTGATGAATATCAGATAAATCAAAATCTATTATAGAAAAATCTAAAGTATTGAGGTCAGAAAGTACCTCTTGGATAATGAAAGTAGCTTGCTCACTCTCCAGTGTAGAGGGTTGTTCTACAGCTGGAGGCTCCCCCTGGATGTCAGCTGGCTCTTGAGGAGCAGGTGACTTCTCTGCAGCCTCATCCTTATGATTATCAGGAGTGAAAACCACATGTTCTTCACTACCTGAGCTGCTGGAGGACTCCTGAGTCACAGCAGCTATTTTCCTCTTCTTCTTTGGAGGGGAATCCTTCTTAGAAACTTGTTTCTCAGGGGTGGTCAATTCCTTTGACAGCACCCTTTCCCACCTGGAGAAGATCCTCATGTCCATCCTTCTCATGTGGTTGATTTTGCTACCTGCAGCAGAGCTCATTACCTCTGGTATTGTACCAGCCAGGTAGAGACTAAGTATCCTGCCCAGATTGGGCTTCTTCAGACTTTCCTTTACTTTCTCAAACACAACCATGGACCAGTCTGTTTTGAGGTTGAAGATGATTCTAGTCATAACACTGAACATGGAGGCTGACACCCTGTCATGCCCTCCAGTCTTGCTGAGGAGTACTTTGCCCACAATTTCTGACAGAAACTTTCCTTGAGTATTCATTCCTCTCCTGTTGAATACTGATCCTATCTTTAGCTTAGGATCTAGTCCACACCAGGTAAGTGCTTCCCTGGTCTTAGATGTTGTTACTTCCTCTTCTTCCTGAACTTTAGGTAGCTGAAGTACCTTTCTCAGAGACTTGGGTGAAATCTTGACCTTGGTGCCATGCACCCTTGACTTGATTCTGTAGCCTGAGTCATCTACAGACGCTCCAGTAAGAAATTCGATAACTTCCTTCTTCCATATCTTGGTTGGTTCTAAAACCAAGAACTCCAATCCTGAATTGGTGACTAGGGTTATCACCGATTTGATTTCTTGATCACCGTCGTCGAATGCGCCACGCACCAGTTCATAGCCTTCGTTAACGTTCTCTTCCAGCTTGGGAGCCATTAGGGTTTGGAGAATTAGTCTTTAGAAAAGAGAAATGTCGACACAAGAGTTTGGTCTCGAAACTTTTGAAAGCGTGTCGACAAACAAAGACAGAACCCTATTTATACCTTTCTTGTTTGAAGACGAACAGGCGGGATGAATTTCTAAAGATGTGTCGACACTGTCAATAAGTGTCGACACTGACTTATAATGTCTCGACACACATGTGTCGACACAAGTTTAGTCAACAGATTTTAAGTGTCGACACTTGGTTGAGTGTCGACACCGCACTACTCGACATGTAGTCGAGACTTTACTTAGAAAATTCTGAGTAAAACTTAAGTGTCGACACCTTATTGGATGTGTCGACACCTACTCGACATGTGTTGACACTAACATTCTGAAGTGTCGACACCAGCTTCCTAGATGTGTCGACACCATTGTCCTGAAGTGTCGACACTTACTATTCTGTGTCGACATAGACTTGTCTATGTGTCGACACCTTTTTACTTAGCCAATTTTTAGTTCTGTAAACTTAGTCTAAGTTTATCATACCTAGTTCAATTTTGAACCTATTGAACTTAGCTTCTTCTAAGGGCTTAGTGAACATATCAGCTATCTGATTATCAGTTCTAACATATTCAAGTGCAATATCATTTCTTTCTACATGCTCTCTAAGAAAGTGATATTTAATCTCAATATGTTTAGTTCTACTATGTGATACAGGATTGTTAGCTATTGAAATAGCACTAGTAGAATCACAGTAAAGTGGAGTTCTACTTACCTGAAATCCATAGTCTTCTAACTGATGTTGAATCCACAGAAGTTGAGCACAGCAACTTCCTGCAGCTACATATTCTGACTCAGCTGTGGAGATAGCCACACTAGTTTGCTTCTTACTGCTCCATGAAATGAGTCTACCACCTAGGAATTGACAGGATCCAGTAGTGCTCTTTCTATCTTCTTTGCATCCTGCAAAGTCTGCATCTGAATAGCTGTTAGATCAAAATCTCCATTCCTAGGGTACCAGAGGCCTAGATAAGGTGTGCCCTTTAGATATCTCAAGATTCTCTTGACTGCAGTCAAGTGAGACTCTTTAGGGCAGGCTTGATACCTGGCACAAACACATGTAGCATACATAATATCAGGCCTACTTGCAGTCAAGTATAGTAGGGAGCCAACTATCCCTCTATACAAGGTTTCATCTACAGGTTTCCCTGCATCATCCTTGCTTAGAGACATACTTGACCCCATAGGAGTCTTCATGGTACTGGATGAATCCATACCATACTTCCTTATGAGTTCTAGGGTGAACTTGGACTGACATATGGATAGACCACTTCCAGTCTGTTTAACTTGGAGACCCAAGAAAAACTTCAGTTCTCCCATACTACTCATCTCAAATTGACTTTGCATAAGCTTTACAAACTTTTTGCAAAGGCTACTTTCAGTAGACCCAAATATAATGTCATCTACATATATTTGGACAAGTATGACTTTGCCTCTAGATTCCCTAAGGAATAGAGTCTTATCTATTTTCCCCCTTGAGAATTTGTTCTCAATGAGGAAACTAGATAGGGTTTCATACCAAGCTCTAGGTGCTTGTTTTAACCCATATAATGCTTTCCTAAGTCTATAGACATATTGAGGTAGAGTTGGATCAACAAAACCTGCAGGCTGCTCCACATAGACTTCTTCTTTCAAATTATCATTTAGGAATGCTGACTTGACATCCATTTGGTATACCTTGAATCCTTGATAGGTTGCATAGGCTAAGAACATCCTTATGGCTTCCAGTCTGGCTACTGGAGCAAAGGTTTGATCAAAATCAATACCTTCTTCTTGCCTATATCCTTTTGCAACCAGTCTTGCTTTATTCTTGATGATAACTCCTTGTTCATCTAACTTATTCCTATAGATCCACTTTGTTCCTATCACATTGTGATCTTTAGGTTTAGGAACCAGGTCCCAAACCTTGCACCTTTTGAACTGGTTAAGCTCTTCCTGCATTGCTTCAGTCCACTGTGGATCTTGTATAGCTTCTTCAAATTTCTTTGGTTCTATTTGAGACAGAAAACTTGAATATACTATAGCATTCTGATTTCTGCTCCTTGTCTGAACACCTTGTCTTGGATCTCCAATTATCAGCTCTACTGGATGATCTCTTAGATGCCTGGTGGCTGGAGGCATCCTTGCTTCTGGTTGTACTTCTACAGCATCTTCATCATGCTGAGTTCCTTGTACTTCTTCAGCTCCTGGTACATGTAGTTCTCCCCCTGGACATAAGCCATCTTCTTCTACTTGCTGTCTTGCAGCAGGTACATCTTCTATGGTTAGCTTGTCCATCTTCTTAGTAAGACCTGTGGGGCTGCACACACTACTAGACAACTCATTGTTAATTAGTTGTGTTTCATCAAAAACTACATGCACAGACTCCTCTACAACTTGTGTAGTCAAGTTGTAGACTCTATAAGCCTTACTATTATTGTTGTACCCAACAAACACTCCCTCTTGGGACTTGGCAGCAAACTTAGTTAGTAAGACTTTCCATTGTTAAGTATGTAGCATTTACAACCAAAGATCCTAAAGTAGGATAAATTTGGTTTCCTGCCTTTCACAACTTCATAGGGGGTCTTATTTAACCTTTTAGTGATGGTAGCCCTATTTATCACATGGCATGCAGTGTTAACTGCTTCAGCCCAGAAATACTCTGGCAGTGATGAATCACTTAATAGGGTTCTACCAGCCTCTATCAAGGTCCTATTTTTCCTTTCAGCAATGCCATTTTGCTGAGGTGTTCTAGGTGAAGAGAATTCTTGAAATATCCCATAGTCTTCACACAGCTTTGTCATGCTTTCAGACTGAAACTCAGTACCATGGTCACTTCTAATTTTGATCACTGTACAGTTCAATTCATTCTGAATTTGCTTAACAAAACTATAGAAGACACTAGGTGTTTCAGATTTCTGCTTTAAGAAGAACACCCAGGAAAACCTTGAGTAGTCATCAACAACTACAAAGGTGTAGACCTTCCTACCTAAGCTGTGAACTGGCATTGGACCAAATAGATCCATATGCAAGAGGTATAAACACCTCACAGCATCTTTGTTGTCTAAGCTTCTAAAGGTGGATTTAGTCTGCTTGCCCTTTTGACAAGCTGAGCAAATGCCATCCTTGACACACTTAACTTGAGGACCATTCCTCACTAACTCTTTGCTAAAGAGTTTGCTAATAGTCTTATAGTTAAGATGAGCTAGCCTCTTGTGCCACTTTACACAATGAGAGACTGTCTCATCAGCTACAAGACAAACAGGAGAACCATTGTTCTCAATCATGATGTCTAGACAGTAGACATTCCTCTTTCTATATCCTGTCAAAATGATCTCTTGATCACTTGACCTCTTGATATGACAACCATTTTTAACAAATGAGATGTCATACCCTACATCACTTAACTGACTTATACTAATAAGGTTGTGTTTCAACCCTTTAACATAAGCCACTTGAGTAATGGTAACAAGGTTTGAAGAGATGTTACCAAACCCTTTGATGATTCCTTTTTCAGAACCACCAAAGGTCACTTTAGGACCATTTTTGATTGGAATGTAGTCCTTCAGTAGTCCCCTTGTTCCAGTCATATGTCTGGAACATCCACTATCCAAGTACCATGTTGGGGTATGGCCACTTGGATTCACCTGCAAAACAAATTAATGAACCTTAGAACCCAAAGTAAACTTGGGTCCTTGGTGATTGTTAGTTTGCAACTTGACATAGCTACCTGCTGGCTTTCCACCAGGTAACTTGCTACTCAACTTGGCACTGGCATTGTGACAACAATCCAAGGCAAAGTGACCAACCTTGCCACAACACCAGCATTCAAACTTGTTGTACCTTTGCTTAGGTACAACCTTTGCTGTTTTGACTACAGTAGGTTTGTTGAATGTTGGGGCTTTGCCCTTGGACTTGGACTGATCCTGAATAGTCCTAGCTGGTTTAATAAAACCCAATCCAGCCTTTCCTTTATGATGAACAAATTCATCAATCAAGGGTAGCACTGATTTAGGTTTTGAAAACCTAGCAACTAGCTCTTTTTCCTTCTGGAGATGGATCTCCAGTAACTTAATTTGATCATTTTTATAAGTGATAGTTCCCATCTGAATCACAGTAATGTGTTTTAGCCTGGCTACCTCATTGAGCTTTTGATCAAATTCCTTCTCAAAGTCTATTGCAGCTGCCTTTAGATCAGCAATTTCCTTTACCTGACTTTTGGCAAGGGACTTGCTTTTCTTATAGGCTTGCAACAGTACTTTATATTCATCTAAGAGCTGATGAATATCTCCCTCAGATTCAGAAACACTTTCATCACTTGATGAAGATGAATCTGACTCTGAACTAGAACTGAAATCTGAACTTTGAGTTGGACTTTGTACCTGACTAGGTCCTGGCTGCTCCAGGATTTTGGTACTTTCAGTCAATGCCATCAGTCCTTGGCACTGACACTCTTCTTGTTCATAGATTGATTCCATGATCTGCATAAACTCTTCTTCTTCTTCAGCAAATAGCCCTATGTAGGCTTCAGCATCTGTCTCAGTGTCTGAAGAAGAAATGTCTGAAAGAGTCTTCTCATTCTTTGCAACAAAGAACTTCTTCTTCTTTCCTTTGAAGTGAGTCTTCTTTTTGTCACTGTGAAAGGGGAAACTATATCTGATATACTCTAAAGGGGGGGGTGAATAGAGTATATGGTGCTTTTTGAAAACACAAAGAAAACTTTTTGCAAAGCTTTACAACAATTGTTGTAATGAGTGTAAGCAGGGAAGCAGAAATAAAACTAAGCTATGCAGATATTAAGCACAAGAAAATCTAGGCCAGAAACAAAAAGAAAACATGCAGAACCAGATGACACAAGGAAATATAGTGGTTCCCCAACTTGGGTACATCCACTCTTCTACCACCCTAGGTAGGAATCCACTGAAGGATGAGTTGATCAGGTGTCCTGGGCACCAATGAGCTTTTGATAAGGTGCTCAAAAACCAACACAGATTTTTTGATCAGGTGTCTTGCCACCAATGAGCTTTTGACAAGGTGCTCAAAAACCAGCTTCAAACTTTTGAAGGGAGTTTGAAAAACCCTTACAGAATGGGGTTGAGAGAGTGATGACAGTCTTCTCTTTCTCAAGCAACTGAGAAGACTATGTGGATTCAGTGATGTTGTCAAAGCTCCCCCTGAGTCCTTGAAATCTTCAGGAAGATGAGCTTTGCTGAGGGTGATAGGCCTTCAAAGATAGATCTCCAGCAGAAGATGATTTCAGCAAGCTGAAATGTTGAGTGTCTGGAGTCTTGAAATGATATTGGCCTTGAACACTTGAGAGCTGAAGAGATCTGGAGAATGTTTGAAAGCTTGATCTCTTTTTGATGAGTGTTCTTCTGAATTCTTGTTGACAGAAGATTGAGAGAGTCTCTGTGTATAGAGAGGTGTCCTCTACTTGTCTATCTCTATTCTCTTGTTCTTGTCTATCTTCTTTTTTTTTGATTCAAAAACATTCTATCTTTTATTCTCTGAGTCTGAATAGAAAATTGCTCTGTCAAAGATAGCCGTTGGTCTGAATTAATTACAGCCTTAATTGCATAAAATGTTCTGAAGGAAAGTCCACTGAATTATTCCTTGAAAAATCCCTTGAAACTTGCTCCAGAAGTAAATGAAAACGGCTGGCAGATCTTCTGAATTAAATGCAGAATAAACTTCTATCTGATTTGAATTTGAATTCTGAAAGATAACTGAAATCGTCGAACTAAGCTCTGTTATCGTCGAGCTGAGCTCACCGAACTGGAAAATGCAAGCAAGCAAAGAAGTCGTCGATCTGAGCTCAAAGATCGTCGAACTGAGCTCAGAGATAAGGATCCAGTGCAGAGTCAAAATCGTCGACCTGAGCTCAGCGATCGTTGAATGGAGTTCGACAATATTGAGAAGTTGAGCTCAGCGATCGTCGACCAGAGCTCGACGATATTATGAGGATTGAGCTCAGCGATCGTCGAATGGAGCTCGACGATCTGTCAAAGTTGAGCTAGACGATCGTCGACCGGAGTTCGACGAAACGTTGTGCTGAGCTCGACGATTTGGACTTAATCTCCAGAAAAACTTGGGTCTTCAGGGCAGCTTCCAACCTAGACTCCTGATCCCTTAGACTCAATTCTAATTGACCTATAATCTATACAGAAGGTCAAAACATAAAATCCTAGAGACATAGTGATCCTGACCCAAATTAGTAATAGAGTGTTCCAACAATCTCCCCCTATTTGGGTTAGGAAAACTATTTACAGATTTTGAAAAACAAACAACATCATACAGTCAGAACAACATAAAAACAACAATAACAAGACACAGAGCAGAACCATCACAGAGATATATATTATATATGTGTGATATCCAGATAGCAGTTAGAAGAACCAAAAGTTGTCACCTTACAGAGTTACTCCTTTTCTTTGCCTTTTACATTTTAATTTCTCTGTTGGGATCTAAAGCTTGTTGTTTGGATCTGGTATCATCAGCTGCACCCAAATAAATTTGCTTTGAAGCCCTGGGAACCACTGCAGCTGGATGCAACTCCATGTACCTGTCTGCATCAAAAAAATTTGCTGGAGGCATATCTCTCTAATTCTTTTTGCCTTTGTTCTGACATTGTAGATATGTTGGAGTGTCTAGCCCTTGTTCTTTTGCTTTCTTTATCTGATCCAAAGCAGCCAGTTCTTTCATCCTTGCAGTCCAAGCCATAGGATTTTTCTCAGGATCCTCAAATGGAACAGGTGGCTCATACCTGTTGGAAGTAGTTTCTTGAGGGGTCCTGGCAGTCATGTGTATTTGAGCTTGTAGGGAAAAGGACCAGAAGATGTGTCTGATGGAACATGTCCTCCCCTAGAATAAGGATGCTGCCTGGAGTGTCCTTTAGAGTAAACCTGAGTTTCTCTTTGGTTTCCCATATATCCTCCCCTTCTAGAGTAAGACCCCCTAGACTGGCTTTCCCTTTGATAAGTTCTTGCATGAGGTTGGTAGGGAGCCTGGCTTCTAGCAGGGCCTGATCTTGCAGAGCTGCCACCTGCTCCTGCATCAGGTGGAGGTGGTGGAGGAGGATGAGGGTGCTTGAACTGAGTGGAATCTTTTCATATTTCCTCTTCTTTTTCATAGCCTTCAACTGGTTCTTAGAGAATTGCATCCAATGCTCAGAGATTGGGCAATTGTGCAGGATATAATAAGGGACATCATTGTCATCTCTGACTTTGGCAGGAGGAACTCTCTTCAAGGCCTTACTTCTTGCCTTTCTTTTCTTTGCAATTGTGGCAGATGAGTCATCAGAAGCAGTATTATAATCCTCAGATTCAGAACTTTGTGCATCATACAATGCATCAAGCTGTTTCATCAAATCCTCTTTCAGTTTAACAGCAGCTGATGGGGCAGAAGATAGAAGATACAGAAGCAGGAGGAGCAACAACAGGAGCAGCAGCAGATGAAACTATAGGTACTGAAGCAGCAGAAGTTACAACAGATATTGCTTCAGAAACAGCACTAGCAACTTCAGGAGAGACAGCAGCAGCTTTAGAAACAACAACTTCTACAGCAGGCTCAAATCAACAGCCTCTGTCATCAAAACATCCTGAGAGGAGGGCTCAAGCAGCAGCAGATATAACTTCAGAGGTAGACACAGCATTGTCTTCAGCAGCTAGCAGCAGTTCACTGACTGAATAAAATCAGAGATGATTCTGGGGTCACAGCAGGGAGAAGGGCACTAGAGCCCTGGAAAATCTTCTGACTAGCAGCAAGAGCCTCTGGAGGCTGGACAGGATATGGCTCTGGGAGGCAGCAGAAAGTAAGCAGTGTCAAAAATAGATAGCAGAAACCTTAGGTCTATTGCTATGATTGAATGGCAGCAGAGAGTAGAGAAGCAGCAGCAGTATAGAGCAGAGAAAACAGCAGGGGGCAGCGCAGCAGCAACCGCTTCATAGGGCATCTCTCCCTGCCTGGATGGCAGATACCTATGCATCAAGGCACACTGCTGGGGGTGCTGCTAGAGGAGCAAGAAAGAGGACAGCCTGGCAGAAAGAGCTGCCACTGATTGTTGTAGAGGAGCTAAAGAGCCTCCATGAGAAGGGAGAGCTAGGTGCAAGGAGCTCATACAAACTGATCAGCAAGGCTGGGAGATCTACATGCTCAAGGGGAGCAGAGGTAGGGGTACAGGGATGGCTGAGGGAGCTGGAGGAGGAGGGCTGAAGGGTGGAAGGGATGGCTCAGGAGAGGGTATGGTAGAGATAGAGGGTAAGGGATGGAAATGGAGGGAGTGAAGGTGGGTGATCAAGAATCTGGTGGAGAAGGTCTTGGAAAGATGTGGAGGAGGATGGTAAATCTGGAGGAGAGGAGGGGGAATCATCATGTAGGAGTCATTCAGGAGAGTGAAAGTTGGAAGGGATGGGGAGATGAGGTGACATCTGGAGGTGGATAGGAGAAAAGGGGATGGAGGTGGTCTGCTGGTGGAGAGGAAATTGTTGCTGGAGATGGAGTAGATGTTGGAGATGGCTGGAGATGGTAATTGTGGAGGTGGCTGGAGAGGTGGATGGAAGTGGAGGTAGGGTTGAGCTTGAGGAGGAGAGAGAGAAGCCAGCAGAACTAGCAGGCAGGTCCTCTGCAGGGGCAGAGGCCTGTTTGGTGGAGTGACTCTTAGAGTCCTGGTGCCTGAAGGGCCAGAAGAAGAGGGCCTGCTGGGCTTGGAGATTTGCCTGTCCCATTTCCCAAAAAGGGCAAGGTGAGTCTCTTGGAGGCATTGATGTGCACTCCAGAGGGAGACTAGCAGGGCAGGGCACTTAGCCTGGAGGAAGATTCCAGAATTCTTCCAAAGTTCACAAATGTCTTGTTGATCTTTTTCTTCAATAAATCAAAGAATACTTCTCCCCAGTTCAGGCTTTTGCTATCTACCAGAGCTCCCATAAGGCAGAGCTGATATCTGGAGATTGTGTCATGAGCAGAATGCTTGGCCAAGAGAACCTTGCCTACTACATCAGCCATAAACCTGTATTCCACAGACAGGTTCTCTTAAACAGCTTGCTAGGGTTCCCCTCAGGATGACCATCCTGGCAAGTATACATCAGCAAACTCTTCTCCAGAAAGGTCAGCAGAATCTTCACCATTCTTAAATCCAAAAACCTCTGTCAATACTGCAGGAGTCATAGGTACCTGGGTGCCACCAATGGAACCAACTATGGTATTGTTGTCCAGGTTGTGGGCAGTGTATACCCATTCTTTAATCTCATCAGATGCTAGTTTGATTCTGGTTGTCATCAGGGCAGATAATTGCTGATCTTTGAACAATCTGAGAATATCCTGGAAGATTTGATCGGTTGTGTTGAAGGAATCGAATCGATGTCAAAGCCGGCATCAAATTTCATGGCGGCGAGCACAGCAACAGAAACGGCCATGGTACCTGCAAAAATCAACAGACAAAACGACCAAGTGTAGAACTGCTTGGAGGGAAGAAAAGTTTGCAGAGAAATTGAAAGCGCAAGAGAGAACGACGACGAAAAAAGAGTTTTATATTAGGGTTCGACGCAGAAAAGGAAAGATCGTTGAACTTAGTTCGACGATCGAGGTTTCTAAAGGAATCTGAAGAGACTCCACAATCGTCGATCTCCGTTCGACGATCTGGAAAGGCGTCGAGCTCCGTTCGACGATCGTTCAGTGAACAAAATCGTCGAGCGCCGTTCGACGATCGTTGACCAGAGGAGATAGTTCATACTATCTGAGGAGCGCTGAACTCAGTTCGACGATTCTGGAAATCGTCGAACGCCGTTCGACGATCTGTGGGGAAATCGTCGAGCGCAGTTCAGAGATCAGAGAAATCCTAGACACTAAGGAAAATCAGAATTTTGCCTAGTCTTGGTCCATTTTGAGCTTTCAAAATCTTGAGTATTATTTAAGACTTCCTCCATCTAACATTCCTAACTGATTTAGGAAGAAAGTATGTTTCTTTTCATCCAAGGCTTGGTGAAAATATCTCCCCTTTGTAAATCAGTTGGGATATACTGCAATTCAATTTGTTCTTTTCAACATTATCCCTTAAGAAATGATGCCTAATCTCTATATGTTTGTCCTACTATGGAGGACTGGATTTTGAGCTATGGAGATAGCACTTGTATTGTCACAAAAGATTTTTGACTTCTCTAAGTTGTAACCATAGTCTAGGAGTTGATTTTGAATCCACAGTATTTGTGAACAACAACTGCCTGCAGCCATATATTCAGCTTCAGCAGTTGAAGTTGACACAGATGTTTGTTTCTTGCAAAACCAAGAGACAAGTCTATCACCAAGGAACTGACAAGTTCCACTGGTGCTTTTCCTGTCAATTCTAATCCAGCATAATCAGCATCAGAGAATCCAGTTAACTCAAATGCTGAATCTTTTGGATACCAGAGACCTAGATTTGGACAACTTTTAACATACCTGAGAATCCTCTTTACTAATGTGAGGTGTGACTCTCTAGGGCTAACTTGGAATCTAGCACATATACATGTAGCAAACATTATATCTGGTCTACTGGCTGTAAGATACAGTAAAGAGCCAATCATTGCTCTATATGTTGTCTGATCAACAGGTTTCCCATGTTCATCAGCATCCAATACAGCATTGGTAGGCATGGGTGTTTCATACAAGATGCCTCAGACATGCCAAATTTCTTAACCAGCTCATTAGCATATTTGGTTTGAGAATATAAAGATGCCTTCAGCATGTTGTTTGACTTGCAATCCTAGGAAGAAGGATAGCTCACCCATGCTACTCATCTCAAATTTAGAATGCATTAAGTTAGAAAACCTTCTGCATAGTTTTGAGTCAGTAGAACCAAAAATGATATCGTCTACATAAATTTGTACTAGTAGGGTATGGGACTTATGGGTTCTAATGAAAAGAGTTTGGTCTACTCTACCCCTTATAAAACCATTTTCCAAAAGAAAGCATGCTAGGGTCTCATACCATGCTCTAGGAGCTTGCTTGAGACCATATAATGCTTTATTTAATCTAAAAACAAAATCAGGATGAGTTGGAGAGATAAAACCTGGAGGTTGTCTGACATAGACTTCCTCTTTGATGTCTCCATTTAAGAAGGCACTCTTGACATCCATTTGATAAACTTTGAAGCCTTTGTGAGCTGCATAAGCTAAGAATATCCTGATGGCTTCTAATCTTGCAACAGGTGCAAAGGTCTGGTCGTAGTCAATTCCTTCTTCTTGAGAATATCCTTGGGCAACTAGCCTTGCCTTGTTCCTTATTATTACTCCTTGATCATCCAGTTTGTTTCTGAATACCCATTTTGTTCCAACAATGGAATGATCCTTAGGCTTTGGCACTAGTTCCCATACTTTGTTCCTCTCAAATTGATGCAACTCTCTCTTGCATGGCAATGATCCAGTGTGGATCTTGCTCTGCATCTTGAATGGACTGAGGTTCAATTTGAGAAAGGAAGCAGGTGTGCAACAGGTTTTGGTTGACCTGATTTCTGGTTTGCACACCAGCTGAGATTTCTCCAATTATTTGGGTAATTGGATGGTCTCTTGATGTTACTAAATCAACAGGGGGTGTTGATTGTTCACCAACCTGTGTTGTTGTTTCCTCTTGTGGTACAACAACTGGCTCTTCAGTTGTGCTTCAATATGTTGAGCATTGCTTTCATCTTCACTGCTTTCATCTTCTTGAGCAACCTGTAGCTTGTTCATATCTTCAACTAGAGAGTGTTCCTGCAAAGGTTCTATGGTAGAAGAAATCTTCTCCTTGAAAGACATGTTAGTTTCATCAAAAGAAACATGAACAGATTCCTCAATTTTTAATGATGATTTATTATATACCCTATAGGCCTTGCTGATCATGGAGTATCCCAGAAACACTCCTTCATCAGCTTTGGCTTGAAATTTTGCTAGATGTTTTCTTATCATTATTGTGAATATAACAAATGCAACCAAAAATTTTGAAATAGTCAACTTTAGGTTTCTTCCCTTTGAGTAATTCATAGGGAGTCTTTCCCTTCAGTTTATGTATCAGGCTTCTGTTCAGCACATAGTTGGAGGTGTTCACTGCCTCTGCCCAGAAGGATAGAGGTAGATGAGCATCTGACAACAATGTAGTGGCAGATTCAATAAGGGTTCTATTTTTCCTTTCAGCTACCCCATTTTGTTGAGGAGTTCTAGGAGCTGAGAAAGTATGCCTGATCCCTTCACTCTGACAGAACTCTTGCATAAGAAGAGAATCAAACTCTGTCCCATGATCACTTCTGATCAGGGCAATGTGAGTATTGAACTCAATCTTTACACATTTGAGAAACTCTGTCAGACACTTAAAGTTATCAGACTTCTTCCTTAGAAAGAACACCCAAGTGAATCTAGAGAAGTCATCTACAATCACCAAAGTGTAGGATTTCCCTCCTAGGCTTTGTACTGTGATGGGTCCAAATAGATCCATGTGTAACAGATACAATATCCTAGGTGAATCACTCTTATTAAGTGACTTAAAACTGTTTTTAGTTTGCTTGCCTAATTGACAGGCCTTGCAGAGTCCTTCCTTCTTGTAGGGGCCAGAAGGTAGTCCTCTAACAAGATTGTCCTTGGAGAGCCTAGCAATAGTTCTAAGGTTTAGGTGTCCTAGTCTCTTATGCCATAAAACATTTGGTCTATAAACTGAATTGAATAAGCAGATATCTATAGAAGTTGAAAGAAAATCTACAAGGTAGATGTTACCTTTCCTTTTACCTGTCAACAGTGGTTGTTGTCCTCTGACTTGATCTTGCATAGAGTTTTGCTGAAGGTCACCTGGTAGCCTTCATCACATAGCTGACTGATACTGATTAGGTTGTGCTTCAGTCCTTCCACATATGCTACCTTCTTGAAGGTTACAGAACCAATCTGGACTGCTCCATATCCTTTAGTTTGTCCAAAGTTGGAGTCACCAAAGATAACTTTGGGTCCAAGCTTGGCTTTAAAGGAATTGAGGTTGTCCTTGTTCCCTGTCATGTGCTTAAGCATCCACTATCCAAATACCATTGCTGGTTAGATGTTGGATAGGTCTTCACCTGCACATTAAGCAATTCACTTGTTTTTGACCCAGTTTACCTTGGGCCTAGGTTGATAACCTTTAAATTCAGAAATGAAAGACATCCCTGGCTGACTCTTATATCCTTCAGGATGATATCTCCTTGGAGGTAAAATCCATTCAGTATAAGGGTTATAGATTTGGGATGAAGAACCCTCAGGATTCAATTTTGACTTGCCATTGAAAAAGTTTCCAGAGCTCTGACCTCTGTTCGACGATCTTGGAGCTGAGTTCGACGATCTTGGGTCAGATCGTCGAGCTCCGTTCGACGGTCGACTATGGCTGAGGTCAGGTATATGGGATCGTCGACCAGCGTTCGACGATCTTGGCTTAGATCGTCGATCAGCGTTCGACGATTTGTCCTGAGATCGTCGAGCTGCGTTCGGCGATCGTCGATCTTCATTCGGCGATCGTCGATCTCCGTTCGACGATTTGTACTGGACTTTAGTTTTCTGAGGCAGATCAGAATTTTTCCTGGCAACCTCTACAACTCCCTTTCCCTTGTCAGAAATGAACTTGATAGGGGTTGTTAGAACAATAGGTTGGCTGGATGAGGCACCCAAGCCCAGTGTACTGTTGAATCTTGAGTTCACTGTGCTTGTGATGTCCATCAGCTTGATGCTTCTCCCATTGAGAGATTCTTCAAGCTTCTTGGCCTCAGAGAGTTCACTCTTCAGTGAAGCTATCTGTTCCCTATGGTTCTCAACTCCTGAGAGAGCTTGAGGTTTTCTGATTTTAAAGCATTGTGTTCAGACAATTGATTTCTGAGAGAGATGATCTCTTTCTCAGACTTTAGCAGGTCTAAACATAGTGCTTTAAATTCAAGTTTAAAATCTTCTGAAGTGAAATCAAAAGAGTTGATTACCTGATCTTCTTCAGGTTGAGTTTCTGAGTCTGACTCTGACTCCTCTTCCTCTGAGTGTGTTGAGAGGCATTGATTGCCATCATGCAGAATTCTTTTTCCTCTGCATCATCCTCATCATCACTTGAGCTGGAAGAGGCCTGTGACTCCTCTTCAGTCTCACTCCAGGATTCAGCAACAAATCCTTTCCTTGTGTGCTTATTTTTGCTGGTGGAAGGTTTGTTATTTCCATGCCTTTTGGAGTCCTTCTCCTTTCTTCTTTCTTTTCTGTCCCTTCCTGTCCTTGTTCTTGTTTTCTGGACAGTCAGGAACCATATGCCCGGTTTCCTGCAACCAAAGCAAATAATGTCTTTGCTATTGCCAGGGACTTGTCATACCTTGGCTTATCTTGCTCCTTGTATGATCTTCTTCTGAAGTCCTTTCTGGCCATCTTATAGAATCTTTTGGCCAACAGGCTGAGAAGTTCATCATTGCTTGTGGCCTTTTCTTCAGGCAGATCCTCAGCTGCCTTGAATGCATAGTCTTCTCCTTTCTTGTGGCTGGAGAAGCAGCCTTTTGTTCTTCTTCTCTGTTCTTGATGAGTAGCTCATAAGATTTGAGCTTACCCAACAAGGCTTCAGTGGTAATCTCATTTAGGCTTCTGGCATCTTTAATTGGCCAGATTCTTGAATCCCAAGTGCTGGGGAAGCACATTAGGATCTTGTCATTGAGTTCTGTCAGTGAGATTTCTTTGTCTAATGTCCTCAGTTCACTGACAATTAGACTTAATCTATTGTACATGTCTCCACTGACTCAGTTTCTCCCTTCTTGAAGTTCTCATATTGGGAGATGAGATGAGATCTTCTGTCCTTTCTCTCATCAGCTGAGCCAGAGACAATTTCTGAAAGCTTGTCCCAGATCTCCTTGGCTGAATTACATTCAGCTACCTTCTGAAAAATGTCATCTGACATTGTCTGAGCTAGAATGTTCATTGCCTTGGCATCAGCTACTTTCCACTTTTTGATGTCAGCATCTGTTCCTGATGGGGGTGGAACAGCATTAGTGCTTGTGCTCTCTGGAGGTCTTGGACACACTGTTAAGACAGAATTAAAAATATCTTCGTCAATAGATTCATGTATATCTAATCCTTGCTTTCCAAAGTGCAAACTTTGACAGATTGCACACTGGAGGTCTGGTGCTAGCATAGTCTTTGTTTTGGGCCATGATTTGTGCAAGTTAAATCTAATAATAAAATATAAAAAGGAGGATCTAGTTTGGGATCTTGGGGTTCAGGTGTTAGCCTGTACAACCAAACAGATATGGTATGTTTAACCAACCTCCTCTGATACCAATTGAAAGGGGAAACTAGATCTGATATACTCTAAAGGGGGGGTGAATAGAGTATATGGTGCTTTTTGAAAACACAAAAAGAAAACTTTTTGCAAAGCTTTACAACAATGTTGTAATGAGTGTAAGCAGGGAAGCAAAATAAAACTAAGCTATGCAGATATAAGCACAAGAAAATCTAGGCCAGAAACAAAAAGAAAACATGCAGAACCAGATGACACAAGGAAATATAGTGGTTCCCCAACTTGGGTACATCCACTCTTCTACCACCCTAGGTAGGAATCCACTGCAGGATGAGTTGATCAGGTGTCCTGGGCACCAATGAGCTTTTGATAAGGTGCTCAAAAACCAAACAGATTTTTTGATCAGGTGTCTTGCCACCAATGAGCTTTTGACAAGGTGCTCAAAAACCAGATTCAAACTTTTGAAGGGAGTTTGAAAAACCCTTTACAGAATGGGGTGAGAGAGTGATGACAGTCTTCTCTTTCTCAAGCAATGAGAAGACTATGTGGATTGTGATGTTGTCAAAGCTCCCCCTGAGTCCTTGAAATCTTCAGGAAGATGAGCTTTGCTGAGGGTGATAGGCTTCAAAGATAGATCTCCAGCAGAAGATGATTTCAGCAAGCTGAAATGTTGAGGTGTCTGGAGTCTTGAAATGATATTGGCCTTGAACACTTGAGAGCTGAAGAGATCTGGAGAATGTTTGAAAGCTTGATCTTTTGATGAGTGTTCTTCTGAATTCTTGTTGACAGAAGATTGAGAGAGTCTCTGTGTATAGAGAGGTGTCCTCACTTGTGTCTCTATTCTCTTGTTCTTGTCATCTTCTTTTTTTTTGATTCAAAAACATTCTATCTTTTATTCTCTGAGTCTGAATAGAAAATTGCTCTGTCAAAGATAGTCGTTGGTCTGCATTAATTACAGCCTTAATTGCATAAAATGTTCTGAAGGAAAGTCCACTGAATATTCCTTGAAAAATCCCTTGAAACTTGCTCCAGAAGTAAATGAAAACGGCTGGCAGATCTTCTGAATTAAATGCAGAATAACTTTCTATCTGATTTGAATTTGAATTCTGAAAGATAACTGAAATCGTCGAACTGAGCTCTGCTATCGTCGAGCTGAGCTCAGCGAACTGGAAATGCAAGCAGCAAAGAAGTCGTCGATCTGAGCTCAAAGATCGTCGAACTGAGCTCAGAGATAAGGATCCATGCAGAGTCAAAATCGTCGACTGAGCTCAGCGATCGTTGAATGGAGTTCGACGATATTGAGAAGTGAGACAGCGATCGTCGGACGAAGGAGCTCGACGATATTATGAGGATTGAGCTCAGCGATCGTCGAATGGAGCTCGACGATCTGTCAAAAGTTGAGCTAGACGATCGTCGACCGATGAGTTCGACGAAAAGCTCGTGCTGAGCTCGACGATTGGATTAATCTCCAGAAAAACTGGGTCTTCAGGGCAGCTTCCAAACCTAGACTCCTGATCCCTTAGACTCAATTCTAATTGACCTATAATCTATACAGAAGGTCAAAACATATAAAGTATCTAGAGACAGTGATCCTGACCCAAATTAGTAATAGGGTGTTCAACACAATGGATTCTTACTTCTCTCTACCCCTCAGGGCAATTGCAATAACATGCTCCTGTCTATTGCAGCCAGTAAAATACACTTGACCAGTTGCCTTGCTAGTCTGTGTGTGTTTTTTTCTTGTCTTCTTGAAGGCTTCTCACTCCTGATACTGAACCTTCTTCCTTGGAAATGAAGCTGGACATCCAATGTTTCTTCTAGGAATTTCTGGAAAATGTCTGGTGAATGCAGCAAAGTTTCATCACTTTCACTGCTTGTGACTTTGCCGCTCACAGACTCATCTGATTTGATTCAACTACCTCTGGGGGAGATGTTGAATGAACTTAGTCCGCACTTTCTAGGTACTTCTGACTTGAAGGCAACAGTCCTTTTCTGTGCTGTCAGTCCTTGTTGATTTTTCCTCCTATTTTCTCACAGACAGATGATCTATAAGACAACAACTTGCCAAATATTGTGGTGGGAGGAGGAATTTCTCCCACACTTTGCATTTCTT